>VDFB02105785.1:497123652-497265582 GCA_007258455.2 Sequoia sempervirens | reverse complement strand
AATTAATTTTTCCATATCCTTTTGATCAAAACTTAAATCCATGGTACCTTTCCCCAAAGGCTTTGAAATACCAAATTTTGATAAATATAGGGGAAGAGGGGATCCAATAGAGCACATGTGCAGTTCTTAGTTTCTTGCATGGTCTACAACAAAATGATACCTATCTAATGAGGCTTTTCCCATGAAGTTTTGATGGGGCCACTATCGACTAGTTCTCTCATCTACCACCTAGTATCAAAACATTTGATGAGTTGTCAGATAATTTTTTCAACCATTTCTCATACAACATAGAACAAGGTATAGCTATATCACCAAACTCTATAAAATCAAATGAAATCAAGGTGAATCATTTGCTTCATACCTACAAAGATGGAGAAACAAAGCAAGCAAATTTAAATGGCCCATTCCAGAGAAACAACTTGTAGACATCTTTATTTCCAACATACACATTTACATCATTTACCAACTCACTATGTTATGCCCAAGCAATTTTGAAGAGACTGTTGAAGGAAAATTCTTCATTATTGCATGTATTGTCATCAACCTTGTCAAGACATGAAAACTCAATTATAGAATTTATTGAAGAAAATCTGAAAAAGTTTACAACCAAGAATCAAGTGCTTAGATCCAACACTAGAGGATTACAAAAATAGTTTTAGGAGCCCCTATCAAAGACCTAGTTGCATAGGGGCAACCCAATCCCTCTGCACATGCTAAATCTAACTTTTGGTGATAGGTACACATCATTTTACACTTTCCAGATCCACTTGCAAAGTTTGGTTTCCATTTGTTTATCTTTAGTAAATTGGATTTATCATACTAGGTCATTTAGTTTAATTAGGTCAATCATTCCAAATCATTTCCAATTCATTCCTAGGACTCAAAGGGATTAGATATAGGTCAAATTGACACATCTTGGAGGTTGAAATTCAATCTATGCACCTTTTCGATTTGCATCCTAATGAAATCTTATAAATGTTGGCTCAATCAACCTTAGTTTTTGGGAATTGAATTAAGGTCACCACATTTTTATGTTTCAATGGTTACAATTCACAAAAGTTAGAAGGTGAGTATGAAGCTAAGAAGTTGATGACATTTAGGTTGGGATCAAACACCTACTATATTTTTTCTCAAATAAATTTAGAGATCAAAATGAACTAATAATAAAAGATTCCAATTCATATAACTTAAAAAATAATTAAATAATACCTTCAATGGAAGGCAACCTTCACTTGAAGTTATTATTATTTTTATTTTTTGTAGTCCTTTAAATAAGAGAATCTTTGCTCAAAGGTTAACCTTTGATCAAAGGTCTCTACATAAAGATATAAAAAGAAAGGTAGTTTAAAAAAAAAAATCCACTTCACTTTCAAAATTTTCATGTCCCAAGTTTGGGACCCATTATTATGGGATTACCCCTTCAAAAAATGGAAACATAAATGGCGAGTTCTAGCTTGTGTTGCATAAATAAAGACAATCAAATCAACTAGGCAAAGAAATATCAAAAACATAAAAAAGAATATTAACTTGCATTAATATAAAAAACTAGCCTTTAATGACCTTAGAACATATTGAGAATGACAATTCTATTTTTTTAGAATATAAAAAATGACTTGAGTGTATTTTATGCATCTATAGATGAACTATTTTTATCCTTCATATGGTTACTTTCCTCTTTTACTTGTACTTTTCCAATTGTCTCTTAATGTCCTCTATTCAAAATGGTTGTCCTTGTCTTTCCATAAATTGTGATTAGTATTTTTCTTTCCCCTATGTGAATATTTTCTATACTTATGAACTAGGTCACCTTGTTGCCAAGAATAACATGAACAAATATCTAGCATCCATGCTCCATTTGCAGATGTCTTTTTTTTTCAATAAATCTACCTTAATTAAATAATAATAACTTCTACATGATTTTCGCACCACATGTAAGGACTTTGACTTCTCGGTGGGTCATTTTATTCCAAGATTAGTTGTTGTTTAGAATTCCTCATCTACTTTTACTTTTTCTTATCAATGTTGATATTTTTTATTTTTTATAGTGGACAAGTTTGTAATGCAATGTTTGAAGTAGAAATAGTACCAACAAGAAATACACCACATAGCCAAATAATTGTTCAAGCTACAAAAGATGTTAAGTTGGACAAGGATAAATCTAAGTGAATATAGATATCTATGCTAGATCAAAATTCCCTTTTGCTACTAAATTTATCTTAATTGTTGAATAATCCATAATGATAAAGAAATGAAACCATGTTTATCTATATAACTTACTCATTGTATTACAATTAAATTTTAAGTTGAAGTGTTGATGGAGATGAAATCCAAAATGTTGTTGAATTCACCCATAGATTGTTAATGAAGATGTTAAATGCTACAAAAATTACTTGCCAACTATTACAAATTTGACTTTGTGTTATTGTAGAAGTGAGTTTGTGATGCTATAAAAGATGCCTAGATATTGTAAACGATGCACTTTATATTGCTATTGTTACAGAAGTTAGATGGAACATCATATTAATCCATGATTTTCTAAAGTATGTCATTTCGTCAAAGAATAACCAAAAAAATTAATTTTTTTCACATCTCACATTATTTTTAGATGATTCAAGATTGCTTGAGAACTGAAATCTGCCTACCTCGATAAAAGTGTGATTTTTATTTGTATATGTAGACTAATTAAAGTAATAGAAATAATAGAATACACTTAACCTTAATTAATCAAAAATTGATAAGCTTTGATACTTACAATATAAATGAAGACACAAAAAGTAAATGAATAATGACATACTTAAATTTGAAAATTACAATAGTAAATAAATCTAGTAAATAAACCCAAAATTAATTTGTTAATGCTAAGAATATGATATCCAATATATTTGCTACCTATGAATTATAATAGTGAGGGAATTGTATATAGATCAAATTTAAGCTCCACTAGATTGACCCTATGCTTTTTAGAAATGTATTGACACAGTTCTATATCTTATAACACTATGAAGTTTTTGTGCTTTTGCTACTTGAACTGCCACTTGAATTTCCATTCCCTGTTTTGTTGATGCGTACAAACTAGCAGTGTTTTTAAAATGATTTATAAAAGCTACTAGATTGTGCATGTCAAAATCTGCCAAGTTTTAATGCGTCCAATATACAATGTGTTGTATAATTTTGATTCCATTTAATGCGTCCAGTCAAAATATTTATATGAATTGTCCTTGAAATACACAAATGAATGTCTCTTTGACCTTTTCAAATCAGAACTCGTAATGATGGAGAAGTGAATCTCCCTTGCGCATGGAAAAGTGTGGCACCAAATAATTAAAAAAATATTAACATGAAGATGGACTGTTCTCGCCCCACGTTGGAAACTTTTTTTATATAGCCTTCGCTGAATTCATTTTATATCCACATTGAAAAACAACTGACATGCAGGAACGAACGATGGCAGACCACTGACATTTCCCCCTTCATTGCCGCAATACTCTGGATGCCTTGTTCCTGAGGCAACTATTTACATTATAATATGACAAAACAAAACTTGATGTAACGATACTTTACGAATTGAACAGTCAAATCTGTTAATGACTATATCAGTATTATTTATGATATTAATAGGAAGAAGTTATTTTCTCACAACGGTGACTCATTCAAACTTGATAGAAACACACTAAGCTCTGACCAGTCAAAATTCCATCTTCCGTTTCCGTTTTCCGTTTGTCAGTCGTTGTCATGGTTAGTTAGGCGTTAACGTTTTCAAATATCCCTCTCCCGTCTAACTAGCGGTCACTGTTAGCTAAATTTGATATTTTTTTAGGTTTGTATTCACCGCGTACCGTATGTAACAATCTCAACTGGCAAATACAAGAAAGCAGAGCAGCCTCAGATTTTCAAATTGATACTCAAGAACCGGTTGGAGCGAGAACCAAGTAGAGATCGATTGGTCTGGCTGAAACTGCTACATCATGGTTGCCGAATCTGGCTCAGGGTTCAAATTCCTGCGCTAAGGCATTATTTGAGGCACATAAAGGAAAGAAGAAACCCTACTAGGGTTAAATGAAAAATGGCGATAGCCTAATTTTTAAAAATATTTTTATAATTTTTCTTTTGTCAAAATGTTTACAAACTATTCTCTTTGACTTACAAAATTTTAGTTTGAATTTGAATGTTATTTTATTAATTAGAGCTATAATGGTATGGAAAAAGATTAAGGGTTGAAATTAAGATATCTAATCTCCTTCAAAGAAAATTCTTCAATCTTTTTTGGATTATTTCCTAAAAAATACAAAATTGTTTTCTACTTTTTTTAAAAAAAAATTCTTAAAACTTCCTTTAAAATCCATATCAATTACCATCCCTTTACTTCTTCATTAGTAAGATCTAAAAATAATTTATTATCTTCTTCAATATTTTTACAAATTATTTGTAAGAAAAAGTGCCCACAAACCATATAGAAAATTTAGAAAAAAAAGATACGGTGGGATCAACTATGATGTTAAGGGCATGAGGAAAATTCACCACCAGCAATTCATCACCCAAAAAATCACCACCAACAATTCAGCACAGGAAAATTCACCACTAGCAATTCACTACCACAAAAAATTAATCTCAAACTTTTAATGCGATGAATTTTCTATGGTGGTGAATTGCTGGTGGCAAATTTTCTTTTTGGTGAATTTGTCATGGCGGTAAATTTCCCGTGGTGAATTGTTGGCAGTGAATTTTCCTAGAGCGAATGTTTAGAGTACCACTACTAGACTTTGTGGAAATCTAACTTACAAGGCATCGAACCAATATAATCACAATACAATATCAAACTCTTCCATAAAATTTGGATTAACACCATATTTCTTTGGAATAAATTTGATAGCATGACCTTGCAAAATATATTCTATACATCCTTTATCCCATTCCTCCAATGTATAGATTTAAAAAAGTATTAGAAAATCATAAAATAATCCCAATGGCTCAAAAAGATACCAAAATATCATGCTATGAATCCTTATGGCCTTTTCATGTGTGAATAGAAAATAATTCTTACATAGTCATCGTTGACTTCCATAACTCAATTTGGCATAAAAATTCCAAGCAATCATCCATGAAGAAATAGTTATATTTTGCACCCACTAAGGATGGAAGATGCTCTTAAAATTTAACTATGTAACCCCTCATCAAGGCCTCATTAGAACTATATTTCTACATCCTTGGAGAATAAAAAAATAACTATATATATACACACACACACACACACACATATGCCTCATTTTCACTCTAAGATGACACCCGTGATCATATTGTTGGGTCATTTTTACTAGAGACAAAACCAATAGTTTACAAAGCGATATGTATACACAAAAAAAATTAATAGGTGGATATGATTTAACCTCATGTTTGCTAACAACCATGCCTCCTATGTTATTATTCCTTTGGTCCCTCCTTTGTCAATCATTCTTTCCTTTGTACTCAAGCCAAGTTGAAGAAAGTGAAACCTAGAAAATAGTGGTTGTATGTTTTAGGACACACAACAATTGATTTCCTACAAGTTTCACTCAAGGAAACCTTAGAGATATCAATCCAAGGATGGAATAAGGGAAAGAGATCTACAATAAGGTATCCTAGGGTGTGATTAAAGGCTAAAAGAGGGTTCATATCCAAGCTAGGGCTTGGAAAGACTAGGAATATAAATGATATGTAAAACCTAACTATATGACCTAGATTATGAAACCAAAAATTAGAATAATAGACTAAAAAGGAATAGAGGTGCACTTGGAAGATGTAGAGGCTTGAATGGAGGTTTGAATCCTAGAAATGCTAAATTTAATGCTCATTGGGAGTCATGCCAGACTGGGTGATTTAGTCCCAGATTAGGGTTTTTGGGCAAGGAGTGGAATTTGGCAGCAATAAGTCTGAATCCTTCAAACCAAAAAAATATGCTATATCAAGACTCATATGCCACAAGTGGTGTACTAGTCTCGTTTTAATTTTTTCACAAAGTCAAGACCTAAATCTATTCTTCTATCTCTGCTCTTCCTTCTAAGCCTGATTTTTGGATTTGAACCTACTAAAAAGACCCGCAAAATAGAATATGGTATTGATTTGCTTATGGGGGGTTTTCTCGGTCAAACCCCTAGTTTGGTAGTTAAACCTTGATAAAAAAAAAAGGGGATCTTGAAAGGAAATATGAGTGAAAGCCCTAATCTTAAGTGCATCAAAGACTAGGAGATCCAAAATGCCATAAAACCCTATTCTAATGTGCTAGAATAAGATGCAAGAATGAAATATAGAGATGATGAATCACTTTGGGAGATCTCTAATCACCCTAATAAGCCATAATCATGCATGTACCTCCCTTTAGGAAAAAATTAGAATGATAATGGAAGATGGAATCACTTAGGAAATAAGTCATTAGGCTTGGCTTGATGGCTAGTTGCATCTCCTCAACCTAGAATCCATCATAATTCACCATAGGAACCATCATCAATCCTTAAAAATGCTAGATCTTGAATGAAAGTGAGCTTGAAGACCTTCAAAAACACTATAATTTTGGTTCAAGACTTCAACTTTGCTTGCCACTTGCTCTTGAATGCTCTTATGAAAGTATGCTTGAGTGCTTGTGAATGCTTACATCTTTAATCAATCTCTCTAGATGAAAATAATGATTTCAAACTTTGTTTATATAGCCACTTCATCTAATTTACCCTTTATTAGATCCCAAATGCTGACATCAACCAAAGATTTGAATTAAAAACCTTAATTTCCTGCTCAAACCCTAAAAAGGGGCCACACAAGACATACACCACTTATATGGGTCCCACCTAGGGAGACTCATATGCCCAAGGTGGTGTATGAGTCCCACCATAGCTTTTCAGGGTGAGTAAAGATTGGGTTGTTAGAAAATTGAATACCTTTGTTTATTTTGTCAGAATTTCAACTGAAATAAGCCTTAGGATCTAAAATAAAGGGTTTTAGGGGCCTATTAATGATAAATTAAAGGGTCATGAATGCAAGGGTACTAAAATGGGTCCAAATTAAGTGTGAAATTGTACCAACTCCAAGAAGGGAGTATAATTTTTGATGCAAATTTTAGCCCCCACTTTAGTGCCCATATGACACTACATGCATATGGAAGCTAAAGGAATTCAAACAGTAAACTTTTTTTCATAGAAGGATACTCATATGGATTCATTTGTGAGCATGGGAGAATGAAGCCCCCATTGTAGCCATCTACAAAATCACAATGTTAGGAACCACATCCTGCAAAACCAATTTGTTAGTTGTTCAAAAATCCTCTTATCTAACTTCTTTGTGAAATCAAATTCAAGGGTAGATGTATGCCTCCCCTTGATTCTACTTGCTTTATTGAGGTGGAATCAAGGTAACAATCTAACCACATCGAATTGCATGAGTCATATCATAGGGTATTTCCAAGTACCATACCACATATTGATAGACATTTGATGAGACTAGGAGTGGAATAAAAAATCCAATGCAACAAATGGCATTGAAAATGGAGCTCTCTAGCCCCCGGTATGCTAGTTTGCATGAAAAAGGAACTTTTAACCCTAATATGTAAATGACCTAATTTGAACATATATAATAGTGAAAACTAAAGCAATTTATAATCATTTTGTCTTTTACCTTCTTTTAGATTGATTTAGTTGGAGAAAAATTGAGGATGTCGAGTGTATGAGCATACGTCCCCCTGAGACACGATAGCTTGTGTGAGGAGGTAGTGCGTGGTGACCTACAACATCCGGTGAGTGGATTCTTCCCTACCTTAGCTTTTTTTTTATGCATTTGTCTTATGTTTTATGCATTTCTAGATACATTTAGGACACTAGAAGAAAAATTTGCAAAGTGTCCCTTTTTTTCGCAAAGTGTCCCCTTTTTTTGCAAAGTGTCCCATTTCTTCGCGAAGTGTCTTAGAAATACAATAAAGTGCCTAGGACTCATAGAAAAGTATCCTAGAGCAACTTTAGCACACTTTTTGACTATTGATACATGTATAGATTTAATATTTTAGAATGCTTATAGGGGATATGTTTCTTTTTTATTAGATTCCTGCACGATTACGATAACATTTCGGTGACAAATTATTTTGTCATTTATGGGACATTGTCACGACACTATTGGGGGAGCATACATGGATTTTATAGGCTACCAGTATATATTGGGTGTACCTCATGCCTGCCATGAGGTACCATGATGCCATGCTCATGGCATTAGTAGAGAGACAGGATGTAGACACTTGCACATTTCATCTACTGACTGACGATATGATGATCACTCTGGAGGATGTACATTGTATCCTTCAAATTACCATTCAAGGTGATACTATTCATTTTGTAGAGGACCATACCTATAGGTAGATGCGGGAAAATATAGAGTATTGTCTTGGAGGATAATTTCAAGATGAGATTGTGGGGTCACACATTGAGCTATTGTGGCTACTCTATGCATGATCCCCACTTTTGAGATGCATTATGATTTTTACTGTAGCACTAGTGCTAGTCCTAGATGGTTGGGGAGAACTCCTAGATGGAGACCTAGTTCACATGATACAAGAGATGGAGCATCATGATACCATCTATGCATGGGGTCGCAACATGCTTGCACATTTGTACTATGAATTAGGATGATTTGTTTATCATGAGGTTGAGAGCAAGTTGCATTATACACTTCTATAGGTTTGGTTCCAAGATCATATCGCAAGCACTAGGATGATAGGAATTTCATCTGTATGTGCCCTGGGATATCCATGCTCCTTTAGTTATCTACTAAGATGAGCATACTAGTATGGATATTTACATTTTTGGAGTCATATTTGACCAACTAGATCAGGAAGAGATCTTTTGGAGACCCTACTAGCTAATACCACAGTGGTCAAATGAGACCTGACAGTTGAGGAGGATGCAAAGGGACATTTCTACTAAGACCATTCTACTACAATCATTTCATGTGATAGTTCATACAGGTACAAGTGCCACTAGTAGCATGTCCATTTTACAGGTTATCAATGCAGAGTGCTCAAAGGCCAGGAGATATGAGATGATTGATAGTGGATGACCTTGTGAATGCTTAGATCTTGAATCAATCTCTCTAGATGAAAATTGTTTCGTAGAAAAAGGTACCCTTTGCTTGAAATGAGATTAATTTGTGATTAATTAGACTTAATGAGGCCTTAATCTAGTGTTGTGAGGTACTTTATGCATCCAGACTAGGTCTTGGACCCTTGCAAACTAAATAAAATGCTAATAACGATGTCTTGTGAAGGTGTTGTGAAGTGTTGTAATACATTTCTACACTCTTATAGATTCTCTTAGTTACAATTCACCTAAAAATCACCTTTTTATTCATCAAGTCCTATTTTGAAGTGTTGTAAAGTCTTATAACAAGCTTTCATGCTTTTCTAGGAACATCTTCACTATTTATCCCTTTCTCATGCTTTATTTGTCCCCTTTATGCTCTCATATGCTTAATTAAGTGTATTTTTTAGTATTATCCCCAAAAACAACATTAGATACAACATATTTCTTTACACACCTTTTTTAGGTCCTAGGTGGGACTCATTCGCCATGGGTGGCGAATGAGTGCCTCTTGGCCCCAAATTCAAAATATTTTAAATTTCCTTTTGGGATTTTACTCAAAAACACTTGATGTCGCCCTATGATGAGGTATGAATGGGTAACTAAGGAACAAGTGTGTATAAATAAGTGATTTTCACCTCATTTTCACATCTTCTAATCTCTTATCTTTCTTAATCTCCTCATCTCTCAATCATCTATCTTCCATCTCAAGTTAAGCAAGTTAGGGCTTTCACATTTCAAGTCATTAATTTAGTTTCCTAAGACATCCAAGGGAAGATTCTACATATTTTTGCTGTAGAAATTCAAGTTCAATCATCATGGCAAGGTAACAACTCCATTGTTTCATGCTTCATTACATATTTTCATCATTTTGGTTTAATTACCTAAACGAGGTTTGACAAAGGCAAACCCCCATGCCCTAACAATCAACATTTCCTCTTTTCTTCTTGTGTGTTTGTAGATTTAAGTCCTTTCGAAGCTTGGAAATAATTGAAGATCAAGTTGCAAGGTTTTTAAAGTCCTCTCTTCATTCAACAAGTCAAAGAATCAACAAAAAGTCACTTTTAGACCAGAATCCGACAATTTCATAAGCGAACACCTATAGGAAGTAGAAGTGCAAATATAGCTCCACAAAATCAACTCTTGAATTTGTAGATATTTTTAGGTGGAATAATTCACCACCCATGGGAATGAGTCCAATTTGTAGGCCTTAGAAGTGGTTTTTTTCAAAATTCATTGCCTAGCAATCAGAAACTTGTTTCCTGGACTTTTCATTAGAAGTAGGATTGATTCGCCATGCATTGTGAATTAGTCCTAGTGGCCATTAATAGTGAGTTCTGGGACATTCCAGAACCTTCCAATAACAACAATCTATCTCCAAGTGCACTATGTTCAATTTCATTATTTTTTCATTTTCATTTGTTTAGGTTTCTAGTTCATATTTGCAATCAACACTGTGTTTTCCAGCATCTTTCATTAGATTAGATTACATTCACTCATTTGCATTTTTAAGCATTCAAAAATATCTACACACACTTCACATCAATATCCCACCCATCCTTACATTAATCTTGATTGAAAAATTGTGCATTTTGGTCCATCCTTCCCCTTTTAGGTGCAAAACCCTAAGAGAGCAAGGAAGGATTTGGCATTGAAAAATCCTTCATTTCAAAAATAATGATTTGAAACTTTGTTTATATAGGCACTTCATCTAATTTACCATTTATTATACCCCAAATGCTGACATCAACCAAAGATTTGAATTAAAAACCTTAACTTCCTACTCAAACCCTAAATAGGGGCCACATAAGACTCATACGCCACTTGTGGCGTATGGGTCCCACCTAGGGGGACTCATATACCCAAGGTGGCATATGAGTCCCACCTTAACTTTTCAAGGTGAGTAAATGTTAGGTTGTTAGGAAATTGAATGCCTTTATTGATTTTGTCGAGAATTCAACTGAAATAGGACCTAGGATCCAAAATAAATGGTTTAGGGGCCTATTAATGATAAATTAAAGGGTCATGAATGCAAGGGTACTAAAATGGGTTGAAATTAAGTGTGAAATTATACCAAATCCAAGAAGGAAGTACAATTTCTGATACAACAAAAAGTAGAAAGAACCATGAAATATCAATAATGAATCCAATCTACACTTCACTTGCAATTTGTGGACTTTGTCATGGTTGAATCATCTTTATTTTCCCTTTCCATTTTAATTATTTTGCGAAAAAATGGTTATAAGTAAATGACACATGAGTAGATAAGATACATAATATTGTGAAATTATTTTTTAAGTAAACAATTAGGTTTATTGTGTCTTTTCTTAAATTAAAAGATTATTTTTTGCTAACCCAAATTAGTAGAAAAGTATAAATTTTATTATTTAAAATTTGTAGTGAATGAAATTGAGAGTGTGATTCACATTTGATATTAGAAAAAGGACACTATATAATTTTTGGGCATAGTAATTATTAGAATCTTGAGAGTTTCTTGGACATGATTTTCTTTTTACCTAGATTAAATTAAAAAATAACCTATGAGTATCAAGGGTGAAGTTCAAGAACCTATATAAATACCCCCTAAAATCATGATGTGCATGGAAAAGGTAGGTTTGTAATTTTGAAGTTTGACTCCCATACAATCTTGAGGAAAATTTTAGAGGGAGAAATTTTGAAAATAAATTGGATATCTATTTGGAGAAAATAAATATTAATAGATATCAATTAATTTTCATGCAATTTGAAGCAATTTTTTAGGTAGATCTTGAAAATAAAATAGATATTCATTTATTTTTTTAAAATATTTATTTCATTTTAACTTGAACAACAAAAAAAATATTAAAAATATAAGCCTAAAAAGGGTTCAATGATTTTGGCTAACATTCTCACATGATTCTTTCTTCTATTTTCATTGTTTGGCCCATCATGATTTTGCATTCCCCCTAATAATAAGTAATGAAGTGCAATAGTAGTTTATGATTACCAAATTGTTTGAAAAACTAAAGAAAGTGATCTAATCGTTTCTACATAAATCTCAAATCCAATATAAATGAATTTCAAAACTTTAAAGGATAAGAAACAAAATATAGAGAAACCATACAAATAAAACCAACTCCTTCTTCGGACACTAACATGTGCTCTACCTTTGACAAGTAATACCTTCTTCTAAAACCTCAAATGGAAAAGTCATTAACATGAAACCATTCAAACCTAATGTAAAACATTGTAGAAATAGGTTTAATCTTCTCAAATAGAAGGATAATTAAACACACAATCATTCATAAAATAACCTGGTATATATCCAAACCCAGTAAACATCTCCAATACTCCTCAAACTAGTCTAGATGTACCTAGGAAGTAATACATATTTCTCTTCCTAGTCCAATGGTATATTATAATCAATTTTTTGGATTAATAACTCTAGAGATCCATGAAGGTGTCACACAATTGATTTGACATCACATATTTTTTCCATTTTGGTTCATTAGGATAACTAATGGAAGAGAGTATCCCACCTTTATTGCCAAGATATAAATCATTAGCTAATGGTGTTATATCTAATGATGTTAGACTAAAAATACTATAGAGGCATAAAAACCATCCAAGTATTCCAACTTCCATTATCTTTGTTTGCCTCTATATTTTGTAATTTAAATTTTAAAAGGCCATACTACTTTTAAAATGGATATGTTGGCCAATGGTCTAATTTTATTGAGTTTTTGATTTGGTAACAAATTGAAGATCTTCTAATTGCTGATTTAAATTTTTACCGTAAGGTTCTAAACTATCCTATTTTTAGGAACATAACATTTACTTGTGTGCATAAAGAAATACCTATTCCAAAGGAACAAAGGGCACAAAAATAAAAATGACAACCTTCACTCTCAAAAAATCATGAATTTATTGGAGCCTATGGTACAATAGTGAAAAACATGATCAAGAGAATTATATCAAAGAATAAAATGGGGTGTGTTATCACTTCATTGATGAAGGATGGAGTTATCTAAAAAAATTGAGAGCTAATTCTCTATAGCTACATTAAATGCACTCTTCAAAATTTTTGGATTCTTATCCTTTAGAAAAACCAAAATTTTGGATCAAAATCATCATAATAGAAGGAAATATTGGTCTAGTTAAATCTCAATTAAGAATTTTCCTTTCTCATTTTAGTGATGAACTTGTTAAAATATAATTTATGAGTATATTTTCTCGGTCCATTTCTCTCATGAGTAATATATGTTGGATCAACTCTATCTTTGTATTATGTCCTAAAAAAGTGCATGCACTCTTTCTAAGATCTTAACTATGATAAAGTAGGTTTCTATACCATTCTCTAGCATATTATTCAAGAAACTACATAAAACTTTCATGATGGCATTCTCATCATCATTCTAAAAATTATGATCTATTACATTTACAAGTGCCTATTATTTTCTTTACCTCTCATAATAGTATCATCTTGGAATCTATGAATCTTTCCTCTAATTTTATTGGGCATCAAATTAGGGTACTTAAGGATTACATAAAATAAAATTTTATATATCTTTTAAGGCTATGCAGTTTTTTTCATTGATCATTTCTTCTTAAATGTTTTCACATTTGGTGTAGTACATTTTATTGAGATGACTAATTTTGTTAATATAAAGTCAAATCCAAAGCTATATCCTTTAGGTAGGGATATTAGGTTTTATGTTTTGATCCTTACACTAAATTTATTTCTTATTGAGAAAGTTGAACTTACTATAATTTACTTTATTCTATAAGTTACTAGTGTCTTACTCTAAGTACATCTAACAATTCAAACTTTTACCTAATGTTGGTTCAATGTTTTTATTATTATGCTCAACATATGCCTACGCATCATAGAATTGTGTTTCATGATCAACACCATTATAAAAATGGGTAGGACAAGTAGAATGTGAGTTATTATTAGGATTTTCCCCTCACTATTGTAATATTTTTTTGACTTATTCATTATACATTTCTCCCTAATTTTTTCCTTATATATTTTATCCTTGGCTTCTATGATTGAGCCAGTATGACCCTTCTCTATTGATAAATATATTATTAAAAAAATAATTTATTTTATACTAGTCTCTTAAACATACAATATGATTTTTTTCTTCCTTCTATACATCTTTCAAGTTCATAAGAGAATGCTTCTACCACCACTAGTATGAAGAAAATAGGGCCAACACTCTTAATTCAAGAAGAGATACACATGATATAATTGAAGTGAATAAAATTATGCAACTTGGCATTAAAATGTGTATGCAATGTACCTTAAAAAGATGAATATATTTAATTTATTTGGGATTTATTTCATTTTTTGGCACTCTTACCAATAATTCTATAATTATAAAGTATAGTTATAGTTTAATTTTTTACACGACAATTTCAAATTATTTTTCTCATTGTCTTTTATCCCATTTTTCATATCTCCCATCTACAACAATTATTATAGTTCCTTAGAATTGATAGATATGTCATCTATGTTTCTATTTTCATTCTTATAATTAGTCCTTATTAATTCCCTATTTTGTGTTCATTACCTCATTAGTTAATGTATGATCTAGGACATCTTCATATTTTCATATCTCATGTCATTTGGTACCTTCCTTAGGATATGATAGCTATTCAAATATCTAAACTATATCCAAGCTCAAAGTTCTTACTCATGGACGATCCTTCTTCCTTTTTTTTACTAGAATGAGAACATGCTAGAAGGTGTCATTGACAAAGGGATTTAAGTTTTAGAATATATATATTTGGATAATAAATTGGTAAGGTATGATGCCAATAATAACCACATCCTAAGTCTGTATAACATGGAATTGTTTCTATCATTATTATTCTCATGATGTTGTGTTAGCCATGTAAACACCTTTGGATCTAGTTTCATGCACATCCCTAAGAGGTTGTTAGGGTGTAATTTTTTTTGTCTAGTGCATCATTGGATATTTTGTACTAAGGTTGATTTTTTTCTAGTGTGAGAAACTAATGAAATAAAATATAAATGAGGTACAAAGATTATTGCTCCTATACCAATTTTATGCGATAAAACCCAAACTATAGGAAGAGACTAAAACTAAAAACCAATTTGATCCAAATAAAATAAACACACAAAGGTTGTAGCTTTGATGAAACAAATAAAAATAAAAATACAAGTACTAATGGAGGAGATAAACAACACTTTAAGAACATAATTTCCATTAAACCTAAAAGATATCATTTACAAAAACCTTCACAATTAGATTACAAACAAATTTCTTATATTTGTTTGAAGCTATATGTTGTTGATTTTTTGCAACTATCAAGAGCTACTACATGACTGCTCTTTCTGGAGTTGTACTTTATTCTTTAGAAACTTTGTTGCTGCTACAACATTCTCTTCTCTACACACTTTTTGTTGTTGCATACAAACTCATTTCTCATTCCAAAAATTCTTTTGTTTTGTTTGTTATTACCTTTCCCATAAAAAAACTCCACTCACTTTCAAACTTTCCTACCTCATTTACTTCCTATACAACCAAACAAATACCACTGCAGATTTCATATGGAAGGAAGGGATAAAGGTCCCAAAAATATTTCTTATGAGAGGCTTTGCAATTAATTCTACCAAGCTTAGGATTAACAATCAATTCCAATAGTAACATAATTAATTTCCCTTGGATCCAATGGTCCACACATGCTCAAGAAGGCTAGAATATGTTTCATGAGTGACATGTCAACCATTCAATAAAAAAATATCTAACAAACCATGCACATTTTTTGTGTGTTCTAAGATCTAAATACTATTTTCATTGTCTATAGGTTTTATATCATCTAACACAAAACCCACTTCCTAAATTAATATAGAAAATATTAAGCCCATATGGAAATGACACTAGTAGGGACATTCAAAAGAAATTTGAATACCTAAGGAATAATCAAAACTAAGCTTTTTATAATGTGTCAAACCCTTTAATCACTTGCATATCCAATGCCAAGAACTAAATAGAGCCCCCTCCCTTTCCACATATGTGGCTTTGAATGTAAATAATTAACAACAATAAAATCATAAAGGCTATGTGGCATTCTTGCACATCAAGTGCTAGAGGATTGTTACTCTAACGCTGCAATTGTGTTGCACCATTGAGTGCTAATAACACATAGGCACATACTAGTTCCACTCATCTCTTTGTTTATATTATATTTATCTTGAATAATATGAAGATCACAAGGAAATATAGTAGGACTTAACAATCCCTTATTAAAGTTGCTAGAGAATATTTTATTTAATGCATCAACTATTTTTTTTTTTATGTCCAATAGCTAGTGCACCTCTGAAAGGTAGTAGGATTTGTTATTGGTTTTTATCTATTGTGTCATTTTTAGTGATCTTTTTGGATTATAAGTAATGGTGGCTCCCCTCCTATTATTTTTAAGGACTATAAGGGATAAAATAATGGAGGAACTATATCATCATCTACATATTGAATTTTCATGTAACTCTAAACAACAATCATTCTAAAAAAATTACATTGTGCTATTGGTTGAATCCCAAACATCATTAACTAATGAAACATAAGATTTTTAGCATGTTTCCTCTATGAGTCATTCTCCATAGTGGGGTACATATAATAACAATTAAGGATCATTCATTAATTGGTGTACATATTACTTCTCAAATCTGAATTAAAAAGGTGGGCATTCATATCTCAAGCAAATGAGCTTGTTTATCTAAGTTTCCATGTAAATTTCCTAGCATGGTTAAATCACTTATTTTCCATTCTCTCAAGTCTCATATAATTTTTTTTTTTTATGTAAATAAGATCATTAAGATTATCGATAGGTTATAATATAGTAGGCCAATTCATGCTTGTAACACTCTATATACTTATTATTTTCTAGTTTTAATGGTTCTTCTCATTATTTTCATATTTCTAACAATTTGTGAATCTATAACTATGAATTATCATTTGATTACAATAAAATGTATTGATGAAATTCATCTCTCTTCTAGTTACTCATTGATATCCTTGTGCTTATATCATGAATGTTTAAAACTTATTGGTTCATTTGATTCTTTTTGTGTAAATCAATATAGAAAAATAATCAATTTATCTTAATATTATTCCTATTAGCATTTACTCGAGTTGTGGAAGTCAATGTTAATTATGTAAGAATTATTTTCTATTCTAAGATGGTTTCACAAATTTGAAGGGCACAAAAATTCATAGCATTATATTTTGGTATCCTTTTTAGTCCATAAGATTATTTTGTGATTTTCCAAAACTTTCTTAAATCTATACATTAGAAGCATGGGATAGAGAATGTATAGAATATATTTTGTAAAGTCATGTTATCAAATTTATTTTAAAAAATAATTAGTGTTGATCGACATATTATGAAAGAGTATGATATGGTATTGTGACTTTATTGATTCAATGCCTTGTAAGTTAGGTTTTCACAAAGTATACTAGACCATCAAAATTCCTTTGATTGAGCTTGTGTAGAAGAAAACCAAACACCGAATAAAATATACTCTGGTTATGGAGATGCAGCTTATAATGCCCTTTACGGCAACTGCTTTCTGTAAAGTAGGAATGGTTGTGAACAAAGATTTCCCGGCTATTGGGAAGGAGGCCAGGGCATCCGATGTGGGGGAGTTTAAATACTACATGATGCTGGTGTGGAACGAAATCTGCTGCCAACTCTTCTTCATTGGGTGTTTGGAGTCATCTTTTTTAGTACTTTCTCTTGAGTGGTGTAATTATTGCTGTTTTTATCCCTATGACGGAGGTGCTTGCAGTGATCATCTACCATGAGAAATTCAGTGGAGGGAAAGACATGGCTCTTATGTCTTTGTGGGGATTTGCATCTTATTTGTACGGGGAATATAAGGAATCCAAACTACAAACAAGCAATATGCCAGAGGAGCATCCGCGAGGCACTGCAACCCCCAGCAAGAAGAAGAAATAACTGAGCTGGTTGTTGAACAAGCCAAGTCTAAACAAAACCCCATAACCCAGAACTTCGTTATGATTTTAAACATATGTAAAGTATAATATTTTGCTCCACAGCCACCCTCTGCTGCTATGCATAATTTACACACTATATTTCTGATTTTACAACGCATGTATGAACATGGGTTTTGTTAAAATTGCACAAAAAATTTACAGGCAGAAGTAAAATGTTTAACTATCCTTGAAGTGCAGTGCAGATATAATAAAATAAAATTAATTACAACTGAAGATTAATATAATACAAAATTAGAATATCGCCATAATTCATTTCACCCAAGTAGGGTTTTTTCTTTCCTTTACTGTGCCTCAGATAATGCCTTAGCGCAGGAATTTGAACCCTGAGCATTCGGCAATCAGGATGTAGCAGTTTCAACCAGACCAGTCAATCTCTACTTGGTTTTCGCTCCAACCGCTTCCTGAGTATCGATTTGAAAATCTGAGGCTGCTCTGCTTTCTCGTATGTGCCAGTTGAGATTGTTACATACTGTACGCGTTGAATACAAAGCCAAAAAGAATATCAAAATTAGATGACTGTGACCACTAGTTGGGCGAGGGAGGGATTTTTAACAATGTTAAAACCTAACCCCTGTTAAAATAGTAATAAAATCTGTTTTTTTTTTTGTTGTAAATGGGATTGTTTCCCATAGTTTTGATTTTAAGTTGGGAAAGTTTCCCAACATACTTTAGAAACTTTTATAATTGCTCTATATATTTCATATTTTCTGAATGAAGCTGTGTAGATTTTTTCCTGCACATTGATGAATAAAAGTATAAAGTTTTTTCTCTGCCTTTGTGATTTTTAATCACAGTATATTGCTCAATATTAATTTTTTGTTTTTATCTGTGTACTGGCATTTTGTTTTCTTTTAGTTTTTTGTTTTTAACATATGGTATCAGAGCCTGGTTCGAAATGGCAATGAATGCTAACAGTACACAGTTGCAGATTCCTAAATTTAATGGGAAAAATTATGATTTTTGGAGTTTTTAAATGAAGATTTTGTTTAGATCACAGGAGCTATGGGACCTTGTGCAAAATGGGTATTCAGAACCAGTAGATGCAGCAGCATTGGCAGCACTCACACAAAATGAAAGAATTTCATTGGAGAATAATCGAAAAAAAGATCAGAAAGCATTATTGTTTATTGTGCAGGGTCTTGATGAAACTCTCCTTCCAAGAGTTACAGCTATTTCAACAGCAAAAGAAGCCTGGGATCTTCTTGCACAATCATTTCAAGGTACAGAAAGAGTAAGAGTAGTTCGTTTACAAATGCTTAGAAAAGATTTTGAAATTTTACAAATGTTAGATTTTGAGAATTTAGGAGATTACTTTACTCGCACAATGGAGATAGTTAATCAGATGAAAATAAATGGTGAGGTTATGAATGATCAAAAAATTGTTGAAAAGATTTTAAGAAGTTTGCCTACAAAATATGATCCTGTAGTTATAGCTATTGAACAATCAAAAGATCTAACCAATTTATCTGTAGATGAGCTTATGGGTTCATTATACACACATGAACAAAGAGTAAATAAATCAGAAAAGGAGCCACTTGAGAAAGCTTTAAAGAGCAAAGTATCTTTGAAAGAAAAAGAAGTTGCACCAGAATCATCTTCAGCACAAAGAGGAAGAGGTAGAAATTCAAGAAAAAAAGAGGAGGACGTTTTCAAAAAAGAGGTAGAGGACAAAGATGTAATAGAAGTGATGAAGAAAATTATAATTTCACTCAAGCAAGATGTAGAGGAGAACAAATTTTCAGCAAAGAGGTAGAGGTTTTCAGAGGTATGATAAATCATCTATTCAATGTTATTATTGTCAACAGTATGGACATATTGCAGCTGAATGTAGAAAAAATATTGCAGATGAAAGTAAACAAGAAGCCCAATATGCAAATGAAGGTGAAGGGCAAGAAGGATATGTTTTGCTAACATGCAGCACAAAGGAGGAAGTAAATGATGACAAATGGTATGTTGATAGTGGTTGCAGCAATCATATGATAGGACACAAAGAGCTATTTCAAAATTTGGATGAGTCCATCAAATTTGAAGTAAAGATGGGAAATGATACAATTGCATCAGTCATGGTGAAAGGGAGGATATTAATCACAACAAAACGAGGTGAGAAAAAATATATTGGTGATGTATTTTGTGTGCTAGGTTTAAAGCATAATTTGTTAAGTGTAGGTCAACTTGTGCAAAAAGGCCACACTGTCAAATTTGAAAATGATTCATGCATTATTGTTGATGGTAAAAATAAGTTGATAACCAAAATACCCATGACTACTAAGAGGATGTTTTCTCTTAGTATCAAAAATAATATGCATTTCAGTTTCAGTGCTCTTGTAAAAGATACACAATGGTTATGGCATCTTAGATTTGGGCATTTGAATTTTGGTGGACTAAATCTTTTGCATAAAAAGAACATGGTGACAGGTTTACCACTTATCCAAAAACCAGATGAAGAATGTGAAGGTTGTATTGTTGGAAAGCACCATAGAGAACCTTTTCCAATAAGGGATTCCTGGAGGGCTTCAAGAGCCATTGGAGCTAGTTCATTCAGATCTATGTGGTCCAATAGAGGTTGCTTCATTATCTGGTATGAGATATTTTTTGACCTTTATTGATGACTACAGTAGAAAACTTTGGGTGTATCCTTTGAAAAATAAATCAGATACTTTCAAGAAATTCAGAGAATTTAAAGAATCAGTTGAAAAGAAAAGTGGTTATTTTCTCAGAATTTTAAGGACTGATAGGGGTGGAGAGTATATTTCTCATGATTTTCATAATTTTTGTATTGAAAATGGCATAAAAAGGCAGCTAACAACAAGGTATACACCGCAGCAAAATGGTGTAGCTGAGAGGAAAAATAGAACAATTTTAAATATGGTAAGGAGTATGCTTAAAGTTAAGAGTTTACCAAAAGATTTTTGGGCAGAAGTAGTTTGTTGTGTAGGTTATATTTTGAACAGATGTCCTACAAATTCAGTTTGGGGCATGACACCAGAAGAAGCATGGGGAGGATACAAACCTCAGGTAGATCATCTAAGAATTTTTGGTTGTATTGCTTATTCTCATGTTCCAGATGCACTTAGAAGTAAATTGGATGATAAGGCAGAAAAATGTATCTTTGTTGGGTACAGTGAAGAATCTAAAGCATATAGGTTGTACAATCCTGAGACAAAGAAGTTGGTGATAAGTAGAGATGCAAAGTTTATTGAAGATCAGGAGTGGAGTTGGAATCTGAAAGAGAAATATCAGCAAGTTAATATTCAAGATGAAGTTGCAAACACAGGAGCTAGTAGTAGCATTCAACAATCAGCATTAAGAAGAATTTCTTCTTCATCTCCACCTAGTCATGGTAATGTTTCATCATCCACCTCTGTATCTCCAAAAAGGTGGCAGAAAACAAGGAGCTTGTCTGACATATATCGAGAAACATCAGAGGTAAATGAAGATACTTGTCATTTTGCATTTTTTGCTGATAGTGATCCTATTACTTTTGAAGAAGCTATAAATGATGATAAATGGATTAAAGCTATGAATGAAGAAATTGCAGCCATAGAAAAGAATCAAACTTGGGAAATTGCAGATCTTCCTGAGCATAAGAAGCCAATTGGAGTAAAGTGGGTGTATAAAACAAAGTACAATGAGCAAGGTAAAGTGAATAAATACAAGGCCAGGTTGGTAGTGAAGGGCTACAAACAAAAATCAGGTATTGATTATAATGAAGTTTTTGCACCTGTTGCTAGAATGGATACTATTCGTATGATTTTAGCTCTTGCAGCTCAAAAGGGTTGGAAACTTTTTCATATGGATGTAAAATCAGCATTCTTGAATGGTGTATTGGAGGAAGAAATTTACATTGAGCAACCACCTGGTTATGAGATTAATGGTGAAAAAGGTAAAGTGCTCAAACTAAAGAAAGCTTTGTATGGTTTAAAACAGGCACCTAGAGTTTGGTATGAAAGGATTGAATCATATTTTTTGAAAAATGGTTTTGAAAAATGCCCTTATGAGCCCACCTTATTCTTAAAACAAAATCAGCAAAGAGATGTTATGATAGTTTGCATTTATGTTGATGATTTGCTTTATACTGGAAATAATGAAAACATGCTTAGAGATTTTTCAATGGAAATGAAGGGTGAATTTGAGATGACTGATCTTGGTTTGTTGCATTATTATCTTGGTATTGAAGTAACTCAAAATAGTGATGGGATTTTTATTTCACAAGAAAAGTATGCAAATGATATTTTGAAAAGGTTCAAGATGGAAAATAGTAAATCAGCAATTACACCTATTGCCATGGGTGTGAAGTTGAGCAAAAATGATGAAACCAAAAAGGTAGATTCTACTTTGTATAAAAGTTTGGTTGGAAGCTTAATGTATTTAACTGCAACAAGACCAGATATCATGTATGCAGTAAGCTTGATAAGCAGATTTATGGAGGATCCACATGATACACATCTACAAGCAGGTAAAAGAATACTAAGGTATGTGAAAGGGACAACAAATCATGGAATTTTTTATGAAAAGAAGAATGATTTGAAGTTAACTGGTTATACAGATAGTGATTGGGCTGGAAATCAAGATGATAGAAAAAGTACTTCTGGGTATGTTTTTAATCTTGGTTCAGGTGTAATTTCATGGTCCTCAAAGAAACAACCCATTGTTGCATTGTCTTCAGTAGAAGCAGAATATGTGGCAGCCACTTCAGCAGGTTGTCAAACAGTTTGGTTAAGAAAAATGCTAGAAGCATTGTTGCAGCCTCAAATGGAAGAAACAGTTATATTTTGTGATAATCAATCAGCTATTGCACTTTCTAAAAATCTAGTCTTTCATGGAAGAAGCAAGCACATAGACATCAAGTTTCATTTCATCAGGGAGTTGGTTAAAAATAATGAAATTAAACTTTCTTATTGTAGGTCCAAAGATCAAGTTGCTGACATTTTGACAAAGCCTTTGAAAGAGGAAGATTTCAATAGATTGAAGAATCTTTTGGGAATGAAAGATGTCACATAAATCAAATTTTAGCGAGGATGTTAAAATAGTAATAAAATCTGTATTTTTTGGTTGTAAATGGGATAGTTTCCCATAGTTTTGATTTTAAGTTGGGAAAGTTTCCCAACATACTTTAGAAACTTTTATAATTGCTCTATATATATCATATTTTCTGAATAAAGCTGTGTAGATTTTTTGCTGCACATTGATGAATAAAAATATAAAGTTTTTTCTCTGCCTTTGTGATTTTTAATCACAGTATATTGCTCAATATTAATTTTCTATTTTTATCTGTGTACTGGCATTTTGTTTTCTTTTAGTTTTTTGTTTTTAACAACCCCTAACATAACCATGACAATGACTGACAAACAAAAAACGGGAACGGAAGATGGAATTTTGACTAGGTCAGAGTGGGGCCTTCAATCAGACTATAAAGAAGCGTGCTGGTTGGTGTTGGAAGGCAGTAACAACAGATACTTGTCATGGCGACTAAGCATCAACAACTTAGCGGGAGGATAGATCAGGAGGCATACAATGCCGCAATAAGCTCTGGAACAAAATTTGAGAGTTTCCAACTTAAAGCAAGTCTCAAGCGTACTACACCCGGAGGGGAAAATACTCTTCTCCATTTAGCTGATAGTGTAGGAAATCTACCATTCATTCAACACCTCCTACAGCTCAATCGTGAACCTCTGAACGATACTGATCCTGAAGATCAGTCTCTGCTTGTGAATGCTACCAATGCCGAAAAGAATACTGCGTTGCACTTGGCTGCTTAGGGAGGTTTCTCCAATGTTGTGAAGGTTCTACTTCAACAAAAAGGAATTGATGTGGATGTCTGCAACAAGCTTGGAGAAACGCCTCTGTTCAAAGCTTACGAAAGCGGAAATTTAATAACGGCGAAGGCAATACTTGACAAATGTCCGTCCAGCCTACTAAAAAGTAGGGTTGGCAAGAGAACCTGTCTAACTGTTGTAGCAAATAGAGGAGATTTAGGTCAATGTCTTTAGTATTTAGACTTCTTTTACGTATTCAGTGCATCAGTAAATATCAGGTCATTGTCTTTAGAATTTAGGCTTTTTCATCTTTTCATTTATAATAGTATCTGTAGATATAAAATAATTTGTTAACTGCTACAGTGAGACTTTGCATCTCCTAATTTAATGGATGAAGTTATAACACCATTCTAGCCAGCCTATAGTTTAAACCTTATTATCAAACTTCTCACCAAATAAATGTCATTCTATGTACAAAATTTTCTTCACTTCAAATGACACGAGCGTGCTTCTCTATCATGTTTGAGGTGTTATGTTTTTCAAAGTTATTCTTAGCTTATTACTTCAGCTTTGGTTTCATTACAGTTGATAGCCTATATAAAATGCTTTATTTGTGTATTTATTTTTATTTTTTGTTTTTAGGGAATTAGAGCTGTTGTTATTTTAGCTGACGTCTGTATCACTTCAATAAAGGTAAATTAGGCATTTTTTTAACCCTTAGCCCTTCTTGAAGAACATCTTATCTAACGTAAAGGTGATGATTTCGAATGCTTCTTTTATAGATCTAGTGGGTCATTTACTAATTCAACTAGATGCAAAGCATTTAATCCAAACAGAGGACAAACTTGACAACACAGCTATGCGTATAGCTGTTGAAAGAAACTATGTGGATATAATAGAGAAGTTAAAAAAAATTTGAGCCCGAACTGTGTTATGGGGCTTATTTCAACAAAGAAACTCTGCTTTGTGTGGCAGCGAAATTAGGGCATCTAGAAGTAGTAAAAGAGTTGACAAAGTGGAGGCCAGATGTTGTTGAAATGCCAACAAAGTATGGAATGAACGTGCTACACTTAGCTGCCCAAGTTAGCCAAGTACGAATTGTTGATTATTTGAGATAAACAGTAGGCTTATCATGCTTGGTCAACAAGGGACTTTACAAACCTCCAAGTAGAAGAAAGAAACATCCTTTTCCAAGGATAAGTGAAGGAGACACACCACTGCATATTGCAACAAAGCAAAAAAACTTGAATGTAAGTCTCTTTCTATACGAACCTTTGTCACTGAAGTTTGTTTCTTTGAATCAGCTATACGTTTCGGGTTTTGGTCGATTCTTAACCCAATCCCGTGTATCGGCAAAGTCAATTGATGAAAGTATTTCCATTGGAGATAGGAACTTAAAATCATCACGAGAACAATTTGCATAAGAGAAATCTTTAAGCATGACTATTTTCAATGGATAATTTAATTTCTATGTACTAATTTCAATGTGCATTTTATAGATGGTTAATTCTTTGCTACATATAAGGGGGATCAACAAATTTGCCATTAACAAGAAAGGCTTAACGGCCCTCGACATTGCGAGAGAGAACATAGAGTATCACGAAGCTGGCAAGATAATTGTAGTGATGGCTAGCTATCCTTCCAAGCGCAAGCCTTTCTTGTATAGTGCTTCGAAGGTGAGCACAGAGAAATATGAGAATGCCATTTGTTAGGAAGTAAGATTGTCTAGAATGTAAAGAACTTTCTAGAATGTAAGAATTTTCCAGAATATTGAAATAACTAGAAGTTGTTCATAAAAAGAACATTCTAGCTATAGAAGTCTCTAGATTACTAGAAGTTTCCAAGCTCCACTATAAATATGAAGCTATTCATTGCAAACAACACTGCAGTTGTAAATTGTTGGATTGTTTGGAATACAAGTTAGACTGTTATATCTTCAGCTGTTGTCTTTATTTTTATGCCTTGTTTTGCCCTATTTTTTATTTATTTATTATTGCTATTATATTTTTGGGATTGTTTTTACATGGTATCAGAGCCAGATTTAGCTGGAAATTCATCTAGAGGCTCAGCTAGAAATATTTCTAAAGAGTTATGTTGCAGAAAAATATATTATTGCTAGAGGAAATGGTTTGTTTACAAGGCTGATATATTATTGGAGTGATATTTGGTTGCAGGGTTGTTATATTGCTGGAGTATTGTTAGATTTGTTTGAAGGATGATTTTTTTGCTAACATGAGTTCTTCATATGAAGTTTTTCCTATCTTTGATGGAAGTGGTTTTGCAGATTGGAAGATTGCAGTCAAGAATGCTTTGAGAGAAAAAGCTCTATGGAGGATAGTGAATAAAGAAATTGGAGAACCCTAAAATGATAGAGAAAAAGAGTTGTGGAAATGCAAGTTGGAGCAAGCTAGAGGTATTATTGGTAAAGCTTTGAGCCCCAATTTGAATAGAAGATTTGTTGATGTTGATAATCCAATAGAGCTATGGGATAATTTAGAAAAAGATTATAAAGATGCAGACATCGCTAGCATGTTTAATATAGAAGAAAAATTGATGAATTTAGATCCATCTGATTTTGAAAAAATGTCTGATTACTTTAATGAAGTTACCTTTTTAAATGCTCAGCTAAAAAAAATAGGTGTTGAATATGCAAAAAAGGATTTCCAGTTGATTGCAATGGTTGAAAGTAAGCTTCCCTAGCCATATAAGGTATTTAAGGAATCAAGGAAAAGGGTTCTTCAACTAAATCCCAATACCCCCTAGCAAACTTTTGATCAATTGTGCAAGTCAGTCTTAGATGAAGAAGTTCAACTTATTAAAGAAGGACATATTAAGAAGAAACATGCATATACAGCCAAAAGTAATTTTTTTAGAAATGATGGAAAGAAGAATTGGAAAGGAAATAATAAATTTCAAAATAATGAAGGTTCTAACCATTTTTCTAGAAATGATGGTGCAGAAAAGCAAGCTGGAAGAAAGGCCATTATTTGCAAGTATTGTGGGGGTGAAAATCACATGGAGAAATTTTTTTTGAAGAAGAGGGACAATGAAAGGCAACACTATAAGCCCAAGCAAGAAAGGTTTAATGATGGCAAGATCGATAAAAATAGCTTTCTGGCTGTGTCCGTTCAAAAACAAAGAAAAGGTAAATCCACTGTTAAAGGGAGTTATTTTGCTTCAGATTTTAATAAAGAATGGATTCTAGATTCAGGAGCATCTTATCACATGACTAGAGATAGATCTTTATTTGTTGATTTTAATGAAGAAATGAATTCAAATCAAGAAATAACTATTGGTAATAAAATGAAGCTTCAAGTTTTAGGAACGGGAACTGTTAATGTGACAAATGGGACTTTGAAAAATGTTTTATTGGTAAAAGGATTAAGGGTAAATCTTATTTCAGTATATAAAATTGTTCAAGCTAGATATGAGTTTGTTGTCAATGCTGATCAAGTTATTGTTAGAGATAAAAAAGACCCAAGCAATATAATTGCTATTGGTAGAGTTGATCATGAAGAGAGTCTATTTAAATTTGTGGGGTTTGTTGATGATAAATACACACTCTCTCATGCTTTTATTGCTCAGACTGATTATATGTCAAAACTTTGGCATGCTAGACTTGGACATATAAATTATAGAAAATTACAAGATATGGTTAGAATGGATATAGTTAGAGGATTAACAAAGATTTCAGCTTGTGAAGGTGTTTGTGAAGGATGTGTGTTAGGGAAACATCACTGAGAACCTTTTGATTCAGGTAAAGCATGGAGAGCTAATCATCCATTGCAACTCATTCATAGTGACTTATGTGAACCAGGTTATACTTCACTTTCAGGTGCCAGGTACCTTCTCACTTTTATTGATGATTATAGCAGGAGAGCATGGGTTTATTTTCTTGAAAGAAAAAATGAAGTATTTGAAGTTTTTCAGAAGTTTAAGGCATTAGTTGGAAATCAAAGTGGGAAAAGAATTAAATGCTTAAGGACAGATAATGGGGGTGAATATTGTAATTATGTATTTGAGTCATTTTGTGAAAGTTATGGTATTAAAGTGCAAAGAACAACTTCATATACCCCTCAACAAAATGGTGTGGCTAAACGAATGAATAGAACTCTTTTAGAGATGGCTCATTGTATGTTGCATTTTAAAAGTTTGGATAATAAATTTTGGGGTTTGGATGTTTCTTGTGCTACACATATTGTGAATAGAATTCCTACTAAAGCCCTCAAATATGTTACTCCTGAAGAAGCATGGAGTGGAAAAAAGCCTTATGTTGGGTATTTTAAGGTGTTTGGATGTCTTGCTTGGGCACACATTCCTGATGAAAAGAGAAAAAAATTAGAACCAAAAGGTCATAAGTGTTTGTTTATGGGTTATAGCGAAGATTTAAAGGCTTACAGGTTACATGATTTAGCAACAAACAAGGTCTTTGTTAGTAGAAATGTAAAGTTTGATGAAGAATCGCAACTTATACACACTTTTCATTCTACAACAGCAAATGCCTCCAACTTTTCAGATATTTTACAAGGAAATATTGATGAGGATGAGTTGTACACTTCTACAAATGATGAAAATATCATTGAAAATGAAACAACTAATGTTTTGACCAGCCATTTTCTGCAGGTAGTGACAATGAAGAAGAAGACTTTTCAACTAGACAAAAGACAAAGAGCGTTGAAGATATATATGAGCAAGGATCAAAACTTCAAGGAAGGAATGGTAGTGCTTTTATGGCCAAAGTATTACAGATTGATGATCCAATTTCATATGAGCATGCTAGAGGGAAGAAAAAATGGGAGCAACCTATGAAAGAAGAATATGGTTTAGACTGGGGTGGTGATATAAATGACCAAAAATCTGTTGGAAGCTATGATTTTCATCTTGCATCAAGTCCAATTACATGGAGCAGCAAAAGGAAAACTACTACATCATTGTCTTCTTGTGGAGCAAAATATAGAGGAAAGAAAACAATTTGGATTCGAAAGGTGAACATTAAGGGGGGATAGTGTTATAATGTTCTCCTCTCCTTTGTATCTTTTTTGTAACATTCTGTCGAATCTTAAGGGGGGATGTTAGGAAGTAAGATTGTCTAGAATGTAAAGAACTTTCTAGAATGTAAGAATTTTCCAGAGTATTGAAATAACTAGAAGCTATTCATAAAAAGAACATTCTAGCTATAGAAGTCTCTAGATTACTAGAAGTTTCCAAGCTCCACTATAAATATGAAGTTGTTCATTGCAAACAACACTGCAGTTGTAAATTGTTGGATTATTTGGAATACAAGTTAGACTGTTATATCTTCAGCTGTTGTCTTTATTTTTATGCCCTGTTTTGCCCTGTTTTTATTTATTTATTATTGCTGTTATATTTTTGGGACTATTTTTACACCATTAAGTTGGTGAACAAATCATATGAGGACAGGCGCAACACAAAATTAGTGGTGGTAGTGCTGTTAACGACAATGTCATTTACGGCAGCTTTCACTATTCCCGGCGGTTTTGGGCAGGACGGACAATTGGGAGAAGGCACACCGTTTCTGCTTGCATTACACTCCTTTAAGCTTTTTCTCATATTTGATTGTGTGGCATTCTTTTTGTCGCTCTTCATGGTGCTGATGTGGCAGATGAGTACACCTATCACCACGCAAGATAAAATGGTGTTCATCTGCACCACTAACCTATTGGTTTGTGCCACCTTTTCCTTCACGATGTATGGATGGAAAGAGTCTTCT
Source organism: Sequoia sempervirens (assembly GCA_007258455.2). Taxonomy (NCBI): domain Eukaryota; kingdom Viridiplantae; phylum Streptophyta; class Pinopsida; order Cupressales; family Cupressaceae; genus Sequoia; species Sequoia sempervirens. Next base: position 497,235,983 of record VDFB02105785.1, on the reverse strand, counting down.
TCTTTAGAAACTCTATTTTTGCTATTTCTATTTTATGTAGATGATTCTATTTCCACTCTCTGTAACTTATTGTTTTAAACCCCTTTACCCAACGTTTTGGGCATGGGAGAATACACAGAGCTTTTAAGATTTCTCATGGTATCAGAGCAATGATCCTCTACGTTGCTATTTTCCCATCTCCCCTCCCCTTTGTGTTGCAGCCTGCACACTCTGTTCTTCCCACACCTTGCCTTGCATCCTGTTTGTTCTTCCCGTCATGGCAGTCTCTACCACCAGTACCGCTCACACACCCACCTTCCCACGCTCTCCACACTCCCCACCTCCACCCTCCTCTTCTCTCCAACCGGTTCCCCTTCACCCCGCAATCTTTGTCAAACTGGATCATGAAAATTACCTTCTCTAGCACACACAATTTCTCCTGCTTCTCCAAGGCTATGACCTGGAAGGCTACGTTTATGGGACCATTGTTTGTCCCCCTCGTACTCTCTCTCCAACAAATCCAACGCCGAATCCTACCTATCTTCCCTGGTGCAAGCAAGACAAGATCCTTCTTGGATGGCTGCTCTCTACCCTTGCTCACGATACTCTGGCGACTGTTTGGATTGCTCTAGAGAAGCGCTTTGCTTCCCATTCCAAAGCACGACTCATGAAACTTCGTCATGAACTCCAGACCATCCGTAAGGGCGCTCTCTCCATGGCTAACTACCTCCAACATGCCAAACAATTGGTTGAATCCCTTGCAGCTTCAAGCCAAACCATCTGCTATGTAGATCTGTAGTAGATTATCTTGAGCGGTCTCGAGTTCGCCTATGATGCTATTGTCACTTCTCTGATAGCCACGCTTGACACCATTGATATGGATGATTTTCGAGCCCATCTGCTCACTTTTGAGATGTGCATTGATGCCCAACAGGCTTTCCTTCAGTAACACCCAGTGGCCAATGTCGCCACCCATAATCGTGCTCCCAATCCTTCTTCTCAGCATAATAATCATGGAAGGAACCACAATAATCGAGGCTGTGGGAACACCAATCGTGGTCAACACCCTCCACCCATGTCTATTTAGGCAACAAGACCGTGCCAACTTTGTGGGCGTAAGAACCACACAGCCAACACTTGTTGGTTCAGATTTGATAAAACCTATCAAGAGATGCCCCAATCGGCTGCCCCCCCCTCTGCATATGTGGTAGCACCCTATCCCTATCATCACTATGGCATCCCTCATCAATAGTCTTCTTGCTATGTGCCATCTTAGATTTTAGTCGATCCTAACCCGTATCCTAATAGTGGAGCTACTAATCATGTCACCCCAGACTTGAGTAACCTACAGATTCACCATGAGTATGATGGTCCTGACAAGCTTCGTGTTGGTAATGGCTCTAAACTCTCTATTTCTCAAATTGTAGATCACAAATTTATCATTCCTCACATTTATTTCATCTCAATGATATTTTGCATGTCCCTAATGTCACGACTAACCTTCTCTCTATTTACAAATTTGTCTCTGACAATGACATCTTTTTTGAATTTCATCCACACTTTTTCCTTGTAAAGAATCAGTGCATGGGGCTGGTAGTTCTTCACGGGAAGCATGAGGATGGTCTCTATCGCCTCTCTTCGAGTGTTTCTCCACCCTCTCAGACCCCTTCTACAGCCTTTGTTGGTGAACGAACTTCTCTAGAGAGATGACATTAGCATTTAGGTTACCCTATGCCACGAACTATTCGACATATTGTCAAAGTTGAGTTGCTTCCTGTTAGTCAAAATAAATTAGGTCTTTGTAGTCCATGTCAAGTCAGTAAGAGTCACCAATTTTCATTTAGTTTTAGTTCTACTATTTGTATGCATCCTTTGGAATTATTTGTTTCCAATATTTGGGGTCCTTCTCCCTATGTCTCTTATGATGGATTTCATTTTTATTTAATTTTTGTAGATATTTACAGTAGATATACATGGCTCTTTCCATTATCTCATAAATCTGACGCACTACCTACATTCATTAATTTCAAGACTAAAATTGAGAATTTTCTTGGCCATAAAATCAAAACCTTCCAATCCGATAATGGGGGGAATTTATTAAATTTAAACCCTTTTTGGCCTCCTAAGGAATCACACAACGTTTTTCTTGTCCCTACACCCCACAACAAAATGGTTTAGCCGAGCGCCAACACAAGCACATTGTGGACAATGGTCTTACCCTCCTTCATATGGATTTTGTTCCCTTCATCTATTGGACAAATGCATTCCTCATGGCCTATTACTTTGTGAACCGGTTGCCCACCCCCATCCTCAACAATCGGTCGCCCCTTCAGTGTCTATTTAACACGGGTCCTTACTATCGAGCGATGTGTGTCTTTGGGTGCCTCTGTTTTCCCTACCTTCAACCCTACAACTCTAATAAGCTGGACTCACGTTCTCTCCCTTGTGTCTTCTTGGGTTATAGCTTGGTTCACAAAGGCTATAAATGTCTCCATCTTGCCACCAACATGATGTATATCTCTCAGCATGTTGTGTTTGATGAAGGGACCTATCCATTTGCTACTTGCTAGAATGCACCATCACCGGGCTTGATCTCTACACCATCCCTCGTATCCATTCTCCCAATTTATCACTCACCTGCATCTAGTGTGTCTTCACCTCCCTTGCAAGGACCTCAGCATGGTCTCTCTATCCCCCTAGATGCCTCACCTTCTTCTGGTCATGACCCCCCTACCCGAGTTGAGTCTGCTCCCCCCACCTCAGTGATTTCGGCCCCACTATCTCCTAGTCATGACCCCCCTTCCTCCCCTTTATTGTTACCTTCACCAAGCTCAATGGTTCCTCCTACGAATGTGCATCCAATGGTCACAAGGTCCAAACATGGCATTTTTCAGCCCAAGGCATATAGTGCTACTAAGCACCCCTTATCTCCTGATGATATTGATGAGCCCACATGTTTTTTTCAAGCCAAAGTGGACCCACAGTGGCGCTTGGCTATGGATAATGAAATTAATACTCTTCTCTAGAATGGGACGTGGAGCCTAGTCCCACCCAAGCCCCACTTAAATTTTGTTGGGTGCAAATGGGTTTTTAAATTGAAAAAGAAAGCAGATGGCTCAATTGATCGCTACAAAGCATGACTAGTTGCCAAGGGGTTCAATCAGCATGAAGGAATTGACTATGGGGAGACTTTCAGTCCTATGGTCAAACCCTACACCATTCATATAGTTCTCACTATTGCACTCTCTATGGGTTGGCCCCTTCACCAACTCGATGTGCAAAATGCTTTCCTCCATGGTGTCCTTGAGGAGGAGGTTTACATGAAGCAACCACCTAGCTACATTGATCCCCAGTTTCCTACTCATGTGTGTAGACTCCACAAGTCTCTCTACGGTCTCAAACAAGCTCCACAGGCCTAGTACCACCACCTGAGCACCTTTTTCCAATAGGTTGGGTTTGTGGGTTCCAAAGCTGACACTTCGCTATTCATTAAGTGAACCGCTCAATCCACTATTTTTATGTTTGTTTATGTCGACGATAATATCATTATTGGATCTACTGTGGACTATGTTCAGGCTTTGATATCTCAACTTCAGTCAGCTTTTGCCATAAATGACTTGGGATCTCTCCATTATTTTTGGGGAATCGAAGCTCTTTCAACTCCTTTAGGGCTTCTCCTATCTCAAAGGAAGTATACACTTGATCTTCTCAAGAAGACAAAGATGGACGGTGCAAAACTGGTTCACACTCCTATTTGCAGCCAAGAAAAGTCTAAATTCATCAGCTCCACCTTTAGCGATCCAACTCTATATAGGAGTGTTGTTGGTGCTCTTCAGTATCTCACCCTTACGAGACCCGATATTGCTTTCATCGTCAATAAGGTATGTTAGTTTATGCAACAGCCCACTGATGATCATTGGAATGTTGTCAAGCGTATCCTGAGGTATCTAAAGGAAACTCTCTCTTATGGCCTGCAACTCAACAAGTCTAGCCTTCTCACTCTTACTGCCTTTTCTGACTCAGATTGGGTTGGCTGCCCTGATGACCATCGTTCTACTAGCAATTACTGCATCTTCCTTGGCCCAAATCTAATTTCATGGAGTGCTTGAAAACAACAGACCGTCTCAAGGTCTAGTACTGAAGCTGAATATAGAGGAGTTGCCATCGCCACTGCTAAGCTAATTTGGATTCAATCCCTCCTCTATGAACTTGGATATTCTCCCACTGCTCCCCCAGTTCTGTGGTGTGACAATCTTGGTGCTACGTATCTCACAACTAACCCAGTCTTTCATGCACAGACTAAGCACATTAAGATTGATTATCATTTTGTTCATGAGAATGTTGCTAACAAAGGTATTGCTATTTGATTCATCTCTACAAAAGATCAGGTTGTAGATGTCTTCACTAAGTGGTTGAGCTCTGCTCGATTTGCATTACTTCAGGACAAGTTGACCGTACAAACACCCACGCTCAACTTGTGGGGGCATATGGAAACATCTAGTGCTGATCACAGAAATCCCAGATTCTCCGGATGATCTCATTGCAGACAGAAAGAGTCTTCTTCTTTAGAAACTCTATTTTTGCTGTTTCTATTTTATGTAGATGATTCTATTTCCACTCTCTATAACTTATTGTTTTAAACCCCTTTACCCAACATTCTGGGCATGGGAGAATACACGGAGCTTTTAAGATTTCTCATGCAGTGTATGCCATGCTTGCCAAAAAGGCTCCCATCCTAGCTTGGTTCATTCTTGCATTCTGCTTGTTCATCTGTTGCTGTGGTAATTTGACCTTTTTCTGCTTGGCTACAAAGTTTTCCATGAACAAGGCCACATTTAGCCACCTGACTAGTATACATCTTTTTCCTACCAACCGTGTGGTAGAGTGCATGTGGGTGAAACTCGATAGATGGGGGCTTGTGGACTTGGCGCACCGGTGCAATAAAAAGTAGCTTGCCATCTTTTACGGTTGGAATAATACGACATACGTTTCCATAGAATAGATTGTGTACTATCAGGGTTGTCCGTGTGATCGTATTTATTAAATATTTGAATTGATGAGTATGGAGGTTGCTCTTATATAGGACAATCTACTTGCAGCTAGATTTTGGAGAGTATTTTATGTCTGTTTCAGCTTGCATATGCTATTTTTGAACTGTTGTGTTTCCTTTTCTATGTAAACTGTTGTTTGAGTTTGATGTTCCTCAAATGACGTTGGTGTTGAAAAGCTCTTTATGAGCTGCTAGTTTTGTCTTGCCTATTTTTTTTGCTGTTCCAGTTTCTAGACTGATGTAACTTGATTACTTTTATCCAATAAAATAAAAATAAAAAACTTATTGTTTCTTTATTTAGAATCTTTTTTCTTTATTTGAAATCATATTTTATTTGCTTGGAATAAGATAAATAATTTTTTACTTTTGATTGGGAATAATGTTGGATTGTGACAACAATAAAATAATAAAATAAGGGAAAAAACAAGAAAACAAATCATATCTCAATTTTAAGAAAGAAAATAGTTTTATCTTTTAAAAAGAAATTTCTAATTTCTTTAAAGGAATAAAACAAGTTTTTTCTACATTAAGTAATGATTGTTATCTTGAAGATATTATATATCTTGGTTGCCTTGAAGGAAAAGTAAGAGTTGAGGATTGTAGATTGCAAGAGTGATTGTAAGTTTGATGTTATTGTAAATTGCAAGAGCAATTGTTGAGATTTGTAAAATTGCAAGAGCAATTATGATAGCAGCAGTAGTGAAGTTTGTAATTGTTTTCTCCAAGCAATAAAATTACTGATACCTTGCCCTGTGGATGTTTCCTTGATGTTTTGTCAAGGTTTTACCACGTAAATCAGCTTCTTATGTGTTGTTTTGTTTTTCATTTAATTCTCTGTATTATTTCTTTGCAACTAATTTGTGCTGCAATATTTTAATCTTCTGGGTTTATGCTTCTCCTTCCATAACGAATAAATAATTAGTTTCAAGATTACGATACTCTTAGAAGACTCGTAAAGTGACTATAGGTGTCACAAGAATGCTTTAATTTAATTTTGTAAGAAAGATGCTTCAAGTGATATGTACAAGACTTACATGTTTTTATGTAGTTCAAATATTAATTTTTCTCAAACATAATATTTGAATTTGGTGTAAACAAGACTTAGAATTTATATATTTTAAATCTATTAAATCTTACAATACAATATGTCTTATGCATGTAATGCGAAATATGTATATTCATGTTAATTTTTATTTAGTTTTAAATGTATTTTGATGGAATATATTATAAATTAATACAAATTTCATATCGATAAATAATATATTTAGTTATTTTTAAAGTGAGGCTTCTTTCCTAATCTATCACTCTTATCTACTTACAAATAGTTTAACACATTCCACATTATACCATCTTTATCCACAGTTATTCCTATACACTTAATATTTATTATACTTTGTTGTCTTAGTTTTTGTTGGCCTTTTTTTTGAATTGGATACTAAAATATTTTGTGTTCCATAAAATTGCTTTGTCAAAAAAAAAAGTGTTTCCAAACTTTCGTTAGAGTTTGAAGAGGTTTCCTAACAATTTCAGCTTATGACAAGTTGGTCGTGATCCCACTTAAGCTTTACATTTATTTATGTAGTCTTGAAATTCAAACTCATAAATCTTTTCTTTCTTGCATGAACTTGTGTTAGTCTATAACCAAGTTTTAAAAAATTCTTCGAGTTGTGATAGGGTTGTCATAAAATTTTTGGGAGTTTAAAAGAAACCCACAACCTTCAACACATCAAAGAGTTCACTTAAAAGAAATCCAGCAATGACAAGAAGAAAATTTGAATTGTAAGAAAGTATTGAGTTTTGACTTTGAAAAGAGGCTTAAAACTATTATCAAAGATCTTTGAGGGTTCAAAAATATAGTACTAACCTAAATAGAAGGAAAAAACATTTTCAAGTGTCAACAAGCCAAATGGGAGTGATTTTTCAAAGAAGTAAAGTATAATCATTCACAAAATCTATATGGTTTTGAAACCTATTTCAGAACTTGACAAGGTTCTCAGAACAATAAAAAAATTTGATCATTATTTTAAAATTTGGTGATAGGGTTCAATATCAATGGAAAGGCTCACATGTGCCAAAATTAATGTTCCATTAACACTTCCCTAAAGTTAAAGAATGTTTGGTGTTAGTATATCGTGAGATTTAATTGTAATATAATTAATTTCAATAAACATTCAACAGCCAATTCATAGAAATGAGGAAGTAAAATTGAAGAGTTCATGCAAGAAAGGATTGAGGAAACAAAAAAAACATCATACTTAAGGTACACATAATCTTACACTCCTTTCACTCTACTATCAACTAAGGGGAAATTTATGGGGAAATAACAATTCATAAAATAAAAAGTGTGATACAAATTTCCTTCACTAAAATCAAAATTTCTTAGGTCTCCTTTAAATTTCCCCTTAGAGAAATTCACCCTCATCTTTGTTACATATATATTGTTGCCATGAAGTATAAATACTTGGGTTATGAGTATTTGATAATTTTATCAAGCACTCTATAAAAAATTGCTGACACTAGATTAGGGTATGTGAGTTTGAAATATTTTTGGGAGAGAATTGGGAAATGTGATAGACCCCCAATTACATAGAGATTGGCCAAAAGTGCATTATTATAGGCAACTTCCTTTCTAGTGGAAGTACAATGTCTTGATTTGGTTATAAACCACTATGACCCTCAAATAAGAGAGGTAAGGAAAAATGACAATAGGTTAATTTTCAATGTAAATAGAGAAAATTTAATCTCCTACCTTCAACTACCTCAAAGAGAAGAATATGCAAATTTTGGTTTCACCATTGTTTATCAACATTACACATAGAAAAAGAATCAACGTAGAAATATAATTGCTAGATAGTGGTTATCGACGCCTAAAAAATGGAAATTTAAATTACCTATAAGATTACATAGGTCCAATTTCTTGGAGGAAAACTTAGATATTATAGTTCTCCTCCATTGGCTAAGAGTTAATGAGAATTCTCACGACTCAATGAATTTATGTACTTCTTTATCACTGTAATTATTCATGGTAGATAATTTATTGATTTGGTTGATCTTAACAATGATCAAATTCATTCCAACATAGTCTAATTTTACCATAATAAATTATTTTATATGTATTCATGTATGTTCTACACAATTCCCCATTCAAGACCATGGCCCAAATTAAGTCCTATATAGTTTTTGATGAGACAACCCAAATCTATGACTATTACACTCAATTAACACTATAAAGGAGTTATAAGAGTTTTAGAAGGGTGAGTGATGAATTCACCATGTAAATAGTCACGCAAATTAAATGTGACATGTCTTTAAGGATATCTATAGAAGTTATTCAATTGGTTAATACCTATGATAGTCATATTATACAATTCCAAATAATCACCTATATTAGAGTTGAGGGATTTGATGGACTATCTTATAAACTACCTAAGTATTAAAAATACAATTTTGTTCTCATTGAGGTATGGAAACAAGTAGAAAAGGTGAATAAGAGATACCAAGAGAGGAAAAGGAAAGAATTTATTTCCCTATTAGCCTTGGTCACTATTGATGTAAGTACATGTTAGATTCTCTTAATATTGAAAAATATTTGGTAAAATATACCATGCATTTTATGAGAGGAAATTTCCTTTTAATAGTAAAATTTTCATAAAAACTAATTTATAATTGGGACTAAGGTTTTATGATCTCCTAGCCTTAGAAGACTATTGGATAGATTTTTTTGGTTAATATGAAGCTAGGAAAAGGATTTAGATGAGATTATCATTGAGACAAGTTGTGACCTATAAATGAACTAGGATATTCATGGTATAGAAGATGATGAATCTCATTTATTGGATCCCATCTTCATGAATCGTATAAAAATACAACCTTTCTTCTTGATTCACTATAGCATAAAGGAGGTCAGAAACATCAAAAAAAATTCTACAATAGTTCTTAAAAGAACTCATTACTAGGTGATGAATAAGATTGTAAAAAAAATTAATGCCACACCTTAAAAATCTAAGAAAACCCCAAAGCCTATGGAAAGTAGTCAAAGATAGTCACCTTCTAACAAATAAATATCTTATTCTCAACAAACAAATCCTACTAGGCAAGGAGATGGTGAAGAAGATCCTCTAGATAGAAGAATTCTAGAAAATACCTTTGTAGATGCTACTAAGAAAAGGTTCAGAAGGAAAAGGAATAGTGGAGGTTGGACCATGTGAAAAGAGTCTGAAGAAGATATGGTTAATTCTCCATCTCAGGTGAGTGATATTTCTTATCCTCATTCTCCTCCATGAAATGTACCTCAAATCCTTCACACTCAAACTATCCCTATTCCTATTTGCTCCCTAGAAATAGAAATTTATGATACTCCTCTTCAAAGATCATTGCAATTTTTTATTCTACTATTGGGACACCATCAAATCCTTCCTACACTTCCTAGTTGGAACAAATCCTAACCTAGAAAATAAAATTAGTTCAATTAAGCCTCTCTATTAAGGATATTATTCTAGAAAACTTATTCAAAGAACCTCACAACCTAAGAAACCCAAAACTACACCTACATTGTTGGAAGATACCACTATAGGCATCATGTATGTAGAAGTTGCTCACCCTTCTAAACAAACAAATCTATCCAAATGACTGTTAAAATTTCAATATCGCTAGAATTAACATGGGGTCTTCCACAAGAGATGGAGATGTGGATAAACTTCAAGTATCAGTCACTAAGCTAGTAGAGAGGACAACTAAGCGTAAGTAGATGAAAAAACAATTGAAATAATGGGTGAATGTGTTAAGATAATGTTTAAATTATCTATTCTTCCTTTACCTCAACTAGTGTGCCAAGATGATGTTTCTTTTGATCCTAATTCAACTAGTGGGAAGGAGATAATTAACAAATTGAACACTTAAAAACCTTATGGTAAAGAAAAAAAAGATTGGGTTAAAGATACTTTAACCAAGGATTAAAATTTATTGAGGAAATGAGAAAGATTTATGATGAGATTATGGAGCTAAATAATGAAATTGGTAGATAAATTGTAAACACTAAGCTTGAGGAGTTAGTATGTCAACAAGTTGATAATTATTTAAAGGAAACAATTGATCTCAAGAGAGACAAATTGGTAATAGAGAAGATATTTCCAAGTGCCAATGACACAAGATATTTCATGTGGAAGAAGAGCATATGGTGGAAGTTCTTCTTGAAGAAACTATTTTAGAATAGAATAAATTACTAAAGGAATACAATCAAATTAGGTTTGATATTCAAAGGATCTATTGGCCATTGGTATAAGAAGGAAGGTTAATTTGTAGGATGAGAACTTGGAAATAATGATGAATAATATAAATGAAATGATGGAATGGATACTCAATGAACAACCTTTTACATGTAAATAACATAGGAATACTTGGTGTCATTAACATAGGCTTGGTAAAATGTAGTGGGCATGTAATAACCTTCGCAAGAAAGTTGAATCTCATTAAAGGAAAAAAGTATTATGGAGAATAAAGTCAAAAAATATTATTATTTTATAGCATAGTGAGATGCCACCTGTCATCAAGGTATTTCTAGATTACAAATCCAAGTATCTCACATGATTGGTCTTGTCATCACAAGAAGACCAAAGCAATGCTAACTTAGGAAGTATGCCACTTGAACAATGATTTATTTCATCATTATATTGTAATTTGAACTTAAATCATATGAAGCATCAAAATTTTCAAGATTAAAAATAACTCTTTAACCTTCAAGGAAATGATTAATTTTAAAATATTTCGTTACATTTGAAGACTTTAAACATGCATTTGAATGCTATAGGAGGAGTTTTTATTAAGGGAAAAGGGAAAACAAGAAGAATTAAAAAACTAGAGGTTAGCTCATTTTGGGAAGTTGTAAGTCTGTGAACGTACAATTTGAGTCATTTAGAATATGAAACCTATTGTAGTGTGTTGGCTATAATTGTTTTTTTCATTGTTATTCTTCTTTGTGAATGTGTTGATTCTTTTAAATGTCTATTTTTCCCATTATTAGTTGGTAATTGAAATAATTAAATTATACTTTTAAGGTGATGAATTAGACTATGTTTTTATTATGATCTTATGAATTTGTAGCATTGTAAAATGTTTCCCTTGATAATTTTACAATATGGTTTGCTCCCCCTAAGTGCATGGACCTAATTAAAACATAATTTCCTAAATTATGCACTTGTGGCCCATTTGAATAGTTAGTGACAAATTTATAGTGGAAAACCAAAGCATTTTATTTAATACTTTTCCCTAAAACCTTAAATCCCATAAAATAGGGTTGGGATGTAGTTGCCTAGTGTGACTTAATCCCCCTATTTTGCCTCAAAAATTGAATATTTCAATGTTTCCATTGTATTATTTGAATTGAAGATATCCAAAGTCAAGTGTCAACATTTAATTCTTGGGAAATTAGAATAATTGCATATAAATACCTAGTTATTGCATCATTTGAAAACTAATTGGAAATATTAAGAAATATTTTTTGTCAATAACATTATCAAGCAAGTCAAGAGCATTTAATAGTATATTTATTATAATAATTCAATATGAAAGTATCATGTCAATGTGTATGTGGGTTTTTTCATGTTTATGTTATCATATTGTTTGTGAGATATAACCCTTATAGGTCATCAAGAAAATCAAGTCATCTACAATCAAAGCCTAGACCTAAGATTTGCATGGCTTCAATCCTTCAAGGAAACCATTTTGAGTGGTGAGTTATAATCCATTATTTATTTATCATTCATTTTATCATTTATACTTATCCCTCAAATGGATAGGCTCCCTATCATTGACATTGTCATTATGGAAGTGGAAACACTAACATGAGATTTGACTAAGGAAAGCCCCCATATGGCACAACCCTCTCTCTCTTTGAACATGTGTAGGTTTGAGATTTGAAGAAGATTGGTAGAAGTTTAAAGATCAATTTTTCATTGTTACATTCAAACCCTACACCTTGAAAACAAATGAATACTTGGTTAAATCTCAGCACCTAACGAAGATCTAATAGTACAAAAAGTGGAAATACAAAACTCTGATTTGGCACTAGAGGACTATAAAAATAGATTTGAATCATTGTACTGGGACACAATCACCCAGGGTGACCTAGTCCTTAGAAATCAACTTCAAATTCATATCACATGTGCAAAATACTTTGTGTGGTCCATTTTTGTAGTCTAAATTTGTCTGTCCTTTTTTTTTTCTATTAAATTTTCACTAGAATAGAAATTTACATCATTAGCCTAGTCATTACATATCATTTCATTCCAAATTCCATCCTAACTTTGGTTAAGGGAAAGTTAACTCACCTTCCAAGTTATAAGACAGTCTTATATCTTGTCAAAAAATCTATCAAACCCTCGCTACCTCAATTCTAAATGAAACACATGAGAAAAAGTGCCTAAAACCTAGAGTCAGATCCTAGGGTTTTACTTTTTCTCCGATTTTGTGTTGGTGAACTCAACATATTTACATCATAAACCTTTTGAAATCTAAAACAATTCATCCTAGATCTAGTTTTTGTACTCCATTTTTTTGCATTGTTGATTTAGTCATTCATTTTGCATCAAAAAATTAAAAAAATGCACATAACATTACATCATAGGTTGCAATAGGTTTATTTTTACTCATCTTAGGTTAGATATACATTCAAATTGCATGCACAAATTGGCATTAGGTCATTTAAATTTTAAATCAAATATAAAATTTTCCATTGCATTCATTTAGGCATCTTGCATATAGTTCAAAAAGTGAAAAAATACATAATTGTTTTGTTCCAAAATTGTATCAACATCATCATTTTTAGATTTTGGCATCTTAGAATCAATGAATTGTTGCATCCTATATCTAGAAATTACATTTACAATTATCTTTTATTGCTTCAAATTTTTGCAAATTGTTACACTTACATTTGGAGTTACATAATCAATAACATTGAGAAAATATTGGAAAAATATTCACTTTTAGACCTGTGTGCACACATACCTAAGATCCTTAAATAGTAAAAAAAATAACTAAAATTTGAAATCTATAACAATCCATGCAAGACCTGGTTGTCCTAGGTGACCTAGTCTACCTATTTTTGGTGTAGCTTTCAGTCAGACCTCTATTTTTGTGTTTCTTATTTGCTTCTTCTACTTGAATTTTCTTTTGAGTGTTTTTTTTTCATTGTGATAGCAGTTTAGGGTTCACAGTGGGTACAAAAAGTTTTTTCAAACTTGCATGAGCTTCACGACCTAGTCAGCCAAATTAGAATATGTAAACATGAAATGTGCAACGACCATATTGAGTTGGCTCCAAAACATCTGTGAGAAAGGTAAATTGAATATGGTCCAATCTAGGAGATACACATTACCTATATTACATTTGCACACAATCCCATGCTAGCACAAACTACACAAACTTGGTGCAAACAAATTAAAGTACTAAGTCGGCCCAACAAACTCTTAACCCACAAGATATTAACTATAGACCACAAGCGGTATTAGATAGACTAGATAAAATCATGTAGATTACATTACAAGTGTTAACGATATTCATCAACATTTCCATGCCTTCCTTTTATGACTTCACACAATGTTATATTGGCACCAGAAAACATACGCAAAACTAGTATCTCTTGCATATCCAAAGAACATAGTCTTGAAATAGAAAATTAAAAACCTGACATATTATACATCCCAACATTTGAAATGTGAGGGGAGAAAATAGATAGAAATTTTAAACACATCATCCAAACCATAAGACCACAACATCAACTATGGATAAATGCAATGAATTTCTCTGAGCCTTTCGTGACTCCAATAACATAGTCTTCACATTGCTAACTTGGGAAAATTTTGTAGTAACTTTTATGCTCTCAACTTAGGAAAATACATGCATCACGCTTGATTATGTCTATCTTCCAAACTACAAGACCATATATTCAAATGTGAAAGAATGTAGAGCATCGTTAGGAGATTTTTAGTATAACTTCCTAAGCCATTGTCTACAAGAAAATCTTTATATATTTTACATCAATAGACAGTGAATACAACATTCACAACATCATTCACCTATTCATGAGCAACAAGAAACATAGGAAAATTCTTATAGCAAGCTCATGAAATCCATCATCATACATAATGCTTTTGATCAATATTATAAGTGCAACATATGCAACCATGCACACACTACCACTCTGCTGAAAACAATGAAAACATCATCAAAAAACTCCATTTTATTGATATCAATGAAAATAATTGCAACATGCTTGCAACAAGTGTGATACTTCTAACCATTTTTTTGTTTATTTTGGTATTGATAGTGTATATAATACATTAGACATACATGGTTCTTGTTGATAATGTAGTGAGTTTGACGAGTAAGAGGAATCCCATATTTTTTTATCTACAACCAAAATAGAGTATAAGGATATTTCCCATGTCTTCAATGAGATAGTTATATTATAGAGATTATGTGCAAGTATTAATTTTGGTTACAAAATAGTTTACATTGGTTTTATTAGCTAGAGTGTAATTTTCTTAGCTAACAATACTATGTATTCTACTCAAACTAATCACGTGGATGTTATGTATAACTTTATTTATTAAATGATTACAAATAGACAAATTAAACTAAAGAAGATTGTCATGAAGATAATGTTGTAAATTCTCTTACAAAACTTGTGATCATAGACATTTTCACTTGGTACAAGAAAGTACTGAGACTTGTTTCATATATTTAATTAAATTATGTTTTCCTATGGACATATTATAGTCTATCATTTCAAGTGTGAGAATATTAGGATTAGTGTGGTATCAACCTAGTAAATCTTATGTATTTTATACATTTTAATATTTATTGTAAGTGTATTAACAAGTGATGAAGGTTTCATTGATAGGAGTAACTATTTTTATTTTTATAGTAACTAATTTTTTAGTAATACAAGCAATTCTTAGTTTTTTACTTGCAATATTTTACTATTTTACTTTAGGCATAGATTACTATGATAATTTCAATGGTTAAAATAGTTAATCATGGTGCCCAAGTTGGTGTGGATATTATTGAGATATTATGTCAACTAAAAGGGATTTTTTCATGAGCTATTTTTAATCTATTATGGCATGTTGGAAGAGCATCTCCTATTGTTATGATTTAATGACAATCTAGGAACTCAACATAGAGATTTTATTATTAGAGACTTATGATGGGTTGTAAGAAGCTATGTTTAGTATGTAAGGGTTGTATTGACTTTTATCAAGGTATCTTGGAATCTTATTTTGACCCATGTTATTACCTTATGGTCGAATTTTAGGCCTCCATGATTCAATATTTTGAGGTCTTGGGATGGAGAAATTTTTAGATGTAATTTTTATAGGTACTTGAAGGTTCTATCAAATTGAAAATATAGAAGAAATGAAGATTAATGCTTTGTTATATTGTTTTCAACATAATATAATCTTGAGCTCTTTTCCCTACTAGATCTTTTTTAGTGGTTTCTCCATATTATGTTATGATGTTTTTATGGTTTTCCTAATTTCTTATATTATAATTTTATTTTTTTTAATATTTTAATGGCATTCTACAATTAAGTGGTATTTGAATTAGTATCTACTCGAGGAGTGCACAGTAAGCCACTTAAGACTTTAACCACTCCTACTAGGGGCACTTATACACAAAGGTACCTCCTTGTTCTAAGTAGCACCACACAGTTAAAGCTAATACTAATTAAATCTTGGATTTCACCAAAATAATTTATATAGTAGCTTGAGGGAAATATTTCTTTAGGTCACCTTAAAGTTCTTCTTTTGGGATGTGTCTCTTAGATAAGTGTGATCTAAAAATTAATGAAAAGAAATTATTGTGAAACCCAAAGTACTTTTCCTCAAACAAGATCCTCAAAAGACATGAGGGGAGAGGATACACATTTGGTTTTCCAAGCATGGTGAACATGGTGTATAATTTATAGTAGTTTCTTTTTAAGCCCAAAATTTGAAGTGTGTGAAGATACCAATTCAATTTTTTAGGTACACAAAATTCAAAGTATTTTAGACTTCAAGAAAGATATATCAATTTCCAAATAAAAAATGATTTGTTCAATTTTATAACACCAAATTGAATATTTCTAGTTGCATTGATTGGCTTAATAGCATCAAAAAATGAAACTATGTTCATTTTAACAATGTCAAAATGAAAACATTTGATTTTTAAGAGCACTAAAATAAAATGTGAGATTTTCTTGTTCGGTTAAATAAGAACCAATTAAAAACATGAAATTTTATTGTTCAATTTTATGAGTTCCAATTGAAATGTGAGAGTTGTACGTTCAATTTTATGAGCACCAATTGAAATGTGAGAGTTGCCTTGTTCAATTTTATAAGCACTAGTTCAAATATGAGATTTTCCTTGTTCAATTTTATAAGAACCAAAGTGATATTTTTTTAAATAACTAAGAAATATTTAAAACCAAAATGGCCTTGGACTACTCACCAAATCTACAATAAAAGTGTTAGTAGTTCTCCTAAAAAACGTACCATAATCCTACAAGGGTTGCACCAATAATGTTAGAAACTTTCCAAAGACAACAAACTATAAATTTTTAGGGTTAGGCCAATTGAAAAATTAGAAAAAAACTTGTAGATTGTGAATAGTAGATTTTTGGTTGCTATGGACTTCTCCAGCTCTTCTAGGATTTTTCACATAAAAGGAGAGAGATAGGGCCGAAAAAGGCTAAGGGTTCATTCAAATAAAGTTATGTATGATGTTGTATAAGCTAAATGAAATGAACTAAATGCAAGTAACTGATTTATATGATTCATTATGAATGCAAAACTAAGATTTAAACTATGATGGAAAACACACTGCGATATGCAAACAATGAACTATAAGATGAAATAATGCAGAACATGAAGAAATTAAATGAAACAGAGTGCACCTAAGCTAGATTTGATGAATTTGGAATGTTTTGAATGTTCTATGAAATTACTAAAATTCCATAGTGGGACTCATTCGCCCAAGGTGGCAAATTAATCCTGCTACTAGTGAAAAAGTGTCAGAAATAGGTTTTTGACTATCGGGATCCAAAATTTGATAAAATTAAAAATTATAGTCTTAAGGTGGCACTCATTCACCACTAGTGGCAAATAATTCCTCTCCAAAAATTCTGAGAAATCAAGAGACAACTCTACAACACCAGTTTTGGAAATGTCTACTTGTCGAGTTGTCAAAGTCAATTATGCGGGAAACAAACAAAAAACCTTCTCCAAGCTTGAAATAAGGTTGATTTGACTTGAAGCACCTAGTTTACTTGCTGACCAATCTTCAACACCTAAATTCTTATAAAATCTACATACAAAGGCAAAACCCTTAATGATGCAAATTTGAAGTAATGTCAATGGATGCTCCAAAGTGCTTGAATAATGCTTGATAAGATGTTTTAAGATGCTTGAATGCTTGAGATTGCTTTAATAGGATATGTGAATGTTGGAGGATGTAAAATGAGGTGAAAACAACTTATTTATACAATCTTATGGCTTAGTAACATGTTCATACCTCATCAGAGGATGACATCAAGTGTTTTTGAATAAAAACTAGAAAAAAATTTTTAAAAAAAATGAATTTGGAGCCAAGGGGGACTCATTCACCACCCATGACCAATGGGTTCCACCTAGGACCTAAAAATGGGTGTCGGGAATTATCTTATATTTAATGTTGTTTGTTGGGCTAACATTCAAAAATACACTTAATTAAAGCATATGAGGGCATCAATGACCAAATAAAGCATAAAAAAGGGGTAAATAGTGAAGTTGTGCCTAGAAAAGTGTGAAATATTGGTACAATACTTTACAACACTTCAAAATAGGACTTGTTTAGTGATGAAAAGGTGATTTTTAGGTAAATTGTAATGAATAGAGTCTAGAAGAATGTAGAAATGTCTTACAACACTTCACAACACCTTCAAAAGACACCATTATGTGAATTTTAATACCTAAATATGCATGTTCATGCCATGTTACGACATAAAATTAGAGAAAAATAAATCAAACACCATGAAACAAGACCTAAAATTCCATGAAAATGACAAGGGGCCATTTTTCTACGATAGTTTTAGCCCCCACTTTAGTGAGAGGATGAACTTGCTTCAAACTCACACTAAAGTAGCCATGAACATTGAAAGGAGTGTTCAATTGTTCTTATGTTAGCAAGATGGAATACAATGATCAAGAGGGATGATCAACCCCCTATGATGATCCCATGGAAAACTAAGAATAGGAACAAAGGAACAAACAAGTGTTGAGAATCAGATGAAGCTTTGATTGTTTGTCCAACTAGTTGTGGATTAGATCTAGGATAAAAGGGAATGTCTACTAAGTCTGGGGAAAAAAAACTCATGACGGTCCACCGGGTGAGAAGGCCCAAATGTACTCACTCTAGTGCTACAGAACTTATAGTTATCTGTGTGGTGAGAAATCTGAAAAGGTAAGATACATACGCTAGTTGGTATGCACTCACAAACACAAAGGTGGCTATGGGGAAAAGTCATGCCGCTAGGTGGGATTTTTGCTCAACCATATCAAACTTATACCTCCTGATAACTTTAACAAGGCGGCACAAGGAAAATGAAATGTTAGTTCATGCTCCATGAGACAAGAAAATCTTTGTATGTTGAGAACTCATGAACAAAAAGCAAGGTACTATAGGCACGCAAGTTGTGTTATGCAAGGTGGAAAAAATGAAAAAATATAATGTAGAAAGAGAGAGATGCCCAAAGGAGTCTTGTTAAGTTCATGCAAGGTCATTCACTTAGGGAACATTGTGTCTAATGTCTCCAAGAGAGGAACAATCAAAGAATAGTATATTCACAACTTAGGGGATGCAGTGTGTCGCATCAGGTCATGAAGAGGAATGTAATATGCTAAGATAGATCACACTTATGAAGGACATCACACCCAATGTCAGCCACAAAGTGACAAATGCATCATATGAACAATAATGCTACACTAGGAACCAAGAATGAAAATGAACTATGGTAATGTATGCTCCCGACTTTAAAGGAATTGCTACACACTGTTCTGTGAGAAATTACTTTAAAGTAGCAAAGGGAAGAAAATTAGAAAGGAAAACAAGACATGAGAGCCAACTTGGAAAGCAATATGCCAAGTCATATATTTCAAAGTTAGGCTGCATCATGTCAATAAAAATGAAATAAAAAGAAATGGAGTTGCTCCAAGAAAAGAAAACACACCAAACACATAAGAGATCTATGGATTTGGGGTTTGTATGTTCATTGTTGTAATTTTTTTGTTAGGAGCTCAGAACTATCATCATTCCCCAAAACACATAGAACTAGAAGAATGACACAAAGAGAGCAAAAACAAAAGAAAATGAAAGTCTTGTTTGGGTCAACATAGAAGAGACATTGCAATCTGAATGCTTTGCATCATCCTCAAAAGGAAAACACAAGTGAAAAGAAAGAAAATGAAAAGTTGAAGGAAAATGAAAAAATCTTTTGGGTCAATATGAAGGAGACATTGTGGTCTCAATGCCTTGCGTCATCCCTAAAAGAATAATGTACAAAAAAAAGAGAGAAAAAGATAAGGACCCTATGGGTCAACATTGAAGAGACATAGTATGTCTCTATGCTTTGCGTCACCTCCAAAAGGAGAAGACAAAAAAAAAGCAAAAAAGACAAGGAAATTTTGCGTCAACATGGAAGAGACATAGGGAATCTCTATGCTTTGCATCATCCCCAAAATGAGAAGTAAAATAAAAGAGAAAAAGACAATGCAGGGCAAATAGAAGAACAGAGGGACAAATAGAAGAAGTTTACAAAGAGAGAGAAACATCAAACACATGTTATGGGGGAACATGATACAAACATGAAAATGAAAGATGGCAAGAGAAATACAAAAAGGACTAGCTAGGCGAATGCAAGTTAACCATTTAACAAATCATCTACCTCCCAATCATGCTCACTATAATTTGAGGGTGGTTGACTATCCAAAGGAAGAATTACAAGCGCTGAACTAGGAGTCATACTAGGTTTTTCACTTGGTGGAGAGGATATATCTTTTAAGCTCATTGTAGATGAAAATAAAGAGTTTAAATAGTTATGCACTTCTTCATCTATTTTTCTATTGTCACATCATCATCATCATCATCAAGATTGATGAAAATGGGAAGACAAAGGGTGATTTCTAAGGAAGGATGTATCAAAAGTTGTGGCTGTTGAATTGGTTCATTTTGTTGTGAAGGTTGCACTGGACTACCGTGTGATGGGTCAGGAGAAGCAGCGTGGTTATCTATTACTTCTGTCAAAGGTGGAGGTTGATTCTCTTTATTTTATTCT
The DNA here is from genome assembly GCA_007258455.2 of Sequoia sempervirens. Classification (NCBI taxonomy): domain Eukaryota; kingdom Viridiplantae; phylum Streptophyta; class Pinopsida; order Cupressales; family Cupressaceae; genus Sequoia; species Sequoia sempervirens. Next base: position 497,215,608 of record VDFB02105785.1, on the reverse strand, counting down.
ATGCAAGATTGATGAGTGAGGATATGACGATAATGCCTACATTCACTAGCACTACGGTTTCATTTAACTCTATGTTGGAGTTGTTGAGATGTAAGAGTGGATTGACTCATCATAGGTTCTTTTTCTTTTGAAGAGGGAAGAATAGAAGAAATCGAAGAGGATGGGTCAATCACTTTCTCTTTGTCTTTATACACTTGTTTAATATGGGGAGGCATGATGAGAGTTGTTTAATTTTCCCTTGGTCATTTAAACAATGGTGGGGAAGTGTCTAAGGGTGGTTGATCATGAGGTTTTATGGTTTGTTCAATGCCATACTTAAGTTGAAGCATGGTTTCATCTATGATAGGAGTTGTGGAAGTGGATGGGGATGTGTTTTGAAGAGAAAATTTGGCTATGCATTTGGCTTTGAACTTTTGGTAGGTTATGAACAAGAATTTCTTTCGAGGTGTGATGGGTTCCATAGGTTCAGGCCAAAAGGCTTCTACGGAAAAGTTAACTTTAGACAATAAGGGATTAAAGCCACTATGGTGTATGGTAAATATTTCATTGCCATGAAGAAACTTCAAACAATTGTGAACCACTTATGGGACTACTTTCATTGAGCAAAGCCAAGGATGGCCTAGCAACAAATGAAATTGGTCAGATTGTAGAATAAATAAAAATTTTACCTCCAAAGTTTTAGGTCATATCTATAAGGGGAGTACGATCGATCCGATCATAGGGCATGTAAAACTAGTATGTTTCTTAATCCATGCATTTGGTTTATTATAATCATCTTGATATAGCTCATGTAATACTAGAAACTCCTTTGTGATGACATTCTCACCACAAGTGGGATCTATTAATATCCCATTAGTGGGCTTATCATAGATTCTGCCAGCGATGTAGAGAGGACCATCAAGAAGTTTTTTGTAGTATATATGTAGTAGAAAAAGTGATATCAAGAGATTTAGTGGTTTGGCCCTTACGAGGGATTACGTCTATCACATACACTAGTTTATCCATAGGACTATCTTGGGTAATAGGTGTAGTTGTATCATGTCATTCATTATTTGTATCAACATTCATGACATTAGTGTTTGAATGTTCACTAGCCTTGACAAATGAGGTGGTGTGTTTAGGTATGGGATTGGTGAAAAATTGTAAATTCTGGTTAGGGGGTGCAACAAACTTATTTCCTTGATCATGAACACCCATAATGGACAAATGGCCTGAATCAATGAGGTATTGAACTAGATGTTTTAGATGCTTCCAATGTTCAATTTCATGTCCATTTTGGTGATGAAAATGACTATAAGCATTAGGTTTGAAGGTGGGTGGTAAGTTCTAATTTGGATCAAGTGGTCTAATGGGTGGTAAAGTGAACATGGATTGTTGAAGTAATTGGTTCATTATGTTATGGAGGGTATCGAGTAAGGGTGTAAATTGTCTCTTTGGGTCCCCATAGGTATAAGACACTGCTAATTTAATAACTACCACTTGATTTTGAACTAGTTGGGATGGTCATAGTTGTGAAGGCGGATTGAACTGTAAGAAGCCTCTATTTGGTTTGCAAAATTTTTGTGTGCTATTTTGGATTTGATTGTTGTGTTCGGGCTTTTTAGCTTGATTAGAAGTGGATTTTGAATCACAACTTGAAATTGAGTTATGATATTCACACAAGGTTGTACACAAATGCATAAATGAAGGAAATTTCATCATAGTTAGTTTATCCTAAAGATTTGTGTGCAATTTTTTGATAAACAACTTTTGTAGATGTGCATTAGGAATCTTTACATCAATTTGAGAATACAAGGATTGGTATCGTGAGATAAAATCAATTACTTTTTTGTCTTTATTTTGTCTACATCTCATGAGGTCAACCATTGTCTTTTTAGGTGTAATGTGAACTTGGAAGTGACTTATGAAAACATCCACCAATTCATTGAAGGAATAGATGGAATTATTGGGAAAGTTGAAAAACCACTCTAATGTAATATCTTTCAAGGTCCTTGGAAATAGTTTGGCTAAAATTTTATCATCAAGGACACAATCGCTACATAAAATTGTATAAACATTAGCATGGTTGATAGGGTCTCCTTTACCTCCATATTTCCCAAACCAAGGAATTTCTATCCCTTGTGGCATCGGGGTGCGTAATATTTCTAAGGATAAGGGGCTTCTATAGACATGATATGTGGGTGGAGTGATTTGACCTTGGCTAATGGTGGGAATTTGTTGTTGCATGGAGGAAACAGTGTTAAGGAGTTGTGTAAGGACAGGGTTAGGGTAAGTGGGTTCAGGTGGAAGAGAAAATGGTGATGAAGTGTAAGCAATGTTAGGTGAAGTGAAAGGAATACTAAGGGGGGTGAAAGTGGTGGAGGGGACTTGCGATGCCACAAGCAAAGTAGGAATGCTAGTTGGAATCGGGAAAAAAGTAGTCGCATAATTAACCTGGTGCATAGTTGTGTGGACTTGCGGATTGGTATAAGTTGGTATAGATGCTATGGTTGAAGGGGGAGAAACTTGAGGTCCTCCTTGGATTACTCAAATGTTTGCATATTGGGTATTAGAAGAGGCATGTTTATTGTAAATCTCAACAATTCTCTTCATAACATGCAAGCCATCATCACTTTCAATGAAACGATGAATGTTTTTGATTGCGGGTATGGAAATGGTAGAAATTTTTTCAAGTGAAAAGTTTTGTTGTAAATGTGCTAAATCCTCATGAATATTAATGACCTTTTCCTATGGGAGGGAGTTGTTTTGGGTGTCAAGATTCATTGGATGGAAAGGTGAAGGCATAGAGGTGGTATTGTCAATGCCTAATGCACCATTGTCCATACTAGGAGTAGGATCTCTTGAGATCCCAAGGTCCATAATGAAAGTGCTATTGCGAGAGGCCATGAGTCAAGAACTCCGTCTCACTAGAGTATTATCAATGGGGCACCAAACACTCATACAAGTACCACAAAATATGGGGTGAATGTAAATGCAAGGTAATATAGGAGTTCTAAATGCAAATAATAGAAATTTTGCTAACTGTAACAGAGAACTAACTATAGAAAATAGAAATGCAGATAGATGCCAGAAATGTTGTTTAAAAAGTGCAGAGTGACTAATTTTCCCCGAGTGGCGAATGAGTCCCAGTATGATGTTTTTTTTGTATTTTTCAAAAATTTGAATGTGATTTTAATGCTCTACAGAATGAAATTAAGGATGCAGAATACAAATGTTTAGTTTTTTCAATGATATGCAATGCAAAAATGAAACCTAAACGAAGCTTTCACTAATGCAATATGAAAAGTCCTATAATGAAAAAACAAAACAATGTCCTATTTGAATGTTAATGCAAGTGTAATATAGACTGAAATATGCATATGAAATCAGAAAGGAAAAGTGTTCAAAATACAAGTTCACCAAAATGAACCATAGATTTTTGGTTCCTATGGACTTCTCTAACTCTTCTAGGGTTTTTCACCTAAAAGGAGAGAGATAGGGCCCCAAAATGCTAAGCGTTCATTCAAATAATATTCTGTGTGATGTTTTCTAAGCTAAATGAAATGAACTAAATTCAAGTAAGTGATTTATATGACTGATTATTAATGCAAAACTAAGATTTTAAAAATGATAGAAAACACACTATGATATGCAAACAATGAACTAAAAGATGAAATAATGCAAAACAAGAAACAAAATCAAATAGAGTGAACCTAGGAAAGATTTGATGAATCTAGAATGTTGTGAATGCTTTTTGAAATTACTAAAATTCCATAGTGGGACTCATTTTCCTAGGGTGGAAAATTAGTCTTGCTACTGGTGAAAAAGTATCGAAAACTAATTTCTAACTGTCGAGGTCTAGAATCTGACAAATTTCATATTTTTAGTCTTAAGGTGGGACTCATTCGCCACTAGTAGAGAATTAATTCTCTCCCAAAATTTTGAGAAATCAGGAGACAACTCTACAACACCAAATTTGGAAATGTTTGCTTGTCAGGTTGTTGAAGTCAATTCTACAGGAAATGGATAGAAAACCTTCTCCAAGCTTGAAATAAGGTTGATTTGACTTGAAGCACCTAGTTGACTAGTTCACCAATCTTCAAAACCTAAGTTCTTATAAAATCTACATACAAAGGTCAAACCCTTGATGATGCAAATCTGAAGTAATGTCAATGGATGCTCTAAATTGCTTGAATAATGCTTGATAATATTTTGTAAGATGCTTGAATCCTTAAGATTACTTGAATAGGATATTTGAATGTTGGGGGATGTAAAATGAGGTGAAAATTACTTATTTATACAATCTTGTTACTTAGTAACCCATTCATACCTCATCACAAGCTGACATCAAGTGTTTTTGAATAAAAACCCAAAAGGAAATTTTAAAAAAAATTGAATTTGGAGCCAAGGGGAACTCATTTGCCACCCATGGTGAATGGGTCCTACCTAGGGCCTGAAAAATGGGTGTCGGGAATTATCTTGTATTTAATGTTGTTTGACAGGCTAACATTAAAAAATGCACTTCATTAAAGCACATGAGGGCATAAAGGGACCAAATAAAGCATAAGAAATGGGTAAATAGTGAAGTTGTGCCTAGAAAAGCATGAAATCTTGTTTCAAGACTTTACAACACTTCAAAATAACACTTGTTTAGCGATGAAAAGGTGATTTTTAGGTGAATTGTAATGAATAGAGTCTAGAAGAATGTATAAATGTCTTACAACACTTCACAACATGTTCATAAGATGCCATTATTTGAATTTTAACACCTAAATATGCATGTTCAAGCCATGTTATAACATAAAATCAGAGAAAAATAGATCAAACACCATGGAACATGACCTAAAATGCCATGAAAATGAAAAGGGGCCATTTTTCTACTACACAAATTGAATCAAGTCAAAAAATAGAACAATAGCAGATCTATTTAGGATAGTAGCAATCTTTTTCTTTGGAAAAACTGTCCAAGGTAGATAATAATAGTCAAGGAAAGGACAACCACGAACCTATTTAAGACAATAGTAGCCCTGTAAAAGTCAACTTTGTTAGAAACTTGCAATACAAAATAGACAATAGTTGTTAAAATAACAATAACATGCATGTTTAGTATGATAGTGATCAATATTAATGCTTTATTATATTTAATTAAACATTTGAAGTTATAATAAGATATTTTTGTCATCTCTATCTTTTTGATAGGACCGCATTATATCCTTATGATAGATTTGTTGAGGTTATTGTTTATCTTGTTTTTTCACTAACCTAATTAATGTTTTGAGATATTGAGGAGGATATAAACGAATCATCAATTTAGTTGCAAGTTGAGGATGTGTGTGGTGATGTGCAAGTATGGACTTGTGAATTTGTGAAAAGAAGAGTCATATGTGCTTGAACACCTCAAAAAGTAGAGTGTATTATTAGCATATGTTGCAATTAAAAAATTTCATGTATCCTTCTCTAAGATAGTAAATATCATAACTCATTAGATCCTTATAATTTATATATTTCCATAGAAGGAGTGGTTGACTTAGAAGGAGAAATAATCTATGCTCTAGATGAGATTGATTATCTCAGAGATGGGATTAAGAAGTTAAAAAGAGAGAACAAGCAGTAGGATAAATTTGCACAAAAGGAGTTTGACAAATTGAGCAAAGATCTAGAATAATCTACCTAGTATGTGGTAGATTTGAAGTTACAACTAGAAGAAGAAAATAGAGTAGAAGAAGTGATTAAATCTAAGCTGCAATTAGAAGTTGACAGGTGTATGAAGCTTGAGGAAGACATTGTTTCTCTAAAAAATGATTTAGAAAAGGAAAAAGAGAAAGTAGAAAAAGGACTAAAGCTGAAAGGTGGTTCTAAAATTCTAGATGAACACTAAGCACACAAAAGATAGCTAATAAAGAAAAATCAAGCTTAGGATTGCAAAAAGGACAGAATTCCTTTGTTGATGCATTTTCAAATTATATGAAAGATTCAAGGTAGGAGAAAATCCTAAACTTTCAATGTAAGTGAACTCAAAGAAAAAATTGCAAAGGAAGAGAAAACCAAAGAAGAGAAGCCTATAGTAGACAAGAAGAATAACCAATTAGCCCCTGATCATCAAAAGAGAAGGAAAATTTTTAGAAGGATTGATGCTGATGGATTTACAAGAGTGCATAATCCAAGGAGGCCAAGAAAAAGAAGATCATCTGATCCATCTCAGCAAAAAGCGATGACCAGGTATTCTTCATATTTCTATGGATATTGCTATACATTCAATTAATTTGGTCACATGGCTAGAGAATGTAGAGTCATTCTTGGGAGGAGTTCAAATGTTGAAAGTGAGAATCTGTTTGCTCCTTTAGTAGATATGAATGTAGTTTGTTATAATTGTGATAACTTTTGTCATATAGCTAGAAATTGTAGAACAAAGTTTACAAGACCAAATGTTAAGAATGAGGAAAATAAAGATCCACCTCTTAGAGTAAACAAAGAATATGTAATTATGGAGGATAATAAATAAGAGAAGGCTAAGAAGGTGTGAAAAGAAAAAGGAGAAAGCTCCACACAATCAGTGATTGTATAGACAACACTGCATGACAAGAAGCAAAATCTATGGGTGATAGATAGTGGTTGCACTCCAAGTACATGATTAGAGACAAGAGAAAATTCATACAACTCAAGAAATGTAATGAAGGACCTATGATTTTGGGTGATAATACTATAGTCAAGATTTGTGGTAAAGAAATTTTGACCCTAGATGGTAAAAACCTCACTAAAGATGCTTAATTCATGGAAGGATTGAGACACAACCTATTAAGTCTAAGCCAAATGTGTGAAAATGGTTATAAAGTCACATTTGATTCTAAAGGTTAAAAATTTAGAAAGTATGGAAAAATATTTGCACAAGGACTGAAGATTGATAACAATCTTCATAGCCTTTGTGAAGTAAAAGGTCAAAGTTGGTTGTGGCATAGAAGATTAGGAAACATAAAATTTGATAATATGGTGAAAGTGAGTTTAATAGGTCTAGTAAGACACATGCCTAAAATAACCAATCCTTCAAATGTCATATGCAAAGAGTGTCACTAGGGAAAGAAAACAAATGCTAGTTTCTCAACTAAGGAGTATTCAACCACTAAGCCTTTACAGCTAGTTCATACTGATTTGTGTGGACCTACAAGAACAAGGGGATTGCAAGGAGAAAGGTACTTCATGTTTCTAGTTGATGACTTAAAAAGAATGAATTGGGTAACATTTCTAAGAGAAAAGTCCCAAGCCTTTGAGAGATTGAAGATATTTTGAAAAATGGTTGAAAAAGAATTGGGAAGAAGATTAAATGTTTGAGATCAAACATAGGAGGAGAATTTAACTCAAGTGAATTTCTTGAATACTGTGAGGCACAGGGAATAAAGAGACAATTCTCAATTCCAAGAACTCCATAGTAGAATGAAGTTGTAGAAAGAAAGAAAGAATAGAGTTGTGTAAGACATGGCTAGAAAAATGATAAAAGAGGCTAGATTAACTAATATGTTTTGGAGACAAGTAGTTCATACTACAGTTTATATTTGAATAGATTTAAAAGAAGGGTACATAGTGATATCACCCCCTATGAGTTGTGGTATGGTAGACCTACATCTACGAAGTACTTCAAAGTGTTTGGCAATAAGTGCTACATCAAAAGAGAAGATGAGAATTTGGGAAAATTTGAATCAAGAAGTGATGAATGAATATTTTTAGGATATTCTACTCAAAGTAAAACATATAAGTGCTATAACAAGGTATGTGTAGGATCATGATGGGCCAAAAAGTGGTGATATGATGGGTATCTGTAGGGTATGTGGCTGGTGACTTTTTTTAACCAAAATTGATGAAATGAAAAGGGTTTTTAAAGGAAATTCTCAACTTTCCACCAATATAAATGATTCTTTACTTTGAATTTAATAAATAATTATTATTTATTTTTCATTTGAATTATGACTAAACTCCTAATTGATAGGCTGATTGAAAAACATCTATATCTTTCAAACGACATCACATTTTTGAATTTGAAACATGTATCACATTCTATGTTTTGCATAATATAGGATTAAAAGAAAGTTGAATTTCATGAATTTTTGACCAAGTTAGGGTGGTTAGACATACAAGTCTTTATATATTTTAAAAGTTGTAATAAATACATCATAGTTAATTATTTATTTTGAAAAAAATTACACAAAAATATGCATCACATTGGGACATGAGTCCTCTACTTATATATAAAATCTTATAAAAAAATATTATTATTTTATTGTGGTTAGGGTGGTCAGACAGACACTTACTTCTCACTTTTTCCTTGGAATTTAAGTACTATTGCATTGAAATTTTAATATTTCACCAAATATATTTTTTTTAAATAAACCTAGTAGTTTAGAAACTATATTCAATTTTCTACAGATTCTATTCTTACATATTTTTGAATTTTATGTCAAGTTCCCTAACTCTGATTTTTTTGAATTTTTTGCCACTTAAGGGCTTTTTTTTCCATGATGATCCTGCACATACCTAACATTAGGCTGAGCAAGATTGTGGAAAGTATCAATGTTAAAATTGATGAGAAAGTGAAGCATATCAAATCTTATGAAAATAACTTTGAAGATGATTTAGATTATGAAGACAATGTCAAAAATAATAAAGAATAATTTAAAGAAGAGGTTGAGAAGGCACCTCCAAATTATGTGCAAAAGGATCACCCAGAAGGTTAGATAATTGGGGATAACAATGGAGTTCAGAATAGGAGAAGATTTGCAAAGAACAAAGAAAAAGTAAACTTTTCTTTCCTATCTCAGATTGAACCAAAAAGTTTCAATGAAGCTAACAAGGATGAGAGTTGGATAGAGGTTATGGAGAAAGAGCTAAATTGGATTGAAAAGGATAAAACATGGGAGTTGGTTCCTAAACCCCCAAGCAAAAATGTAGTTGGGACTAAATGGGTGTTTAGAAACAAGTTAAATGAAGATGGAGTTGTAGTAAGAAATAGGAAAGATTAGTGTGCAAGGGGTATGCGCAAGTTGAAGGCATTGATTTTGAAGAAACATTTTGACCAATGGAAATATTAGAAGAAATAAGAATGTTTCTTTCTTTTTCAGTTTACAGGGGATTCAAGGTATATCAAATGGATGTTAAATTTGCACTCTTGAATGGAAATTTTGAAGAGGAAGGACTGGCATTGAACAACTAGAAGGTTTTTAGTTATTAGAAGAAGAAGACTATGTTTGTAGATTGAGAAAGGCACTATATGGTCTAAAACAAGCACCCAGAGCATGGTACTCTAGATTAGATCAATACCTGCAACAACAAGGACTCAAGAAAGGATGTACAGATAGCAATAGATTCTTTAAATCAGAAGGTGAGGACATGATTATTGTTGTCATATATGTAGATGCCATTATTTTTTGACGTAGCAATGATAGAATTTGAAAAATATTTGTATGCATATGCAAGATGAATGTGCAATTTCAATGTTAAGGGAGTTTTCATTTTTCCTTGGTTTACAAATTATACAAATTGATATTTAGGGATATTTATATCTCAAACCAAGTATGCTAATGAAATGCTCAAGAAATTTGGAATGGAGGATAGTATCGACCAGTCAATACCCCCATGATAACTGGCTATAAGTTGAGTAAATTAAATGAATCGCCAAATGCAAATCAGACTATGTATATAGGTCAATGATCGGTAGCTTGTTATACATAACTACATCAAGGCCATATATTATGCAAGAAACATGTTTATTTGCAAGGTTTTAGGCTACACCAAAAGAATCTCATTTCAATGCAGTGAAAAGAATTTTTAGATATATCAAAATAAATTTTTATTATAGGTTTTGGTATCCTAAGACCAAGGATTTCTCTCTAACAACGTACAAAGATACAGATTGGTTTGGATGTGTAGATGATAGAAAAAGAAAAAGTGGAGGAGCATTCTTCTTGGGAAACAAGTTGGCTTCCTGGATAGGAAAGAATCAAGAATCAATCACTCCATCCACTACAGAAGCAAAATATGTAGCAACAATAGCATGCTGTACTCAAGTCCTATGGATGAAGTAGACACTTAAGGACATCAAGGTAGAGTACAATGAACCTATCTCTATTCTTTGTGACAATTCAAGTGCCATAAACATATCAGAGAATTTAGTGATCCACTCTAGAACAAAGCACATATCCATCAAGTATCACTTTATCACTGAGAAGGTTGTAGACAAGGTCAACATGGAGTATGTTTCAACCAAAGAAAAGGTAGCTGACAATTTCACCAAGCCTCTTCCCAAGGATCAATTTGAATATATGAGGCAGAGGTTGGGAGTAATTTCTCCCACATCATATTAAACATTAGTGATAGGGCATGCATCCAAGGGTAGCTTCTTTGGTACTTATTTACCCATGGTAATGGAGAATCAGATCAAGTCAGGTAAACTGGTTTTACGAATTTCTAATGACTTGATGGTTGTATAATCAAGGATCCCCACTTTCTTTGAACTGCTTGTCAAAGAGCGAGTATGTTTTAGGGGGAGTGTTCCCTTTAGGGGGAGTGTTCCCTTTGCCATTAATGTCAAAAGGGGAGAAATGTGTGCACATGTTGAAGCAAGTGAGCATGGGAGAAAAGTAGGCAATGCTCATAAAGATGAGCAAAGGAGTTTTGAGCTCAATTGATTATCCACCATTGATATCAGACCAATGACAATAGATTAAGCATTTAGTTTTTCAATTAATGACAAAGGGGGGGATTATGGGCATATTGTTTTCATTGATGTTAAAAGGGGAAAACATGTAAGGGATTTTGTTTGCATGATGAAAACGAAAAAGGGTAAAATTGTTGGAATATTGTTGTCATTGATGTCAAAAAGGGGAAATCATGCAAGGGAGATTGTTGGCATGATGAAGAAGGATTAGAAGTGGAATGGACTTGATTTGGTAAAGGAAGATGTTGGCATTAATGTAAAAGTGTCATTGATGTCAAAGGTTGAAGTTGTCTTGTCCAAGTGTTGAAGAGGTTGCAGAAGTTTGGGCCTCGAGCTTACCATATATAGCTTTCTGATGAAAGGTGTAAATGAATTACTCAAATTTGTGCTAAGTTAGCTAGTTCCAGACATCAGGTATCAGTTATACCTCATACTCATTGCAAAGGAATGAAGAAATATTCTAAGTCCAAAGTATTTCAAACTTTATAATTTGGGATTAAAACTTACCATGGTGTTCAAAGGAGGCAATATGTAGGAAAACCAAACCCCACCAAGCAAAAATGTCTCTTCCTTGATGGGTCAATGTCAAGGGTTTTTTCTTGATAGTTTATGAAGTATTGTGAAACACATGAAAGTCTGAAGGCCAAAGCCTAAAAGGGTTATGGTTGATAACACTTGTGAAGGATTGTATCGTGCATCACAATTCTGAAGGAGGGCTTGCATTTCATTGAAAGAATGAAATGCGATAAAGAGGAAGACTAAACCATGACCCCCAAAAAGGCTTTGGTGTCCAAAAATTTTGTGAAGGAAAAAAGAGTTTGGGGTGACTAGAAGATGTCATAAGGATCTATTTTGGTGTCCCCTCAATATTTTGATAGCTTATCATTAGGTAGAAGCATGTATATCTAAGTGACTTGATAATGAGTCCCTTCGACACAATGAGAATATGGTTGAGATAATGATGGTGTGGTAGACATGTGGTAGGAGGAAATGGTGGAAGGTGACATCAAAGGAGAACAGGTGGCATTAGCCTACTAGCCTGCGAGGTTTTTGTGGGTCCATGATTTTAGTTGATGGTATAGCAAGTAATAGTGGGGATTGGACGATCTTGGTTGAATGGTAGGGATCGAGTGCAGTACATTGAAGAGACAACACATTTTTGAAGTATGTAGTTTTGGTGTCTTCTCAAAATTGTGATGAAGGTTTTCTTCGTCGAGTTGACAAATGATTTTCGGTGAGACTTATTATTGAGTCCCTCTGACATGTCCACTGTGTGGGACCCGTTAAAGGTGACGATGAAGTATGGTGATGTGTGACAACAATGACAGTTGGTGATTTCTTAGTTGGGAAATTCACATCCTTGTTGTCAATTGTGTGGTGATGATGTGGGCATGAAGGCCATAGACAACTTATCAAAGAAAAAGGAGATTTTAGAATGAGTAATTTATAAGTCTCTTTGATGTAATGATGCACGATGATCATAAATTTCTAATATTGATTATAGAGATATAAAGAAGAACAATCTAATGATTGTGTTTTAATGTTGTTGAGATGAATGGTGAATCATGGATCATGGTGTGTAGAGAAAGAATCAATGGTCAAAATTTGAAGGTGAAGCCTTCAAATGACTAAGCTTGCATATGTGGTTTCTAACAGGAAATCGACTAGAAGAATGAAATTAATTCAAGTTCTACTTGATCCAACAATTGATTTAATTGAAGATTTGATGTGCAGAATGATAGTGCAATTTTCTATAGAGGATAGAATCAAAATCAAATAAGATTATCAGAAGGATACATTAAATGCATATCCAATCCTAGGGTTTGATAGAGAGACTAAGAGGGAAAATTATTTGCACCAATAATTAATGTTGTGTGCCCCAATGTAGGCACAACACAGTGTAGAAGATATCTTCAAATCCTAACATAAAATTTGAATGTTGTAGAGAATTCTGAGACAATCTATAGAAAGGTCGGTGAAGAAAATAAAAATATATAGAAGATGAATTCTTGAAAAAAGTATTGAAGAGAAGAGAGAGAGAAGGGTGTGTAGAGAAGGGAGTTGCATATATAGCAACAAAGGTTTGAGCAATTGCAAAGAGTAACATGGAATTGTAATCAAATATTAATAATCTGAATTATAAGTCTAATTGGTGGGTTCCATTAGACATATGGATAGGTGCACAAATTAGGGAGTGTGTGCTCCTATAACTAGGAGATTGAAGTCTCCTTAGGGTTGGTGCCCTGAAAGTATTATAACTGAATATTGGATTGTGAGGCTAGATTAGGACAGTAGCTCCTAGCAGCATTTTTCACCATGGTTTTTCCCATCTTGGGTTTTCCACGTACATTTGTGTTATGTGTTGATCTTTCATGCCCTAGTGGTTGTCATATCTTTTCATGTTTTGATATGCACATTTAGGTTTAAGGATTATGTTTGTACTAAGGTTAAGAAGGCTAAAAATTTTAGTATCTACTGATTCATGCCCAACCCTATACCCCACTACACCCCACCTCTCCCCTCTCCCTTTATTAGATTGTTGTGTTCCAACAAAATGGAGAGGAAAAATGGAGATAATTCAATGTTGACATAGAAAGGAAGGTATAATGCTTTGATTTGTTGATTTCTATGTTACATTGTGCTTCACTAGTATATTAGATTTGGATTGTTTGAATCTTATAGTTAGTGGTTGCTATTTTTGATTCATGATGATTTATCCATATTTTTAATCATATAGATGTCATTAGTTACTCCATTCCAAATTATTTTACTTACCATTTGTGGCACACTCCCTCCATAGACACTCAAGCTTGAAAGTTTTTTATATATACATTTCAATAATGGATTTCCATGTTTCATCAAGTTTGAATGAATCATCGTTGTAAGAAAATAACTTCTTCCTATTAATACTATATATGCATTGCAATAATGGATTTCCATGTTTCATCAAGTTTGAATGAGTCACCATTGTAAGAAAATAACTTCCTCCTATTAATATTATATATATTTCAATAATAGATTTTTCGTGTTTCATCAAATTTGAATGAGTCACCATTATAAAAAAATAACTTCTTCCTATTAATATCATAAATAATATTGACTAAGCTGCCTTTTTACTATATTACTAGGTTTGACTTTTCTATTCGTAAAGTATCATTACATCAAGTTTTGTTTTGTTATATTATAATGTAAGTAGTTGCCTTAGGAACTACGCATCCAGAGTATTGCGGCAATGAAGGGGGAAATGCCAGTGGTCGGCCAACGTTCCTTCCTGCATGTGAGTTGTTTTTCAATGTAGATATAAAATGAATTCAGTGTAGGCCATATAAAAAAATTTACAACGTGGGGCGAGAACAGTCCATCTTCATGTTAATATTTTTTTAATTATTTGGTGCCACACTTTTCCATGCGCAAGGGAGATTCGCTTCTCCATCATTAGGAGTTCTGATTTGAAAAGGTCACAGGGACATTCATTTGTGTATTTAAGGACAATTCATATAAATATTTGATTGGACGCATTAAATGGAATCAAAATTATACAACACATTGTATATTTGACTTTATCATCTTTTAGCCTTTCCTAAAGGTCACTTGCCATTCATTTGCACAATCCAGTAGCTTTTATGAATTATTTAAAAACACTGCTAGTTTGTATGCATCAACAAATAACAGGGAATGGAAATTCAAGCGGCAGTTCAAGTGGCAAAAGTAGAAAAATTTCATAGTGTTACAAGATATAGATCTATGTGTCAATACATTTCTATAAAGAATAGGATCAATCTAGTGGAGCTTAGATAAGGCTTATCTAAAGGAAGATTACTTATCTTAAGAAGAGTGATCAAGTTGTCTTTTGAGAGATTCTACATAATTTTATGTAAGGAATCAAATAGTTTAGAAAATAATCTACAACTCTAAGGTTCTATTGTCGAGACCTTAAAATCCTTAGGTATAGTGATTATGTTAGCTTGTTAATTGAAAGTTTTGTTTTCCTTGTAATTTACTAAATCATATGAACCACCTTGATTATTAAAGTGTGTTGAAGAGCAAGATCCCCCATAGTGATTCACAATTTGTTGGTAATCATGCAAGCAAATGCAAATATGACCAAAAGAGTTTTACTTCGTAAATAAGATTTTATCACTAATCATTGGTTACGAGTTTTCAATGAATATTTCTTTGTACATTAGAATCAAGGAGTACATAGGGAATCTGAGAAAATAATGATTGATAGTGAAAGATAAAATCATTTACATTTTCAGTAGGTCCTTTATTACAATGGATGAGATTAATAAGTCTTTTGTAGACGAATGTTAGTTTGAAGGTATTGAAGGAACTGATTGATTAATTAATCAAATGTATAAATGGAGTTGTCAAGTAGTGATCATAATAAATCCAACATGGTATATTTCAATGATCATGGGAATATTTATATGAGCAATGCATCTTGAAAATGAAAGTCACTACATAGTTCAGTAAATGTAGAGATATGATATTGAGGATCCCCTTCTCCGTTATACTTTTCAAATCTTAGTGCTTCAAAGCCTTATGACAAAGGTGTATTAAG
Organism: Sequoia sempervirens; assembly: GCA_007258455.2. Lineage (NCBI taxonomy): Eukaryota > Viridiplantae > Streptophyta > Pinopsida > Cupressales > Cupressaceae > Sequoia > Sequoia sempervirens. The sequence continues at coordinate 497,200,363 of VDFB02105785.1, read as the reverse complement.
AATATTTAGGGCTAATAGGATACATTGATAGTATGGTTACACTAAATTTTGTGAAGAATTATTATTTGAATTAGCATGTTGATTTTTCATTTGGCCTATGTTTTGTAGATGCATATTAAGAATGTGGTTATTGGAGTAGTGGAGGTTTGCACATTAGAAGTATGGATGGTAGATGTCTACGTTGATGTGGATGTTGTAGAAAATTTAAGATAAGATGTAAAGAGTGGTTGGGTGCACAAAAAAGGGTGAGAAGCACCAAGAATACTACCAATGACAGCAAAGGAAAATCTAGAGGGTCATCCACTAGAAAAAATCACTAGAAGGAACAATTATTGTAATAGGTGATGTACTCACCATATGAATAGTAGCCATTTGAATATGCATAGATAAATATGTGCCAATGGTATTAGATTATGAATCTCCGATGTTTCACATGATGGATGCTTAATAAGGGATATGGATTTGAATAATGTGCACCAACATTCTAAGAAACTGAAGTCCTTTATGATCAATAGGAAGAGGAGAAGTAGTATTTTTTAAAGAAGGGTTAAAACAAATAAATGATGGATAATAGTTAGGGATAACATCATTGAATATTATTCTATTTTAATTCTCGGTCTAGTTCATAGATAATTGGTAAGAGGTTTTGAACAAGAAATGTTTAAATTTCTAAGAATTTTTCTTGCGATATCACCAAAAGAGAGATACTAAGTTGTAAGACTCTTGAGAGTATTGCAACATTCAACCTATTTAACTTCTAGATGATGCAAAAAAAAAAAAAATTAATTCAATTTTTTTGAAATGTTTTATTATTTTCTAATGTTTTTTTCTTAAAGTTATGTAAAACATTGAGTTCACCAAAATTTAAGGGAGAACATTGAACTAAAACAAAAGAAAAAAAATTATATGAAAATTAAACTTCATATTACCTTGAGATGATTCTATGGTGTTCTTTAAACAATATGATCCATCATTTTTTACACTTTTTTACAACTAGTAATGAAAATAACTAATATAATCTAAATAAATCTCCCAATTGTAAGCTACTCATGAAAATATCTACTTCTCTATAGAAAATTACAACTTAATATTGTTAGAAATAAAATGTATAGATTTCAAATATGATTTAGTGACTTGTATAGAATCTCAGCCTCAAACACCAATGCTACACATGGATGCCCTCATGGTACATTGTCATCTTGTACAGTTGAAAAACCAAGAATTCCAAAATAAAACAAAACTTACTTTTGTACAAGTTCAAGAGAAATTATGATCTCACTACATAAAAAAAAATGCTAAAGTAAAAGAAATGATAGAAATTTTAATGAAAAATATTTAAAATACTAAATTATTAAATAAAATAGGAAGGTAAAGGACAAATATAACCTCTTTCATCATAACCTAGACTTTAGAAACCATGCACACAAGAAGCTGAATTCTTTTGAGTTGGATGTTTAAGGGGCTTACCTTAGTCAAACCCCCATTTTGGTCTTCTGACCTCCAAGAACAGTGGGATTGGATTTTGATAAAAGATGAAATATTGATCTAATAAAATGTAGTAATAGATAAAGGAAAATAGATTAACTACAATATGATAGATGATAAGAAAAGAATGACATTTATTCAATTGTTTTGAAATATTTTATTTTTCATTTAAGTTTTTTTCTTGAAGTTATAAAGAATAACGAGTTAACTAAAATGTAAGGGATAAAATTTAATTCTTACAAAAGAAAAATACACTATATTACATTAAAATGAATCAAATGTTCTTTCAACAATTTGGTCTATCCTTTTTTAAAAAAATTACGGATTAAAATAAAATTAACTAATACAATCTCAACTTAACTCCAAATTGTAGGTTATTGATGAAAATATCTTCTTCTATATAGGAAATTATAACTTAATAATACCAAAAACAAAATGTATATATGTCAAAGATGATTTAATGACTTGCACAAAGTCTTGGCCTTTGACACCAACATTATGTGCAAATTCCCTTGTGGAATGTTGTCATCCTACACAATTGAAATACCACAATTTTTAGAATTAATCATAACTTACATCTACACATGTTCAAGAGAAATTACGAGATCATTATGTAACAAAATATTCAAAGTACAAGAAATAGCATAAATGTTTATCAAAACTATTTAAAATATTGTGATTAAATAAAACAAAAAAATAAAGGAGAAATGTCACAACTTTAATCATAGCCTATACTCTAGATTAATTGGACATAAGAAGGAAGATAATTTTTTTGGGTTGGTTGTTTTATGGCTTTTCCTTAAAGTAGAAACCCTATTTTGGTCTTTTGAGCTCCAGAGAAACAAAATTAAATTTTAATACAATAGATGAAATGTTAAAAGATGAAATATTTATCATAGAAAATGTAATGCTAGATACAAGAAAATAGATTAACTACAATATGATAATATCAGCAATTTCTAAAATAATAGCATTAAATATTACCCATAGAGATAAAGAGGTAATCAATCCATGAGAAGTTCACTTGGAAGATGTCACAAACACCCAAAAGGGTTCTAATGCTACAAATTGATTTCCTTTCATAGTCTCACCATGAAGTATATCACATTGTAGAGCTAAAAGGATGCAATAATTTATCACAACTTTCAAAAGATTCAAGAGTTGCAAAGCCAAAATAAATGTGCATGAGTGAATGAAATATAGTGTGTTTTCTCTTTTTCATTGCAAAGAAAGCTCATTTTTTTAAAATAAACGGTCTCAAAAATATTTGTAATTCATCACTACCAATAGGGAGAATTACACCATTATAATATCAAGAAAGTAATGCTCCAATTGTCATTTGAATCGAGATTTTCACCAATCACTAGTGCATTGCATAGACATTTGTGCATAGCACTTCTATCCAAGAAAATTGGACCCAAAGAACTAGGAATAGGCTATTTTTTTTAGTAAGTGTATATTTTAATATCATCATGTGATAATTAAAATATTTTTCTTTTTCATGCTAAAGGGGAGGTGTCATGTATTTTGAAATTATACATGAAATTTTTGACACCACAAGATAACAATAATGAATGTATTATGTAATAAGTACATTTAAATATATAAAATAATAGGACATGGCAATTAGAAATATGATGTAGATATCATAAAGGAAGGTAGGTTTGTTAGCTTAATATCATGGAAAATAAAAGGTTGTGATGTCACCCTCAATAGGTAGAAACACTAATGTAGTTATGTACAACAATAAGATAGGCTTATGAAGACAATGTGGAATTTTAGGCTATGTGCACACAAAGGGATATGTAAGGTGATATGTCCCTAGTGGGAATAAGTCATGAAACATAATTGTGAAAAAAGGCATGATTCTTTAAATGTAAAATTTATAACTATGAAGTTGAAAATCATGAAGCCTATAATATAAAAAAAAATTAAATGTCCAAGCATTGTGTATAAAGGGGAAGGCATGATACCTCAAATTGGAAATCTATGGCCATGAAGGCTCAATTTATGAAAGTGTGAGAGTGGTTCACCTATTGTGAAAAATATGTCCATGAAAGCCCTTGATTAGTATGATTTATGAGGTTATCACTACCATGTTTTCCCTTCATCACACTAATTTCTCTCTTGAAGGGTTGTATATGTTGAACCTTAAAATCTATACTTAGCCAAGCCAAGACATAGAGTTTGTGTAGATATTGGACTCAGATGGGAACTTAAAGGAATTTTTGATACATAGAGGTGATATGAATCATGCATAGTGAACTGATAATAAGATAAACCTAACCAATAATTTATTTTTATGCAAATCCCTTGACATTTAAATTACATATTTCCCTCTAGGTACATACATGATCAAAATAGCCTTCAAGAAAGTCCCTAAGGTAAAAATAAATAAAAATAGTCCAATGTTAGATATTATATCTAGATAGTCATAATGGGGCCTAGAAGAATTTTATCCAACCTTGTTGTTCCTAATAGTAACACAATCATTAAAGAAATAACAAAAAATCCCACAAAGCCTCAAGTCAATAAAAAAATTAAAATCTTATAGGGTCCTCTTAGTCATAGGCCAATGATAAATCAAAGAAAGGCCTTAAATCACACTCAATTCTTACATATCCTTTGTCGAGTTCCTTAAATAGTATAGTAAGCCTCAATTTTAATAATTTTTATCTAGTGAATGTTATTTCCCCATTAGTTTCTAGAGTTCCAATTACTCTATACCTAGAGGGGGTAATGTGATCTCATAAACCTCCTATACAAGTTGAAGAAAGAGAATATATTTGTGAGAAAAGATAAATGTGATTTGGAGAATTCTCTCCTAAATACAAAAATATTTTTTAGCATAAGAAATTTCTTACATTGTATGCAAGGGATGCACTTTGATGATATTTCCTTAGTGCTTCTTAGCCCATGAATTGCATCTCATGAAATGCAAGGGGTCTTACAAACCCACACCATGGATTTATGGTGTGGTATTTTTTATAAATTTTGTCCCTCCATATATTATTTTTCCTTAAGAGATTAAGATTGTTGGATTAATGTCATCATGTTGATGTCATGTCATATGATCAAATAATCTATTTAAAACATAATCATAGAAAATATTGAGGTTGGATGTAAACATTCATTTATACTAAGTGGTAGGCTCCCCATTATGTTACTCATTGTTGTGACTTGATTAATGCAACATTATGGATCCTTTTCATATAGTGATAACCAATATTTTGATTTAGTTAATATATGTCTTGAATAATGTACATAAAAGACTATATTTTGATAGTGGCATACAAATATCCTTCCATTGGTCTAATAGTTTCTTACTGATGACTTCAATATGGTTGAGTTGACATCTAAAAACTAAGGTCATTTACCCATATGATGAGCAACTCGAAAAATAAAAATTTTGATCTATATGCATAGTGAATTAGACATTTATGAACAATAATATTTGTCAAAAGACATCTTAGATTTGCTACATTTGATCTAATTTTTATAGTGTGATTGAAAAGGTCTAAAAGATTCATTAAGAGGTTTGATCATATTATTAGCCGATAGGCTATTTGTGTCAACTTTGCTTATAATTTTTGTCAGCCTTCTTGGATTTGGACTTTTCTAGCATCGGGGAAAAGGTGGTAGATGGGTTATAACTTTGGTCAAAATTTTCATTAGCCTTCCCAGTCTTTAGGTCTCTGGTGCCATGTTAAAGGTGGTAGAGTTATTTTTAAATAAAAAATTGTTTGGCCTGATGATAGAGGAGGTCGGCGAAATGGCATGAGCAGGCACAACTGTAGAGGAGGCCAACAAAATGGCATCAACATTAATTGTTGTATGGTTTCCATGTAGTGGTGATGGTGCAAGTAACATCTATTTTAAAGTCTTTGGAAAACAAAATGAATGTTTGTGCAGTTATTGATTATGTATTGTTGGGTGTCATTCTTTGGGTTTATGTTGTTGAAGGTAGTTGTGAGTCAGGAGGGGAAGCTTCTATGAAGGTGCAAGTATGTTCATTGGCTATGGAATATCTATGAAGGTGGTTGGAGGTTATCTTGTATTTTTTGCATGCGTCGATGGTTGCAAAAGGTGTGAGTTGTGATAATTTTGTGTTCTTTTTTTGCAGCTCGTGGAGATAGAATGAAGGGAAGAGAAAGCAAGCGGGAAGAGGTGCATATTGGAAAAACCATTTGTCGATTATTTATAAAATAGTTTATGTTATTTTTGAAAGGGGATTGTTGATCGTTGCTCTATAGCTTAGTATAGATTGTTTGGTTTATGGTTTCCATGTAGCCGCCATTGCTAGAAGGAAATACTATTTGTTTTTTGTGTTTCGTGTGTTGATTTCATGTGTTTTTTGTATGATTTTTCATCTAGGTTACTCTTGAAACCAATAATGTTTCATTGTGTCAATTTTTGCTAAAAAGACTATATAGTTTTGTGGGTTTTGGCATGTGGGTGACTATTGGCTATATTGTTCCATTTATGGCTTCAGTTTTGTTTGAATGGTTGTAAAATAGTTAATCTATTGTGTTTTTGGTGAATCTTGCAATCAAGATTTCTTGTGTTTTGTGGGTTTTGGCATGTGGGTGACTATTGGAAATATTGTTTCATTTATGGATTCTATTTTTTGTGAATGGTTGCAAAATAGTTAATCTATTGTGTTTTTGGAAAATTTTCCCATCTGGGTTGTTGTTGAAACCAATATTGATTCATTTAGGGTTCACATTTTTCTGGTGAAGGTTTTGAGTTTGTTTGTTAATGGGAGCTTCTTCTTTTTTGTGGGTTTTCCATGTGAGCCACTGTTGGAAGCCATGTTTTTGTGTGCGATGGTTGCAGCACAATGAAATAGTTAATGTTATACAGGTTGTGTTGTTCTAGGGTATATTGTTTCCTTTTTGATAGGGTTCTATTGAGAAAAGAGTATATAGTTTGTTCACAACAATATTGTTTGATTTATAGTTTGAATTTTGCGAGGATGTTTTTGTATGGGTTTGTCACTGCAATTTTTAGTGTTTTGTGGGTTTCGCCATCTAGGTGGCTGTTGATAACAATATTGTTTCGTTTATGTCTTTTGTTTTGTGCTGATGGTTGCAATGCAATAAAATAGTTAATGTTGTTTTGCATAAGGCATTGTTCATTGTTGTTTTCTACCTTAGGCTATATTGTTTCATTTATGGCTTCCATTTACTGTGGTGTAGGAAAAGGTGGTGGATTTTTTCTCCATTTTTAAATGAAAAAAAATTGGCACACCAATAGAGAAGGCCAGACAAATGGCATCAACATTAAATTTTGTCTAGTTTTCGTGTAGTATAAGTAAGTAAAAGTATATATATATATTAATTGAGAGGAACAAACACAGATTCACAGTGAGAAAGGAAAGTAAAAATATACTCATTTCTCAACAAAAGCTTATCAAAAATTGAAATAAAATAGCCTTCTCGATAGTGCCTTCTCAAAAATTAACATTGACAAACCCATATAAAAAATAATTTGCTTTCTAAACAGAACCTTATCTAAACTTGAAACAATATAGCCTTCCCAACAATACCTTATCGAAAATGAAACAATATAGCCTAAGGTAAAACATTAACTATTTTTATTTTGTTCCAACCATAGCCACAAAACAAAACCCATAAATTAAATAGGATTGGTTTCAATAGTGACCCATATGGAGAAACGTTATATATATATATTATTAAAGAGGAAGCCACAAAGATTTACTATGAGAAACAAAAGTAAAAATATACTCATTTCTCAACACAACCTTATCAAAAATTGAAACAATGCCTTATTGGAAATTTCCTTGACATTTTTTTTGTTCCCCAAGGCATTAAACAGTTGTTATTATTGCGACCATCACCAATACATTAAAAAAACATACAACAATTAATGTTGATGTAAACCAGCGTTTAATTTTCACAGCCTTCCCTATCCATGCAACATGGAAACTGCCACCCTATTCCCAAAGCAGCAAACCACATCCTCTACCATATTTTGCATGGCCATCGGATGGCTATGAAAATTGAAACTATATAGCATTTCCAACAGTGCCTTACCAAAAATGAAACAATATAGCTTGACGCAGAGACCTGTAATGACCAATACCTAATGTATTGAAACATAGAGTGTTCAACATTAACTATATTTATTCTATTCCAACCATATCCACAGAACGTAAGTCATAAATTAAAGAACATTGGTTTCAACAACGACCCATATGGAGAAATGCACAAAACTGTTGCCACAGAACCCATGCAGAATGATAGCCATATAATGCATCCGTAAATGAAATAGTATTTGTTTTAACAAATAGTATTGTCTTCTATGAACAACACCTTATCAAAAATTGAAACAATATAGCCTTTTCAACATAACCTTATCGAAAATGAGATAATATAGGGTGAGCTAGACAGTAACCATTGACAGAAATTGCATAAGGTCAACAATCTTTCCCCATTGCCACCATATCAACTAAATGCAAGCCATAAAGAGAAACCCACGTAAAATTGAAATATATATAAATATATGTATAAATATACACATATATACTTATATATACATATATATATATATATACACACACACACACACACATATATACTTATACACACACACACATATATATATATACATACATATATTAATATTAAAGTATACCCAATATAGTCTAAGGCACAACATTAACTCTTTTTATTCCGTTTCAACCATAACCAGAAAACGAAAGCCATAAATTAACCAAATATTGAATCAACAACATTAATTGTTTTATTCTATTCCATAAATGAAACAATATAGCCTAAGGCACAACATTAACTATTTTTATTTTGTTCCAACCATAACTACAAAACATAAGCCATAAATTAAACATTGGTTTCAATAGCGACCCAGAAGAAGAAACACTCTATATAAATATTAATAAAGAGGAAGCCATAAAGATTCACAGTGGGAATCACAAGTAAAAATATACTCATTTCTCAACACAGCCTTATTAAAAATTTAAAGAATTCCTTATTGAAAAATTCCCAGACATTTGTTTTCTTCCCTGAGCCGTTAAAAGGTTGTTATTGCGACCATCACCACTACATGCAAAGCATACAACAATTAATGTTGATGTGAATTAATGTTGATAAAACTAGTGTTTAATTTCTACAGCCTTCCATGTCCACACGGCATGAAAACCACCACCCTATTCCTAGAGTAGCGAACCACAGCCTCCACCAGCTTTTGCATGGCCATCAGATGGCTATGGAAATTGGAACTATATAGGTTCTCCAATAGTTCGCATATGTGTGTGTGTGTGTGTGTGTGTGTATGTGCAACTCTCACTGCTACATGGATATTATAAATGAGTGAGGAGGGAAAGCTTCTGTGGAATTTCTATAAAGGTGGTCAAAGGTTATCTTGCATTTTTTGCATATGTTGATGGTTGCAAAAGGTGTGGGTTGTGATAATTCTTATATATATATGTATATGTGTGTATATACATCTATGTATATATATATGTGTGTGTGTGTATGTTTATATACATATATGTATATATTTATGTGTATATATATGTGTATATATATGTATATATATGTATATATATGTATATATGCATACATATGTGTATATATATGTATATATGTGTATATATATGTATATATATCTATATATTTGTATGTATAAATATGTATGTATATATATATATATATATATCTATATATACATATATATATGTATATGTACATATATGTATCTATATATATGTATATATATGCATATGTGTGTGTATATATGTGTGTGTGTATGTGAAAATTTGTATGTATATATGTATATCTACATGTATATATATCTAGATGTATATATGTATGTGTATATATGTATATGTGTATTTGAAATGTAGCCTTTTGTGGATGGATCCTTAACAAAGATTGATAGACCCTAGCATTTACAACAACACGCTATCAAAAATGAAATACTGTAGCCTGTTCAAAATGTAACATAAAGAATATACATTGTCGACCACTCTAAACAATGGTGAAATGAATATTGCTTTTTATGATCAATATAGAGTACATTAGGATCTGATTGTCAATTTGACCATTGTTACTAGTTTTGTAGTCACTATCATTATTCTGAAAGGTTGTTTGTAACACATTAGTTCATCAAATATTGCATTATGGCTAGGCTATGGTCTGGAAGAATAACCAAAAAGTGTGAAGTTTAGTGTGGTGATTATGCAAAAATAGAATGAACTGCATAAAATTAAGTATTTTATTCCATTACAACAATTACAACAGAAAGCTAGAACTCACAGCTACTATCCTATGCAAAAAATTTACTGGAAAGGCCAGACCATATACAAATTTTGTGTATGCAAAATGTGAATTTTAGTGCAGTGATCATATCTAATTCATAGACAATATGTGAATTAGGAGATATCAAATTTCTATATTTTATAATGCATAATTTTCTCTGTATTTGCAATGGGACAAATAAAGTAATTATAATTTAGTTATACCTAGTGCATGCAATAGAATGTAGTATGTACAAAACAAAAGAAGGCCTGATTTCCAACCTACCATATTGGCTCATGGAGCATTGTGTGCTCTTACCAAACCCCCAGGCAAGAAAATAAATTGTCCACCACTGTGACCAATGGTGAAAAGATCTATTCATTGGAAATCAATGTTTACATTTTTTATTATTTTATGGTAGGGTGGAGAGTAGGCCTTATTGTGTTGAGTTTTATTTTATATTTTTTATGTGCAAATCACTATCTTTCTGACGTAGGATTTAGGAAAAAAATTTATTTTTTAGGTTATGGTTGCAACAAAGTAAAATAGTTGAACTTATTTTTAAAAAATAATAACCATTAGGAAGAGTACGTATGTACATTCCTCACATCTACTTTGATATACATACAAATATATGGACAAGAAAATTTAATATTGTCTCATTTATGGATTTCATTCTGTGCAAATGGTTGCAATATATTAAAATAGTCTGTGTTGTTTTCCATAATGCAATGCTAATTGTTGTTCTGTAGCTTTGGCTATATACTTTCATTTGCGATGCATAATAAAATAGTTAATATTATAGAGTTAATCTTGTTATCCAAAAGGAATTCTTGATGATCATACCAACTGATTTCATTTTGACTATCCACAGAAATCTACATGTATGATATTAGATGCATAAAATATTGTTATAAAATAGTCATAATCAACGATGTCCAATGGAATATAACACAATTTGTATAAGATTAATTGTTTTATTCCATTGCAAGCATACCTTGAAACTAATCCCCCGAGCAAGAAGATAAATTATCTACCACTTTCATCAATGGTAAAATGAATCTTCCTTGTCACACTTAAGATATGGGTTATCATTGTAACAAGTCGTTCTTGAGTCTTGGAACAATATTGATATTAAAAAACAATATAGTATTTTCTAAACAACACCTTATCTAAAATTGAAACAATATAGCATTCTCACAACACCTTGTTGAAAATGATACAATGTAGCCTAGGCTAGATTATAACAATGAAGAATTTCATATTGTAACAATGGTAAGAAAACAAAGGGAATGAATCAGAAATTCATTCCTCCCCTATGTCTAGATATGTATGTATGTCATAGTGGATGCAAACAACATTGATACATAGTGATTTCTATGTTAATTTTTGTTGGGACATTCTTGGAATGATAAGTTGTATTTTTGTTGATATATGGAAGATTGATGCCGCCATTGATCACATTGATGGACAGTGTATGTTCTAGATTGGTTGTCATGGAGGAACATAGATTATTTTTGAAATTATTTATGGAGAAATATATAAATGTGTGTCATTTATATTATTTTTTTTCGATCATATTCTAGATGTCCCAACAAAAAAAATTAAAATGTAAAAAGGTTTGTAATTTAAAAACTAAGAACAGACCTTGTTAGCTTTTGATGGTTTAATTGGATCTTTGGTTGTTGTATTGTTGTCTCAATATAGCTTGTGGCTAGCCACTGGCATTGTAGCTCTATCTTATACAAAGAGTGAATCCAACAATGTCGGTGGACTCTAACTCTCCCCAAGCTACTTGAAAACCATCGAGCACCAATCCTATAAGTTTGTTCCTTGTTTATTATTTGTTCATAACACTTGTATTGGTTTTTTTCCATGTGCATTGAGTGAACTGCAAACATGCTTTGCGTGCATTTGTAGCCTTTCTATTGTATAGTCTGACTTGTTTATATTTGACGTATTTATGTGGCCTTCACGTTTTTGTTTTTTGGCTATTTGGGAGTAGCCTATGTGTAGGTAGCTATTTATGTGTCTTCCATTTTAGTGGACTTGGATATAATTTTCTTTTTTTTGCAATATTTCCTATGCAATGTCTAGTGGTAATTATAGACTTGTTGATAGGTGTTGGATCTATTGAATGGTCACGGCTTGAAAAATTACTTTCTACGTCTTTTCTGAAATCATGATTGTGTCATTGAAGTCTTTTACTTTGTGTTGATGTTTGCACCACTATACAGTTTATTTATTTTTCTACAAGGCATTGTTGATAGTTGTTCTATATCTTCTCAACGTGTGCCAGCCACCTCTACCACCTTTCCCCTGGCTACTGGAATGGTTGTGATATGGGAGGGTTGTTGGCTAGCCGAGAAGCTACTAGCCTTAATTGTACTCTGCAAGGTGTTGTTGGCTATCATCCTCTAACTTTGGTTATAATTTGGGGCTATAGACCTGCAGTCAACAATGCCTTTTTATAAATAAAATAGACTATTCCATTGCTTTAGTGACTTTAGAATGCTGATATTTTTAATCTCCATATATGTCGACTATTATATTGCTTTCTGTGTGTGTTTATGTGGACTATTTGATTACTTTGTAGCTTTCACCACTACATGCAAACCATAAATTAAATAATGTGTTAGAACTATTTAACAACAAACAAGAATGTGTATATATCTGCATCGAACATCAAATTTATATATATCGATGTGTTTTTTTTCCTAGCTACATATATATGCATTGCATGCATTGGATCCATGTGTAGTAATTTGTTGCTTACAAGTATACAAGTAGAAGAAAAAGTGTCTTTGTTTTCTTGTGTTTTCTTTCTTTTTTTCTTTGTCCAAATATTTGTGTATGTGGAATTAGATGTGGGCAGTGTTGATATATACTCCTTTCCATGTTTATTATTTGGGGAATTCTAATGGAAGCATTGTTTCATGTATGAGCTCCATATATTGGGGATGGTTGCACTAATAGCTTGTATTTAAAACTTACCAAAGTCATTGAGCATTTTATGTTATTTTGACTAAGGAATTGTTCAGTTTTGGGTTATAGATTTGGTTGCACAACATATGAAACAAATATTGTAGCTATAACCTCTATACTAAGTATAATAAGGCACATTGATTTTACCATTGAACAAACTAGTGGATGATGTATGTCCTATTTGATTTCATATTTCGTATGTTCACATCTATGTTTTTTTGAAATTTAATGCAAACAATATTAATATGTTAGAGGTCCATGTGTGGATATATATGTGTGTTGTCTACACATGGATTTGGATATATATATATGTCTGTATAGATTTTCCTTTGTCAGAATATATATAGAGTATTTTATTGCTTCCCACCTATACACACTACATGCAAATCATACATGAAATAATATTTTCCCGACTATTCAACATGAATCAACAATGTGTATATATGTGCAACTAACTTTTGAGACATATACATTGATGTGGAATTTGTTTTGAAACTCCAAATACATCTATTCTATGTGTTGGATGTATATGTATGGATCTGTTTCCTAGAGATATATACATGGAAAAAAGTATGCCTATCTTTTGTAGTGTTTTATTCCTTTTTCCTCCACTATGGATTTGTGTGTATGTGAAATTAGATGTAGACACCATATGTATGTTTTGCTGATATGTATGTTTGTGAAATTAGAGACACACATTATTCATCCCTGTGTGAAGACATGTATCTATGTGAAATCAAATGCAAATAATATTCAAATTTCCTGCTTGATATGTTTGTTATTTTCATAGGTTAATGATGATTCCTATTTGATCTATGGTTCCTGTCCAGTGGGGATGGTTGCAAAGTGATAAAATAGTATATGTCCTTCACAATGAACTGTTGTTGGCTATTTTTTTATGACTTCAAGGGTGGTTGTTATTTGTGTAGGCCTCAATAATGGTTTAATCAGAGTTACATGTCACCGTTGATATACAACCTTCCATTGTAACAAATAATTATTGAGGTCTGGGCAGGTAACAACTGTCCTTCAATGAGAACATTGACTATTTTATTTCTCTCCAACCATAGTGACCGCACAGGAACCATATGCAAATTAGCCTGATCTAAACCAGTGTTTAATTTTGCTAGACTTCTCTATTGGCACACCAAATTCTTTTCATTTAAAACTAAAAAATATCAACCAGCTCTATCCCAACTACGAAGGTTCAGAAGATGGAAAGGCTAACAAAAATTCTAACCAAAGTTCACACAAATAGGGATAACCACCCATCTTGCATGTGAGTTGTTAGAGTTACACGAAGAGTGGCATAAATCTTGCATATGGAACTTGCAATACAACTTTCCATTTGGAAAATGTAGGAATACTAATAAACATAGGTATCACTATGTATGAATATTGTCTGCACCCATAATGACATATATATGTATCTACACATAGGGAAAATATATTGTCCACCATTGTAATTAATGGTGGCATCAAACGAAATATCATAATAGGAAACCTATGCCTAATTGCCAATTGGATCAAACATAAATTGTATAACATTAAGTATTTCACTCTATTGCAACCATAACCACACAACGAAAGCGATAAATCAGATGCCCTTGGATTGAACACTGGCCCACTAGCAGAAACCTACAAAACACAAAAAATACACTGTTACAAACTAAGGGAAATCCACAACCATAAAAACATGAACCTTAAGTGAAATCCACAGAAAATTGACATTAACAAATCCATACAAAAATATATTGTTGTGTCAATGGGACCTCATTGAAGATTGAAACAATACAACCTTTTCAACATCAACTTCTCAAAAATGAAAGCATAAAGCTAAAGCAAGAGAACAATAATAAACAATTCCCAATGGAATCTAACACAAAGTCTATAGGCTTAACTATTTTATGTCATTGCAACCATAACCACAAAACATAAGCCAACAAATACAACGTCTTAATGAGAATTGGAAGACTTCTCAACAACACTTTTTTGAGGATGAGGCAATATATCCCAATATATCGAAGAGCAACCAAAAACCACTGCATAACATCAAAAATTTAATTTTATTCGATTCGAAAGATAGCCACAAAATGGAAGCCATAAAAAGAAACCCACAAAGACTCACAGAAACAAACCGATGTTGAAATATACTCATTCCTCAACAAAACCCTATCAAAAAATGATACAATATAGCCTTCTCAACAACACCTTGTTGTAAGTTAACAATGACAACGCCATCCAAAAAATATACTTTTTTATGCAACTTATCAAAATTTGAAGCAATTAACAATGCCTTATTATAGATAAAACAATATAGGCTTCAAAAAATTGCAGACCACAAATGAAAAAATGTGGCAAATGGTATTACTAGTATGCAACTCTTCCCACTTGGTTCAAATACTCCTCTTCTCATTGGCTCCCTTCAGGTTGCTTTCTTTCTCCAGGCCTGCAAACATAGCCATAACACGGATACCATAAACAAAAACTCATGAAAATTCACAGTCTCAAATACATGGAAAACCATACACACAAATTGCGAACCATAAATGAGGGAATATTCTGTTCCTAGAAACTATATAGTATTTTGTGAACAACTTATCAAAATTTGAAAAAATTAATAGTACCTTATCCCAAATTGAGCAATATAGCTTGGCATAGACTGTGAACCATGAATTAAAGAATATTGGTAAGGGTATACATAGACATATATACACATATACATATATATATAAGAATTATCACAACCCACACCTTTTGCAACCATCGACGCATGCAAAAAGCACAAGATTTCCTCCAACCACCTTCAAATAAATTCCACAGTCGATGAATGCACTTGCACCTTCACAGAAGCATGCCCTCATCACTCATTTATGATATCCATGTAGCAGTGAGAGTTGCACACACACACACACACACACACACATTTATATCTACATATATAGACACACATATATATGTACATATATATATACACACATATATATGTACGTATATATTTACACACACATATATATACATATATATGAAACCAAAAAAAAATCACAGTATCAAATCCATGCAAAACGATACACACAAAACACGAATGATAAATGAGACAAGATATCTGAAATAATCAATAGTACCTTATGGAAAATCAAGAAATATAGCCTGGTGTAAACCGCGAACCACAAATCCAACTATATCGCCAAGATTTTATTTGACATGCACTTCTTCCCACTTGCTTCAAACACACCTCTTCTCGCTAACTTCCCTGAACAAAAATGGGCAAAATATTATCACAGGTGACACTTTTCTTTTGCATTTGTAACCATCCACCCATTTAAAAAACACAAAATAACCTACATCCACCTTCACAGAAGCTACACAAAGCTTAATCTTGTTTGCGCCCTCACAGAAGATTACCCTCGTCGCACATGACTCTCATATCAGGTATAGCAACAAAACAACACCAAACAATGCCTTATTGAAAATTTCTCAGTATATATATATGTATATACATGTATATATAAATATGTATGTGTGTATATAGGTGGAATTTTTTATGTAAATATGTGTATATGTATATATATATACAGATATATATATATATATATGTATATATATAAATATACATATATATATATATATGTATATATATAAATATACATATATATATATGTATATACATATATATATGACTCTATTTTTGGATGGGTTTGCTACTATTAATTTCCAAGAAGGTGTTGTTGAGAATGCTATATTTTTTCATTTTTCCATAAGGTTTTGTTGAGAAAGGGTGTATTATCACAAGCGAAACTTTTCTTTTTCTTTGTAACCATCGCCCCATGCAAAAAACACAAAATAACCTCTACCCAACTTTGCAGGAGCTATAAAAAGGTTGATCGGGCTTGCAATTTGATAGAAGCCTGGCATGCTTGCTCATGGCTCTAATAGCACGTATAGCAAAAGAATGGCACCAAACAATTCCTTATTGAAATTTTCCTGGTCATTTTTTTCTTCCCCAAGTCGTTAAGTGGTAGGTGTTGTTACAACCATTCCCAGTGCACGAAAAGCATAGAACAATTAATGTTGATACAAACTAGCATTCAATTTTGTTGGCCTTCTCTACCCATGCACCAGGGAATGTGCTACCCTATGGGTGATCCCACAATAGTGGTTTACAATTTTTGGCCAAACTGGATACTGAAATTATTTTTTTAAACTAAATCTTCACATTTAGGCACCTATAGCGGCTAAACCATGAAGAATTTCAAGATGATGAAAACTAGAGTCTCATCAAATTTTGTCTATAGATTCTAAAAATATTTTTTTCAAAATTTTTGGAATCAGACTACACTTCTTTTTCCATCTCCCACGAAAATTGGTTTTTTTCAAAAAACATTTTAAAAAGTGATGCTGTAAATATAACACATAACTTTTTTCCATGAAGCATAAAATTCTAATTCTTTCAAATTTAGATTTGTAACTCTGATATCTAGTGCTTCTACTTGTTAGATAGTTTTTTATTGAATATTTTTTCTTTAATCAAGTTTTGAAGTCAAACCAATTGAATTCAGACATAGCTGATTATAACACATTTTTTGTATATATCAAAATTCAATTTTTTTTTTGTTGATCAAGGACTTCAATATCTGGTGCACTCATATTTTTCAATTTTATTTTTGATAATATGCTATTTTTCCACATGTGCAGAACAAAGACCTTCATTTTTGATGAAAAACCTATGTTTAATAAAACTAAAAAAACAAATACATAATAAAACCAAAACATATTAAAATTATATTCATTGGATAGCTCATTCTGAGGACTACCTGATTCAAGTTGGGTTTGTGAAGATGCCTCCATTTTCATCCTCAACCCGAGCTTTGAAGTGCCAAAATTCAAGTTTTTTTTGTGTCTCGGGGAGGGGATGAGGAATAAATGGGGTTCGAATGAACCCCTAGGGGTTCAAGCGAACCACTAGGGGTTCGCTTGAACCAGGGTTCATTCGAAGCCCCCTTCTATGATGGGTTTTGATGGATTTTTTGGCGGGAAAGTATTAGGAGAGTTTGACCAAACCTAGGTTCTAGCGAACCCCTAATGGGTTCGGTCGAACCAATAGGTTCGTACGAACCCCTAAAATCAGTTTTTTTGCCATGCATTCATTTTTTGTGAGTTTTCCTTCCTCACTTCAATTGTAAACCACTATTGTGGATTCACCCCTATTCCCAAGGCATCCAATAAATGCCTCTGCCACCTTTTGCACAGCCATTGGAAGGAAAAAAAATAGGAGGTTGACAAAATATTATGGCCAAAGTTATAACCCATCTGCCATCTTCTACCCGAATTAGCATGCCACAGGCTACACACTTTAAATGAAACAATGTCACAGAGGTTTCATGTACATGCTACATATATTGGAAATGGTTGCAATAATACTTTGCATTTAAAACTCACCAAATTAATTGAGCAGTTTATGGTGTTTTCAGTGAGGCATTGTTCAACATTGCTTTTTTGATTGAGTTATACAATAGACATAACAAACATTATAGCCAAGGACTATATGAAATCCATATCCATCATGGCACTATCATTAGAGATCGCAAAGCAATAACAAGAACACTTGGTAAGTATTAGATGGATACCTAGACATGGATACTTACATACACAAATACATCATAGACACATATATCTACACAAAACTCTATCAAGATATTTTATGCACTAACAACATTGTAAACAAGATGGAAACAACATTCTCTTTAAAACAACTCATAGATACTTGTAAATATTGAATTGTGCATGCATATACATATAGATATCCAATACACATACATATATCTAGACACATTTGTAGCAGAAAGTTGTATACATAGGGATATTTCAATTGCATGCATGTATATTTATCTATATGCATGCGTAAATGTAGACATACATACAACTATTTCCACAAGTAGATATATTAATAGGTGTAGATAGTGTGGCTTCATCTACCCTACCACATGTAAATCATAAATGTGTTAATATGTTCAAATCTTATTGGCTATTTGTATGAAATTTGGTCTGAATTCTTGTTTTCCTATGTGGTTTTGTACCCCTCTGACAGTGAGGAAAAGGTAGTGGGTTGTCCTCCTATTTTGGTGAACTTTGGTTGGAATTTCTATTAGCCATCCCAGTTTTTAGGTCTTTAGTGGCATCGAAAATCTGGTGGATTGTTTTTTTTTTTTTTTTTTTAAGTGTTTGTAAAATGATAGAGGAGGCCAACAAAAATTCATCAACATTAATTGTTGTATGGTTTCCTTGTAGTGTTTATGGTGCAAGTAGCATCTATCTTAAAAGTCCTTAAAAAAAAAAGTGAATGTCTGTGCATTTTTTGATAACACATTGTTGGGCGTCATTGTCTGGGTTTATGTTGTGTTTCAAGGTGGCTATGAGTGAGGAGGTCAAGCTTGTGTGAAGGTGCAAGTTCATTCATCAGCGGTGGAATTTCTGTGAATGTGGTTGATATATTGTATTGTTTTTGATAAGGTGTTGTTGAAAAGGCTGTATTGTTTCAATTTTTGATAAGGTTTTGTTAAAAAATGAGTATATATTTTGATGGGTTTGTCACTGCTAATTTTCAATAGGGTGTTTTTGAGAGGGTTATATTGTTTCTATTTGTGATAGGATTTTGTTGAGAATCAATTTCAGATAAGCTTTTGTTCACAAATGAGTATATTTTTTTATGGGTTTGTCACTACTAATTTTTGGGATTGTGTTGTTGAGAAGGCTATATTGTTTCTATTTGTGATAAGCTTTTGTTCAGAAACTAGTATATTTTTAGTTGGGAGACCAACCCAGATGGAGAAACCCACAAAACACAAAAAATGACAGCTAGGAACCCATGCAAAACCATAGACACAAAGTGCAAACCTTAAACCAAACAATAGTCATTTTCACAGAAAATATAGTATTTTCTCAACAACACCTTATGAAAATTAGAATAGCCAAAAAATGCCAGGCATAAATGAAATAATATTTTTTTTAACAAACAATATAGCCTTTTGCATGCAATTCCTTGAGGGAAATTTAAACAATATATATGTGTGTGTGTGTGTGTGTGTGTGTGTGTGTATGTATATATATATAAATTTGTGTGTGTATATATGTATGTATATATAGATATATGTGTGTATATATATATGTAGATATATATTTATATATATATATAGACATAGATATATGTATCTGTATATATGTATATATGTGTATATATGTGTGTGTGTGTAATGTCCCTTATTAAATTTTCCCTAGAAAAAAGAAATGAAATGTACAAATTGATTTTATGTTTGACTAATTCAGTTTGATATAGATTGCTTTAAAAGATTGTTGTTGCCTTTAATTAATTAACTATATAGAATTATTCCAATTTAACTCTAGGGATTAGTGCATTGATTCTATTAGAACAACATATAAAATAAATGCATTAATTGGTTTACCATTATCACACATTCATGATACAAGTTACATGAACTCATACTCACCATAGTTATCATAGCTTATCATGCTTGAAGGGAATAGACCATCACCTTTACCTCTCTTCTAGACCCCATTGGAGGAGGGACGCCTTACAGTGCTAAGGGCGCATGACCAAACTCCAATTGGACTCCCTTAGGATTCATTACCATCTTGGGATATCCAACATGGTCTCAAACTTACCAGCCTTTCCCTCCCACAACCATCATCTCCTCGGTGAGCATCAGCAAGAGGGTTTGTTGGCTCTAAATCTACCCTCCAGCAATTTGTAATAATTTATGAAGAAAGCAATAATCATTGTAAGCAACATTATTGCTTATCAACATTCATTATTCACAATACTTAGCAATAACACACTATCGTAGTATTTGTTCTTACTATAGACATGACTAATTTATCTATTTGTAAGTGATTTATGCTGCATTTTAAAGTGATTCAATTGCATCTAGAAATACATGTTTAATAGGCATGATGCAACATTAATATGAAACAATTTCCAGTAATGGTGCATCAGGTTTGAGCTATCATACTTGGTTTAATGTGTCTTCTCTACCCGATCAAACTTCTTGTTCTTCCTTCGATTCCTTCAATGTTACATTTGATTGAACATAAATATATAGATACAATTTTTTCATGTTTATATTAAAGAGTCATTATTACTTGTAATGCTCACTAACTGTTGTAGACATCCTATATATATATATATATATATATATATATATATTTAACACATACATATTGCTATTCCTAATTGGTTACTATGATTACTTTGGCATATACATATATCTCGTAACATATTGACAATAATATCATTATTGACTCATTATATAAATCCCTATTTACTCATTCAATGTCTACTTTAAAAATGCATCTAATTTATTATTATTTTATTTCCTAAAGCTTTTGCTAAGTATTTATTCCCAAACCTGCCTAGTCTCTTTCCTAGTCTATGCTTACCTTTCTGGGACCTGCCTTTATTCTCTTAGTCTGCTTTAACACTCATATATATATATATATATATATATAACAGATTCCTTTCCTACCTCCTTCCTTGATCTGCATGAATCAGAATATATTTGTATTTGTTTATAGAACATATCTCCATCGATATTTCCTTCCTTAGAATCTGCTTATATATTCTTTCTTTTCTCTCCTTCTCCAATCAGTGATTGATTCTTTACTCAGAATATGTTCTTATCCTTATTCCCATTGATGCTTTATATTTCTTTATTTTCTTGTTTGATGATTTCTATTATTTCTCTTTTTTCATTCCCACGATGATCCCCCTTCCTTTTCTAATTCTCCTTAGTTATATTTTTATGTCTCTTTAAAGAGATGCATCCTTTGAATAGAGATCTCTTAAACATACATGTTTCTTTATTAACAAACCTGCCTTTGCTTGAATCCTAATTGTTGTTTCTATATCATATATACATTAGTGTTTATTTTAACGTATTCATTTATAATGTTTAGTTATGAAAGAATGCTTTATTGCACCCATCGTGTCCCTTCATGCCCACGTGGTTACCTTGATTATTACCAATGATCGCTGCCTAAAGTATTTGGTTATTACCTTTAGTCAATTGTTGTAGTTGTAGTATGACCGCTTCCTTTGTTTGACCAAGTATTAGTTTTATTACTATGATATTTATAACATAATAATATTAATCTGTATTATAATTATATCCCTGAGAATGGTTCATTGTTTTCTAAAGAGGTTGCTTTAGGAATTGGCATCTTTTATATTTGCTTATTTTATTTGTTATTTATTTATTATATTTTATATTTTATGTATTTTTATTTAGTTATTATATTTATGATTTTATATTTATGATATGGATTATAATATATGTTATTCTATGATGAGAATAATGGTCAAATGGTGATTATATTTATAATCATAATATTATAATAAATTTGCTACTAAACAATATATATTCAATATTTATTTGTATTTCAATGTTCTATTTCAGGGACATGACAATGTGTGTGTATATATGTAGATTTTTGTATGTATATGTGTATATATATGTGTGTGTGTGTGTGTGTAGAATCAACAATATTAATTATTTTATTTTGTTCCAATTGTAACCAGAAAACGAAAGCCATAAATCAAACAACATTGGTTTCAATAGCGACCCAGATGGAGAAAGCCACAATATAGTCCGAGCTATACAATAACAATCGACAAAAATTGGATAACCTCAACAATTTTATTTTTTTGCAAACACACCCACAAAATACAAACATTAAGCAGAAGCCTATCAAAAATTGATAGTAACAAACTCATACAAAAAAACACCTTTCTCAACACAACCTCCTCAAAAATTGAAAGAATATAGCCTTTTCAACAACTCCTCCAAAATGAAAAAATATAGCTTAAACAACATGACTATAATCAACAATGCCCAATGGAAGCTAACAAAAAGCATATAGGATTGGCTATTTTATTCCATTGTAAAGAATAGTAATCAACAATACCTAATGCAATGAAACATAAACTGTATAACATTAACTATTTTTCTCCATTGCAACCATAGCCAGAAAATAGATGCCATAAATCAAACAATATTTGTTTCAACAGCAAGCCAGATGGACAAAGCCATTAAAGACAAAGATTAACAGTAACATATCCTTGCAAAATGATAGGCATAAGATGCCGACCATAGATTAAAGAATATTTGTTCTTACAAAAAAAATTGTCTTCTCTCAACAACACCTTATCAAAAGTTAGAACAATCAATAGTGCATTAACAAAGATCGACCAATATAGCCTACAACAACCTGTGAACCACAAGTGAAACAATATTCGAAAGGGTTCTCCTTGTATGCATGCCTTTGTGGTTCCTTTGCATAGATGTATATTTGTCCATATGGCACATACATTGTGCATCACTCTGATTATTAGTGTCATTTCCAAATCTTTTATATTACTTTTGGAGTCATTGGCCCATGCAAAAAACAAAAAATATGTTGCAACTAGCTTCAGAAAAAACTTCACATCAGGCGGTTAGACTTGCACCTTCACAAAAGCTCATCCTCTTGGCATCAACATTTACTATTGTATGGTGTTCATGTAGTGGCAATGGTTGTGGCAATATTTTCTATTCAAAAAAATGAGTAGAAATAGAAAAAACCTTTGCAAATTTCAATAAGGCATTGTTGGGTGTTCTTCTTTGACTTTAGCTTCTTTGATAGTTGTGATCCAAGACTGCAAGCTTCTTTGAAGGTTGAAGTCCATCTACCCTTTCCAATAGATGTATCACTGTGTATCTATATCTATAAGTTTTCATTCATCTATATATCTATATTGTCTACATGTAATTCCATGCACGTACATTTCTACATGTACTTCTTTAGTATGTATATTTCCAAACAACAAATTCCTCTATATGCATCCAATCGATGATGTTGGATTGTATTTGTTGGCATATTCGTTAAGCATGCCTTTTAGGTTCTTATTTCTTAGAGGCTTACAAAAGGAGTTATTTGTTGTTTGATGAGAAAGATTGCTTCCTCCATTGATAGAAGTGATGGAAAATCTATTGTCTTGCTTGGGGATTTGGTGAGAGCCCGTGGGGTTTCATGACCCAATATGGTAGGGTGGAGAGCAGGCCTTCTTTTGTTGTTTTTCATTTCATATTTTCTATTTTCTATTCATTATTTCTTAAAGCCTCACAAAAGGAATTGTTGCAATGATAGGATGTCTGGTATGTGTGATAAAAAATATTGCTTCCACCATTGATAAAAGTGATGGAAAATCTATATTCTTGCTCGAGGGTTTGGTGAGAGCCCATGGAGCTTCATGACCCAATATGGTAGGGTGGAGAGCAAGCCTTGTTTTGTTGTTTTTCATTTCATATTTTCTATTCGTTGTTTAGTTTTGTTGTGGGTAGTTGTGTGGACATGGTTGTATGCATGTAGACATTTACGTATACATATATGTAAATCAAAAAACAATCCACAACCCTCTCCCTAGCTTTGGAGGACTCAAAAAACTAGGAAGGCTAATGAAAATCCCAACCATACTTCACCAAAACCAAATAGCACCTTGCTGCCTTTTTTGTGCTGCCAAAAAACTCTAAAACTAGTGCATATAATATGTGTATGTATATATAAATGTTCACTCAAAAGCTTGTGCTCCCAATATGGTAGGCTAGATAGTACATCTTCTTTTATTTTGTTTGGGTGTTTGCAAGCATGTTTTGTCTTCATTGTAATATATACGTATATGTATATGTGTATGTATATGTATTTGTGTATGTATATATGCATGTGAAATGGAAAACGTGAAGTTTTTATAGATGGATATTGGAACGAATGAAGGTACGATGCACAACTATAGGAGCAACAACATTACACTCTTCTTTAAAGTGTACATTGTATTTTCAATTTGTTGCATTCTCCATTGAAAACATTTCATATGTATAGGTACATTTGCAAATACATTTACATATGCACATGCTTTGATTGTTGTCAATGGATCACTATTACGGAAAGTATTTGTGAATGTACATGTTTGTAATTTTCAAATTTTTTAACTTTTGTACAATGTTTTATATTTTGCTGCTAGCAAATTACTAGATATACATATCTGATGCATATTGTTGATTGTGATGTCTTAGTAATAACTGTAAGTATGAAATGTTTTATATTGGACATAGTAAGTAGCATTGGTTTCACCATTGATCGTACTGGTGGGGAATGTATGTTCTTGCTTGGGGGTTTAGTGAAACCCCATGGTGCTCCATGCTCCACTATGGTACGATGGAGAGTAGGGATTTCTTTGGTTTGTTTCATTTTGCATTGTCTATGTGTTGATTGATTGCATTGTTGCTTTTTTAGCTAGCATACAAATCATTTTATATTTCCAAGTAGCAAAACCCATAAATTGTTGGCCTAGTGTTTGCAAACACATTCTTGCCTTCATTGTACTATATGTATATTTATATATATTTATATGTATATATGCATGTGCAATGAAAAATGTGAAGTTATTTTGGATGGAGAGTGTCATGAAGGAAGGGACGATGCACAACGACAGGTAACAACAACAGTACAATCTTCTTTAAAGAGTGCATCATACCTTCCATGACACTATCCATTGAAAACATATTGCATATGCATATATACATTTGGAGACACATTTCCATATGTGTTTAATTTGCTTATTGTCAATAAGTGACTATAGGGAATAGTTTTTTTTCTATATGCAGGTTTTTTATTTTCTAAATTTTCCCTCCCTTGCACCATGGTTTTGCATTTGCAAGTAGGAAATTTTAATATATTCATGTAATGAATAATGTCAATTCTCATGCCTTGGGTATTATTCCTTCTAGCCTCAAAAAGTAGCCGTTAGAATGAAAGGTGTGATATTGGAAATAATGAGAAACATTCATTTCATGTTTGGTCACAGGGAAAAAATTTGTGGACATAATTGACCTGATACCATTGACGAGACTTCTTTTTCTGAAGAGTATTCAATTATTAAACTATGTATCATTGTACTTTAGAAATTACTAGTATATGCAACATGGTTTAACACTAATAATTCTCTCTTGAAAAGAAGTCTTGTCAATGCATGGTGTTACAATTAATTCCTATCCATACACAAATTTAGTATTGCAATCGATGCATTTCCTTTTGAATTGGCCACTTCCCCAATGAGATTGATCTCACATCGCTTCGTGACCTAGTATGTTGCAGTGGAGACTAGGTGTTCCTTTTTTCTGTTCCATTTTGTATTAGCTATTTGTTGATTGCTTGCATTCTTGTTTTTTAGTTGGAGTTTGAAAGCACTTTTAAATACAATGCATATGGATACATACAATTATGTATACATATACATGTATGTATGGTTTGGTTGTTTTCCATAAAGCATTGTTGAAAAAAATAATTGTGCCATGTGTGCATTTTTATTTCTTTGTGCATGGCTTTATTGCTATGGATTCTTCTATTTTGTGAGTCTTCCATCTAGGCCACTATTCAAACCAATATTATTTCCTTTATGGCTTGCATATTGTGTTAATGATTGGAATATAGTAAAATAGTTCATGTTATATAGTTTATATTGCTTTCCATAGGGTATTATTGATTGTTGCTATGTGCCTTTGGATACTTTCTTACATATTCAATTAGGTTGACCGCTTTAGTTATGCCATTGTCCTTTAACTTGGTGTTCACAACAATTTTATTATTTTGTTAATATTATTATTGTAGGCATCACATCCTTCTTCAGGTTTCAACGCTACATCGAATGTGGATCATAAAAAGGTATCAAAGCGTGAAAGAAACTAGCTTTATTATGCACACCACAAAGACCAGATTTGTGCAGGTTGACAAGCCAAGTACTTGCAAAAAATAGGTGCTCTAGACCCAGTTGGCTTTCTGCCCCATGCCTAGCTAGCCACACCACCATTGCAAGCAAGATAGCCAATAACACTTGCTCACTGTTGCACCCCCTCAACTTCCACCCCTTCACAGTTGCACCACACCCATCGCTATGAATCTTCCTCCATAATACCTAGCTATACACTACCATAGACCCTTGTTAGCAATGGCTTTCCAACCACATCGTCAGTAGCCCAACCCTCAGGCAACATGTTTAGTGAAAATTTTCGCATAGCAATGCAATCCTTTTGTCGGTGCATTGATGCTTTGTCTAAATTGAAAATTTATTCTATTTGCAATGAGAGTTATGTTGGCATGAGAGTTTGAGCATCTAGTGTTGGCATTGTCTGTTTGCATTGTGCTTCTGATAAGGTGTCCATAGATATAGCCTGGAAAACAAAATGGATCTAGGGCCACAACCAACCATCCTTGCAAAGCTTACTCAAGTCGAAGAAATGCTTATAGCCAAAGTTGCTCCCATTTTACAAGTAACCCATGCTAGAGGAGGCCAATACAAATATAGTGGCTATACTATAATCTTCCCACAAGACATCATAGGCATTGCAACTTTGTTGTCATGTCGGCTACATGATAAGTGAAGTTGTGATTGTGCGAAGAATTGGCATTCAGGGGACAAACTATGATTGCTTTGTTGACAAACATAATGTCATGGTTTCATTAATATATAAAATTGAGAATGACCCATCAATAGTGATGATGCAATAGATTGTGATGCTTTAATTTTTTTTCCTTCTACAAGTATTGGCATCTTTGATCTCTTGCACATAATGGAAGAATCAAGGAATGACCCAAATGAACCAATGGCAATTGTAGAAAGTGTTGTTGATGAGGAAGTTTACCTTCAAGACTCATCATCATTTATTTTGTTGATGCCCAAACCTCTTTGAGAATTATAGGAAATTAGAGATTCCTTACAAATAAAAAACACTAGTCAAAATACCTTTCCTTGGCCTGAAATAAATTCTAGCACCATCAATGAATATAATACATAAGGGTTTTTAAGTATGACTTTTCCAATGTTGTTCCCCACTGGCATGGAAATGCACCTACAATTGAGAACCATACAAATTCACTTACATGAATATGCCTTGCAATTGATGAGATACTATGATAATAGATTTGGGAAGCATGTCAAATTTAGCTATTACATTTATAATTTCATAATGAGACATCGAAGCCAACAATCAGCAGGGTATGTGCAAGATCATGATGGGCCAAAAAGTGGCAATATGATGGGTTTTTGTAGGGTATGTGGCTGCCGACCTTTTTTTTAATCCAAATTTGATGAAACGAAAAGGGTTTTTAAAGGATATTATTAGATTTCCATCAATATAAATTATGCTTTACTTTGAATTTAATAAATAATTTATTATTTATTTTCTATTTGAATTACAACTAAAGTTCTGATTGATAGGCTGATTGAAAAAAATCTATAGCTTTCAAATGATATCACATTTTTTGAATCTAAAACATTCATCACATTCTATGCTTTTCATACTATAGGATTAAAAAAAATGAATTTCATGAAGTTTTGACCAAGTTAAGGTGGTTAGACATACGAGTTTTTTTATTTTTTAAAATTTGTAATAAAAAATTAATAATTAATTATTCACTTGGGAAAAAATTACAAAAAAATATGCATCACATCAGGACATGAGTCCTCTACTTATATATAAAATCTTATAAAAAAATATTATCATTTTATTGTGGTTACGATGGTCAGACAGACACCTACTTCTTATTTTTTCCCTGCTATTGCATTGAAATTTCAAATTTTCACCAAATAGATTTTTTCTTTTCAAAATAAACCTAGTATTTTAGAAACTACATTAAATTTTCTACAAATTCTATTCTTACATATTTTTGAAATAGTATAGATAACTTATTCAAATTTTTACGTCAAGTTGTCTAATTTTGATTTTTCTGATTTTTTTGCCACTTAAGGGCCTATTTTTTCCATGATGATCCTGCACATACCTAGGATCAATTTTTATGAAAAAAAAACTTGGAGGAAAGAATCCCAAAGTTGTTTCTTTCTTTGCAGTAATTGCTTCGGGAGGCACTAGATACCCAAATAAGAAACCATCTTGTTCGCTCTGGTGCATCCTTGCGAGGAACATGCTCATATTGGGCCAAGTGCCAACAAGAGCTTTCAACAATGATCCACCAACTTGGTACACCAACTCTTTTCTTCACTTTGAGCTCTATAGATACAACATGGCCTGATCTACATAGGGTGATTGAACCTCATACCCAATTTTATTTTCCATACTCCCAGAGATAATTCACAAAGAACACTATGTAGAACCCGCACATTATCTAGCCTTGTACATGCACCTAAGATTCACTATTTTTTGTAAAGAGGTTATTGAGAGACTCTTCCTGAAAAAGGACTATTGGTATAGGTATGAATGGAAACATCATGGATTAGCACATGTACATGGTTTCTTGTGGCTCCTAGATGCCCCAACCATGGACATGCTTGATTGGTCTAACCCACATCAGCTTCAACAAACAAAAAAATAATTTGATCACTGTGTTTCAGCATGGAACCCTCACACCCTGAAGCATCTAATATCAAGGATCCACCACTCAGCTTTGGATGACCCATGCTTGCTTAATACTATGCAAATTTATTCTATGAATCCAATGGTGGACTATGAATAGTTGTTAAACATGGTTCAAAGGCACACCAAGTGCACTCAATACACCTTCCTGAGGAAAAAGGCCAACAATTACAATGTCACTACGAAGCTCCATGGAATACACAACTATCTTCAACATTGACAATTGACAGTGAATTAAACAAATTGTACAAACCAGCAAGAAATGATGAGCATGCTAATATCCACAACCATAAGATGCTTGAAATCTAGCAAGCAAATGTTGATTTCCAACAAGTATTGTCTAGAAAATTGTGCTAAACTACATTTCCAAATATGCATCAAAGTCTGAGAAAAAATTTGAAAGCTAGATTGATATCTTGCAGAGGCTTACAAATACAAATTCATCTTGGGATAAAGCATTCCTTGCATACAAAAAATTCATGATGAATTTGGTTGTTGACCATGACATTGGTGCACAAGAAACATGCCATATGCTGTAAAAGTTTCCCCTTGTCATCTCAAGTCGTCATTTCTTGTCCTTGAATGTTAGCAAGTATATGTTTCATCGTTTGAAAATTGTTGACACCAGTGTTGAGATTTCAAGTGGTTTTATTCATTCCTACATGCAAAGCCCACCTGAAATGGAGGAAATATCCCTTATTCATTCTGTACAACTCTATACATATCAAAAAAATCACAAAGGTGTAGCCTGGTGTGCTTGGCCACAACCTGCACAATCATCATTGTTTACCCACTTTTCAAGACCATCTTACTAGAACAAAGTGATGCCTATGGAACATTTTGCTGGTCAAAATTATTACTATACAAACATTTTTGAAATGTTGAGGCTAACATAGGCCTTACAAGAGAAACCATGACACAAAATTTGAGGCTATTTTATGTTGCTGGCTATGTTTCTTAGCATGTGAATAGATTTATTGACCCCCTTGCCGATGGAAAGGGTAGTGATAGTGATACCAATAATGCACAATCTCTACCACATACAGATGAATATGAATGGGAGTTTCTCTCTTGACTTGGTGCCACAAACAATGTTTGTTTTGACTAGCTACAACTCTTGGGTCGGTGGGACTTTGACTTGCACCATAGGTGGGACAAACACCATGTTCTAGAGAATCTTCATAGTATTTTTAAACTGTTTGTTTCAACAAGTAAATTGCATACAACTAAAGACACCCTTTGCTCATTTGCAATGCCAACCCTTTGCCATCGACTATCTCCTACACAAGAGCTTGCTTTGAAAATCATTGAACAACACCACCTTGGCCCTCCCTCATCGCCTTCGCTTCGTATGATCATCCAAGGAACTGTTGGCATAGGTAAATCATTCTTGATTGATAAGATATGAAGAGAACTAAATGGATTGTTGAATAAAAAAAAACCCTTTGCTTGCTTTGGTACCGATGGGTGTTGTTGATTACAATATCCGTGCCTCCATAGTGCATATCACTCTTCGAATACCAATAAAAGACATGAATCCATTGAAAGGACAACCATTCACCATATTTCAAGAGGACTTCAAACATATTAAGTACATACTAATTGATGAAAAGATTTTCTTAGGTCCCAAGTTGTTGCTTAAAATAGATAGTCGATTGTGGCAAGCATTCCCTGGAAGACATATGCAACCATTTGGTGGTGTTTCTATTAGACTTGTGGGTGACTTGGCACAACTGCCCCCTGTTATGGACATGCCTATCTATATTTCTCGGTCCATAGCGTTGGCACTTTGGCACACTTTTAATATTGTTGTCACACTTGACACTATCTTTCGCCAGGATGGGAAATCTGATTCACAACAATAGTTTCGTACACGCCTTATAAATATTATAAATTTCTAGGCATCCCTTGGTTGATTAGAAAATTCTTATGAATCGAACAAAATCCATGCTTGCGTCTAAACAAAACTAGGATTTTGATGAGGCTATCCACTTATTCCCAACAAATAGGTTGGTTGCTTTGCAGAATAGGAAAATGCTAGAGGAATTAAATGTTCCAATTGCAATTAGTGTTGTTGAATGTTCCCAACAAAACACACTTGATTATGGTGATGATGAACAACTTCAAGTAGAACTCTTGCTTGTAATTAGTCAACAAGTAATGTTGACAACAAATCTTTGGGTGGCAGCTGGCCTGGTCAATGGATCGTTGGGTTTAGTGAAGGCTATTGTATATGCTAGGGGTGCTAAACCACCTCAACTACTTGAATATGTTGTTGTTGACTTCCAGAACTACATTGGCCCAGCATGGGATCAAAAAAATCCAAAATTCATCCTAATTATCCCAATCACACGAGGTAGCCAAAGACAACTCTCGTTGACAATGGCCTGGGCTATAACAATACATAAATTTCAAGGCTTAATAATAGAGAAAGCTACAATAGATATTGGAACTAAAGAAAGGAAAGGACTAACATTCATAGCTCTCTCTCGTGTTAAATCACTAGCAAGAATACACATAGATCCACCTTTCTCTTTTGACAGGTATTCTAGGGTACATTCCAACAAATATAATGCTCTTCAAATCAAAGAAGAGGATTGTCTCCAACAATTT
Source organism: Sequoia sempervirens (assembly GCA_007258455.2). Lineage (NCBI taxonomy): Eukaryota > Viridiplantae > Streptophyta > Pinopsida > Cupressales > Cupressaceae > Sequoia > Sequoia sempervirens. Next base: position 497,168,526 of record VDFB02105785.1, on the reverse strand, counting down.
TCTGCACTACCACCATGATGAAATCTTTTTGTTCTTCACGGTAACTACACCACTTCTCTTTTTCCTTTTTGTTTCAATTCTTGCACAATACCCTTCATTCCCACATCTAATCACTTTACCCAACATTTTGAAGGTCTTACTTCTACAGTCATTACTATGAGAAGTTGCTACTCAACTATTGGTTTGTGTTTCCCCTTGTTCCCAACAACAAACATCAATTATCTAAATTTAATTTTTCTCTCAATAGCTTCCTCTACTTTACCAAATAGTGTTGCTTCCATAGCTATCGCATTTGAATCATTTCTTTCTAACAATTTTAGTTTCTAACAAATTTAGATAGGGAACATTTCCAGTTGTTACTGCAGATCTTCACAATTGTTAATACCTTCATGCTCACAAGTTTTCCATGGTGTTCGAGTTGGAACTATATTCTATTTGTATACAAGGTAAGGTTGTATCTCATTCTTCCATATTTTCTTTTGTAATTACATTCAAAATTCTTTGTCATAAATGTTGCAACTCTATATATTTAAAAAAAAAAAAAAGATAATAGTCATTTTACCTCAATAAAAAAGACAATTATATTCAATTGTCCACTTATTGTTTGCTGCTCTTTGCAAAAGGTATGTCTGCATCCTATTTATATGATGTACATTTTATTCCACATATACTAGATATTATTTGTTACGAACTATACAACTGTTTATATTTTTTCATTTAAATATTGTTTAGTAATGACACATGTTTTCTCTACTAAACTTCTAATTTCCCTTGTGTCTAATCATATTTCATTGACAACATTTTAGATTGCAAATGTATGTACTGAGATATAGATTAAACTTGTGGAAAAAAAAATTCCTACTCAGGGGTTTGGTGAGAGTCCATGGCACTCGATGTTATAATGTGGAAGGGTGCAAAGCATGCCTCCCTTATTCTCTCACTCTTCCAATCGATTCCCTGCACAAGGTATGCCTACATTTCATTTTCTTACACTCTTCTACTATAGCTTCATTGCATACTATTTGTTATGAATTGTATAAGTCTTTATATTTTGTGATTGATTTATCATCTACCAATGGTATGTGTTTAGTACACTAAATTTTGCATTATTCTTTCATGTTTGCAACCATACTCAACCCAAACAATCATCATACATGGACCTTTCAATGCCTTTAGAGCTTGTATTAAGTAAGCAACAACCTAAATATTGCTTTCACCATTGATGCCAATGGTAGAAAATTTATTTTTTCTTGCTTGGGGGGTTTGGTGAGAGTGCATGACTCTCCATGAACAAATATGGTAGGGTGGACATCATGTGTTGCTTTCTTATGTTGAGAGTGTATTCTATGACATGCACTAGGAATGCCTAAGTTTTGTTTACTTCATTCCTCGCATTACAAGTACATAGGAAATTGTGTGTTATAAAATAATGAACTTTGATATCTCTTTTTTTACATGTTGTCTATGAATTAGAGATGACCACTGCATTAATATTCACACTCTATTCTTATTCTTCCAGATCATACTCTAGCCATAATGTGGATTCCAATGATTTTATTTATAGTCATTAGTGGAAAAAACATTGCTTCTACCATTGATCACAGTGGCAGATAGTTTATTTTCCTACTCAGAGGTTTGGTGAGAGCATGTGGCACCCCATGAGTCAATATGGTAGGATGCACATCAACCGTCATTTTCTTGTCTATCGACAACAATGTAGTGAATACACAAGTATGCTTAAATTTTACTTATTTGATGCCTTGCATTACATGTGTATTGCATATTTTGTACTATACATTATAGAGCTCTTTAAATCTGCTGATTTACATATTCTCTGTTAAATACAGATGTTCACCACACTAAACTTCACATTTTTTTGTTATTTTTCCATAGCATACTCCAGCTATAATAGAAAATTTGATGAACTAATTGCAAAATTAGTTGCAATGGTCAAATAGACAATTAGATCCTAATATACTCTATGTTGATTGTGATAAGAAAAATCCATTCCACCCTTGATCAAAGTGGTGGACAATGCATATTCTTGCTTGAGGGTTTGGTGAGAGTCCATGAGGCTACATGACCCAATATGGAAGGGTGGAAACCATGACTCATTTTGTTGTGATTTATTTTATATATCTTATGAAAAAATCTCTATGTTTCTGACATAAGATTCAAACATAATTCATATGTTTCAGGCTATGGTTGTGATGGAATAAAATAGTTAATATTAATCCATTTTGTGTTAGGTTCCATTGGGCATTGCTCATTATTGTTCTCTTGTGTAAGCTATATTGTTTCATTCTATAGAAGGTGTTGTTGGAAAGGCTATATTGTGCCATGATCCCTCTTATGATCCAACAAAATTGTTGACATTATGCAGTTTTTGTCAATTGTTATTGTCTACCTTGCGCTATATTCTCTGATTTTTGATGGGCTCCTCTCCAAAAGGTTGTATTCTTTCAATTTTCAAAAGCATGTTGTTGAGAAAAGATCAAAAATCTTATTGATTATTGTTCTCTATCTTAGCCTACATTGATTTATTTTCGATAGGGTTCTATTGAAGATGCTATATTATTTCAATTTCTGATAGGGTACTGTTGTAAAGACAAGATTCTTTCAATATTTGATAAGGTTTTGTTCTAAAAAGAGCACATTTTCATTGTTCAAACCTATAGAGTTTGATTTATAGCTTATTTTATACAATATATGTTAAAATAGTTTGATTTATGGCTTTCAGTTTATGGTTATGGTTGCAATGGAATAAAATAGTCAATCCTATATGCTTTGTGTTTGCTTCCATTGGGCATTGTTGATTACAGTTATGTTGCTTAAGCTATATTGTTTCATTTTGCAGAAGGTGTTGTTGAAAAGGTTGTATTTTATGAGTTTCATTTTTTGGTTATGGTTGGAACAGAGTAAAATAATTAATGTTGTTGATTCTATTTTTAGTTACATTAGATATTATTGATTATTGTTCTCTTCCTTAAGCTATATTGGGTATATTTTAATATCAACATATATATATATAAGAATTAAATAGTTGAGATTATGGAGTTTTTGTCGATTATTATTGTATAGCTCGGGCTATATTGTGGTTTTTTTGCATCTGGGTGGCTGTTGAAACCAATGTTGTTTGATTTATGGCTTTCATTTTTTGGTTATGGTTGGAACATAATAAAATAATTAATGTTGTTGATTCTATGTTTGGTTACATTAGGTATTATTTATTATTGTTCTCTGCCTTAGGCTAAATAGCTTGTTTTATACAATATATGTTAATATACTGTTGCATCCTTGATTTGGTGTTTTTTAATAGTCTAGATTTTCCCATATGTTAGTCTTTTATAGTTTAACTTTCTCTCTCTAATGCTTTCCTCATTCTTGCTCTCTACCTTGCACTTTATTATTTCATCTCTAAATTGTTCGTTGCATTTCCTCTTGTGCAATGTTCTATACAATAAGTATGCACCAGTATGTATCGCTATGTCAATATCTTGTCTACGTCTGCTACAACACATTCTGAACTCTCCCAGCCTCAATCCCTGCATGTCCCTTGCCTTTCTTGTACATCTCTGCCTATCGACTCATCGTTGCATGTTTCTACAAAGAACTGCTAGTGATATTAGTCTAACAATAATTTTCCTTTCACTATTTGTTATTCTCTTAAATGTGACCCTATGTTGGATGAAGTCCTTTGTGATCATTCATGAATTTGGTTAAAAATCGGGTGAGCCCTATAAAATTTTGAGTATTTTTTGACACATCGTTGTTCTAACATAATTTTATATTGTCACTTGAAATTTAATTCCATGTCTAAAAGGATATAATGGCTAGATAATTTTGTGGTCTAGCACTATGACTTGTATCAGCCATTTTTTGAAAATATTTAGTTGCTATATAGTAAAGATATATTGCCGATAACCAGGAGGGCTTAACGGCCGTCGACATTGTGAGAGAAAACACAGAGTACCAAGAATATAACAAGGTAATTGCAGTGCTGGCTAATTATCCTTCCAAGCGTAGCCTTTCTTGTACAACGCTCCAAAGGTGAGCGCAGAGAAAGACGAGGTTGCCATAAAGACAGTAGACAAAGCATTCGTCGACAGGCGCAAAACAGAATTAATGGTGGCAGTTATGTTAGAGACAATGTCATTTGCAGCGGCTTTCACTATTCCGGGCAGTTCCGTGACGGACTTAAAGGAAGAGAGTAAAGAGTCAAAGAAGAGGTTAGGCTCGCCAATTCTGTCATCAGAATACAAGTTGAAAGTAGAATGCAGTAAATGCATTCAAATCAGATAAAATCTGATCTTTGAATCAAAACAGATTTTGAGTAGGCGATGAAATCAAAGCACTTGCTGGGATAGCTGCCCTTTGTTCATGTACTAAAATCTCCATATGGATTCGAAATTATTGTTCTTTTTGACTGATCGATCCATGAATCAAAAACTTCAACCATGTCTGTAAGAAATATTCAAGCACTCAGAGTGAGTCATTTTGACGGGTCGGGTACAAATCTCATGCTACTAAAATCATTCATGAGCAGTAAATTTTATTGCTGTTTACATTTCGATGTCAGTTAACTCCATTACAATTTACAACTGGCATGATTCCTTTTTCTCAATCTCATTTTCCTGGGGAAATGAACAGCTGGTCTTACGTACGGAGCTAAATATGGACACCAAAAAATATTCGTTTCTGAGATTGGATTTGATGAATTGTATAATGGGAGGAACAAAAAGAAAATGTGAAGCTTTAACTCTTCCCAATATTAGTCCTTTCTGTAAAATAATGACAGAAAGTGACAGTGAGTCAGTTGTTTTCAACTGTAACAATGGCAATCGTGTAACTAAAACATGGATAGTTACTCATTGTGACGCGTGCCAGTTTTCCCCTGCGTACGTCTCTTTCTGTCTCTTTCTGTATGTACGTATGGATAATATGCTTCTACTTCCTTAAAAAGAAGTCTTTTTATACTTTAATATTTATTATTGTATTTTAAATACATCCATCTAAAAGAGTTTTGATAATATGTTTTAATAATGATTATTGATCAGGTATATGTCCTAAAATATTGTATGGCAGTCATCAATTTTAGTTTTTTTTTTTATATAAATTTATTTTCCTTTTAATGAAGGGTTTCCTTGTATACTTTTAAAAAAATAGATTATTAAAAAAAAAATGAGTAAGTGTTAGATATGGTCAAGCTCATACAACAAGATGAAATAACAAAACAAAGTTTATCAATGTCAATCTCAAACAACACTATCCAACAAAAGAACTAGGTGGCAAGAACTATGCAATCAATAGGAATCATAGTTGTCTAGTTTACTCCATAGCAGAAATGAACCATTAGTAATTGGTTCCTTAAAAAAAAAGTATCCTCATATTTGTGACCTTCATTTGTAGAATGATAAGCACAAACTAGAGAAATTGTCAAATCAAAGTGGGAAAATTTTTGAAAATCTGACTAGCTAGAAATATCACATCCATGTGAAGAGGTCAATGGTAGGAAATAAGTCTTAGATAGTATGGGAGAAACACAATCCCTAGCTTGTGGCATTGTAGGAATATGCCTTTAAGGGCTTGTATCATTTAATTTAGAGTTTTAGATGTATGATTTCAATGGGGAACACTCAAATGTTGATGAATTGGATATTTCAACACAAATTTACCTTCAAGAGTCATAGAGAAAGGAAACATGGATGAAGCTCGTATTTATGCAAATAAATTTATTAAAATACATTAATGAACAATTAAAAGAACATGTGCCTCTTATTTGGATGCAACGGTTTCCAAGTTTGATTCCCATGCCAAAATGATGAAAGTACAAAATCCATAACATCAATTGTAAGGTCATTGTACCTCTTTTACGCGTATATGTACTCTTGTAAATTCTTTTTTTTATATTAATATTATGCTTTTCTCAATAAAAAAAATTGTAAGGTCATTGGATGTTGCACTTGCAAGCATAAAACTTTTGTGTAAACTTTAGTCAAATTCATATATTTCTCCACTTTAGGGGAAATTTTATCTTAGGGTCTAAGTCATTCTACCTTGAGGATAATTTTATTTTCAAATATTCATGTGTTGTGTATAACTATGGATAACTTAATTTACTTTGTGCTGATAATAATTGTCCATGGCTTGTAAATATTTTTTATGGGTACAATTTTCTTTGAAAATGTATCTCATACTTATATATAATTTTATTTTCTCACAAAATTAGACTAGATTGAAAAAAAAAAAATTATTTTGTGTGGTTAATAATTTATATATGTTTCCTTTGGGTGGTTTAACTTCACTCTTTTCGATAATTTCTACTAAGACTTATAAATCTTTTCTATAGAGGCCAATTTAATGGAAGGAAGTTCTTTCTCGGCTTCAGATAAATTCACTGGAGCAATTCACCATTGGAAAATTCATTGCCAACAATTTACCACAGGAAAATTCACCACCATGGAAAATTAATTGCATTAACATTTTTTAATATATATTTCCAGGACTTTGATTTTTTTTTTGCAAAAAAAAAAATTCATGATTTATCGCGCATTAATAACAAAAATATATTAAAAAAGAATTGTTATCATAAATCAAAATTTCTAAGTATATATGTGATGAGTTTTCCGCGGTGGTAAATTGTTGGTAGTGAATTTTCCTTAAGGTGAATTTGTCATGGAGGTAAATTTTTGGTGGTGAATTGTTGGTGGTGAATTTTTTGAGAACTTTCTTTTTTATGTTAGTTTTACTAGAAAACCCTATTAGTTTTAAAGATGCAAATTTCAACGTAGACACTTAAAGATAGTTTTTGCTTGTGAATAATTTTAGCTTGCAAACTTAATATTTTTTAATTAAGAGCAAAAATTTAGCACAAATACTAACATATTTTACCTAATGAATCATTTTAGCTCAAACATGTAGATATTTTTGTCCTACCATAATTTTAGTGGAGATTTGTAAATATTTTCTCTTTATGGAACAAATTTAGTTCAAGTTTATAAATATATATGGCCCATTTCACTTCATAGTCTTCAATTTTTCATTACCACAAAATAATTTTATCTTATATTCACAATTTAAAAATAACATAAAATTTAGGAGCAAATGTAGCAAAGAATCATACACATTATTGACATGGGTATAATTCTATTTGAAAAGGGAATAATTTCAACAAGGATGCATAGATACTTTAGTTTTGGGATAATTCAGCTGAGCCTTGTAATTATTTGGATTTGAAAGCAAATTTAGCTCACTATCTTGAATATTTTTTTATTTTAGGGAACATTTAGCTTAGAATTTTGAATATCTTATTATTTTCAATTTCTATGGGCCTTTAGGACTAATTTAAGACTTTTTTATTCTTTTGTTTTGGGGAAACGACATCCAATGTGCTAGATGTTGAAAATGATTTTTTCAATCATATTTTATTTTTGTGTTGCTACATTGGCAATATTTTAGACCTCAAAAAATTCTAGAAAACATCCTCAAGAACATCTTGTTGGAGCTATTAGCATCCTTTTCTCTCTCAATTATCTACTTTTTGCTTAGAGTGTATTAATAGTAAAGTAGAAAAGCTTTCCATTGGAGCTATGAGTGTCAATTTTTCTCTCATGTTTGATGTTTTATTTAGAATATATTAAAATACTCATTTACATTTACTTTAAATAATGAGAAGTTACACACTAATAGTTGATCGCGTGATTCAAACCAACTGAATTCATGAATTCTTTCCAAATTTATTCAAATTATGTTGCCATACTATAGTGATGGGTAACATTAGGTGCATGAAATTAATAGAAAAACAAGCATAGGATTTTTCTTTGAATTTTTTTACAAAATCATATCCTCCACTATTAAGTATGATTTTTCCCATCATATATAACTCTATTGCTTTCATTTCATGGTTTTATTATTATTCAATCAAATCAAATTGTTGTTTTCTAAAATATTGTGTAGAGAACTATAACAATAATTTTTTAAATAAAATAATATGAATTTAGAAATCAATCAGTTTGTTTACAAAATCTAATCTAAATTAAAAAATATTAATAGCACGAGTTAATTCAATTTTTTAAGTCACCTATACAAGAGGGGGCCATTTCAAAAACAGTAGTCCTTCCCTTGATTTTATGAAAAATATTTTTGAATTTACAAAAAAAATTGTTTAGGTGTGTCGATCAACTGGACATCATAATTGTAAGGAAAAAAATCATGAATATTTAAATTTTGTCACTTCTATGTTATAAGGACACATCTTTGTGAAACATTAAACCACAAGATTTTTCATGATTCATAATATATACATGTGCAACTTGATGAATATGAGTTATTCTCTTTGCCTTCCACTCCATTATCTTTCAAAATAGTTTATCTCTCTTAGAGTTTACACTTTGAGGTGAGGAGAACAAAATTGACCCAAATACAAGGGTGAGGTTTATCCTTAGAGAATGGACATGGCTAGATACCAAGTGACAAAAGTGGGAAAAATATTCTTTTCTTCAAGCTTTACCAAACTTGGGAGTGTATTCCCCTCCTTGGGAGTGTATTACCCTAAGGTCTCTAGACAATTTAGAGAATAATGTAAACTATATAACTTAGGTCTAGACAACCACACCCCATGTTGCCATGAAAGACCTACCAAACCTCATATAAAATGGATTACATGTCATATATTATTAGTAATTTATTACTATTATAAAATGATACTTATAAATGAAAATATTTGAAATGCACACGCTCTTTAATAATAGACACAAAGGTCGTTAAAATTCCTTTTTTAATCTATATTGTATTACATAAAAAATCACCTACATATGATTATGGAATAGAATATAAAATATGTACATTTGTACCATTTTGAGTATTAATATAAATATTTAATTATGATTTTAAAAGGTTATAAAATCCAAACACATACTCATATCTCTTTTTTCCTAATAAATCACTATTAATGGACTAATAATGCTCTCTTTTTTAAACTTTTCCCAAGTTCCCTACACATAAGTACTTGTGTTGGGATCCCAAGATAACAATATCAACACAAAAAACTCTTAAGAGTTTTTCCTTCTATTAGGATTAACATTATACTCAGCATAACACATTATAACTCAATTATTTATGTCAGTATCACCATGTCTATCTTGGGGTTAGCACAATTATCTCAACACTTAACAAATCTACACATCAAATGGAACTTGCAATTCAACTATAGACATATATCATACAACAATTAAAAATGTCTACAACTAGGTAAGTGCATGGATCCGTGACACAATTTTGGCTCTTAAGACACCACTTTTTTTTTTGAAATCAAGAAAATATGATTTGCACGAGAAATGAAGAAAGTTATGCTCAAAATTTTAAGATGCAACAAGAACAAAAGTTGAAGCACTCTCAGTCTAGTTTATAAGCTACTAATATTTTTTGAAATTAATGAACATTAAGGGTCTCAAAAAGGAATAGGTCCCTTTTCTTATTAAAAAAATAACATAGTGCCTGAGGGCTCCCCCCTTTTTGATTAACTTTTTTTTTGAATTTCAAAAATCCCAACAGTGAGAAATTAGCTAACACCATGTAGTTTATCCTCATTCTTTTGAATAATTTTTTTAATGAATATATAGTATTTTATGAATATTCAGAGTGGACACATCCTAAAAAGCTGAAATTTGAGTGTACTCCCCCCCTACTATTTTTGAAAACTAATTGAAAATTGATTTTTTTGTTTTCATCTTGTGTAGAATGGAGTCTAGTTTCAAAACTGCAATGTTTTTCATGTTTCAATGAATGAGTAAAAATCTATCCTAAAACTAGCACATGTTGGTTTTTGACCAAAAACGGAGGCATTTGCAATAGAAGCCATGGATCAAAACCTTAACTAAATAAAAATGAAAAAAGAATTATATATTTAGATAGCTAAGAGAGAGGTTAATGCTATCATGGTTTTTTTATAAACTTGCATTGAAAGACATGCAAATGAGATAGGGGGCATAGACTAAAATATGAGGAAATTTGGAAAATCTTGTCAATTAACACATCTAAAGTAGGTCATTTGGTGAGCACCAAATTTGGCGTGTGCCAAATGTGATGTGTCATTTCACAAAATTTGGTGCTCACCAAATGACCTACTTTGAACAAAACTTAAATTTCCCCTCTTTGGTCGACAACTTTGATAATGCTTAAAGTGCACAATTTATGATTGTAGATGGATAGTTGATGTTTTACCTTTCATACGCTCTCTAACTCATTACCCTAACTGGATAACTCTTTATCCCTCTGAACTCTCTCTCTCTCTCTCTCTCTCTCTCTCTCTCTCTCTCTCTCTCTCTCTCTGGTCTCACTCCCTCCCATGCAACCTAGACTACTCTCTCTCATTCCAATCCCCTCTCCCAGGTTTCTTTCCTTCCCACCTAGGAACCTAAATAAATCTCTCTTACTCCAACCCCCTTTCTCACCCTCCCTCTCTCTCTCCCTTTGGCCTTTTTGTCTCTCTCACTCTATCTCCCTCTCTTAGGTCATTATCCTTCTCTCTCTCTCTCTCTCTCTCTCTCTCTCTCTCTCTCTCTCTCTCTCTCTCTCTCTCTCTCTCTCTTGTCTTCCACCTCTCTCACCACTCTATCTCTCCTCTCTCTCTCTCTCTCTCTCTCTCTCTCTCTCTCTCTCTCTCTCTCTCTCTGTCTTCCCTCTCTCACCCACTCTATCTCTCCTCTCTCTCTCTCTCCTCTCTTAGGTTATCCTCCATCCTGCTCTATCTCACATAGGTACTCCCTCTCTCTCTCCCACTCCTATATATAACTCCTCTATCTCTCTCCAACTCTCTCCCTCTCTCAGAGTCTCTCCCTCCTCCCTTCCCCTCTCAATAGTCTCCCCTTTCCTCTGTCTCTATCTCTGTCTCTATCTCTATCTGCGTCTGTCTACAGTCTCTGTCTCTCACGTGCGTCTCTATCTATCTCCTATCTATCTCTATCTGTCTCTATCTCTGTCTGTCTCTGTCTCTCTCTCTATCTCTCTCTCTATCTCTTTGTCTCTGTCTTTGTCTCTGTCTTTGTCTCTCTCTCTATCTCTGTCTCTGTCTCTCTCCCACTCCCTCTCTCTCGCACTCCCTCTATCTATCTCCCACTTTGTCTCTCTCCCTCTCTATAAGTTCTCTCCCTCCCACCTCCTCTCCCTCTCTCTCTCTCTCAAGTGTGATCCCTGCCCCTCTCCTCTCTCTCTTTCTCAGGTCTCCCCCTCCTACCCCATCCTCCCTCTCCTTTGTCACTGCCCTATCTCTCTTCCTCCCTCTCTCTCCTCCTATATCTCTCTCCTCCCTCTCCCTCTCTCTCTCTCAGAGTCTCTCCTCAACCTCTCCCTCCCTCTCTCCTGGGTTCTCCTCCCACCTCTATCTCTCCCCTCTCCATTCTCTCTTTGTCTCTCTCTCACTCACTCCATCTATCTCTCTCCACACCCTCTCTCACTCCTCTATCTCTCTCCTCTCTCAGAATCTCCCTCCCACCCCCTCCCACTCTCTCTCCCTCTCTCTCAGGTATCTCCCCCCACCCCCTCTCTCTCTCACTCCCTCCATCTCTCTCCCATCCCTTTATCCTAAGTACTCCCTCTCTCTCCCACCCACTCTCCCTCTCTCAGGTCTCTCTCTCTCTCACTCCTTGTATCTCTACCATCCCTCTATCTCCCACTCCCTCTCTCTCCTACTCTCTTAGGGTTCTCTCTCCTAGCCCCTCTCTCCCACTTTGTATCCCTCTCCTTCTCTCTCAGGTGTCTCCCTCCCACCCTCTCTCTTAGGTTTCTCCCTCCCACCCCCTCGCCCTCCCTCTATCTCTTTCTCTCAAGTCTCTACCTCTCCCTCTCTCTCCCTCTCTCTCAAGTCTATCCCTCCCACCCTCTCTCCCTCTCTCTCTCTCAAGTATCTTCATCCTACCCCGTCTCCCTCTCTCTCTTTGTTAGGTCTCCCCCTCCTATGCCCTCTCCTTCTCAAAATCACTCCCTCTATCTTTTTTCCACTCCCTCCCCCTCTCACTCCCTCTATCTCTCTCCCTCTCCCTCTCCCTCCCACCACCTCTCCCTCTCTCTCTCTCAATCCCCTCTCTCTCATGCCCTCTATCTCTCTCCCACTCTCCCTCCCTCTGCCTCTCTCTCAAGTATCTCCCTCCCAACCCCTCTCCATCCCATTCTCTCTCTCTCTCAAGTCTCTCCCTCCTACCCCCTCCCCCTCTATCAGGTCTCTCTTTGTCTCTCTCACTCCTCCATCACATATCTCTCCCACACCCTCTCTCTCCTCTCTCTGGGAACATCTGCCTCCACCTTCCTCTATCTCTTCCTCCTCCTCTCTCCTCCTTAAATCTCTCCCATCCCTCTATCCTCACACTTCTCCACAAAGGGGTTTAGGGTTTATGGATATAGTTTGATTAAGGAGTAGAAGTTTTATGGTTTAGGGTTGGGGTTGGGAGGCTGAGGAGTAGAGGGATAGGGATTTAGGGTTTAGGTTTAAGGGTTTAGGAGTTTAAGGGTTTAGGGTTTAATGTTTATGGTTTAAGGGTAAGTAGAGGTAGAGTTTAGAGTTTCTAGGTTTATGGTTTAAGGGTTTAGGGTTGAGGGTAGAGTTTATGATTTAGGGTTTAGGGATTAAGGGTTAGGATAGAGTTAGGGTTTAGGGATTATAGTTCTGAGTTGGGGAGTAGGAGTGTAGGGTTGAGAGAGGGTGTTTGAGGAGTAGGGGCTTAGGGATTTAGGGTTTATCAGTTTAATGGTTTTAGGGTTTATAGTTTAGGGTTTATGGTTTGGAGTAGAGATAGAGGAGTAGAGTTTAGAGACTAGTGTTTAAGGGTTTAAGGGTAGATGGTTTAGGGCTGAAGGGTTGAGGGTTGAGGGCAAAGGGTAGAGGGTAGAGGGTAGAGGGTAGAGGGTAGAGGGTCTAGGGGTTTAGGGTTTAAGGGCTAAGGGTTGAGGGTAGAGGGTATAGGGTAGAGGGTAGAGGGTAGAGGATAGAGGGTTGAGGGTTGAGGGTTGAGGGTTAAGGGTAGATGGTAGAGGGTTTAAGGGTTTAGGGTATAGAGTTTAAGGGTAGAGGGTAGAGGGTAGAAGGTAGAAGGTGCAAGGTTGAGAGAGGGGAGGGATTGAGGGTTTAATAGCATTAAGTTTTAGGGTTTACGATTTAAGGGTAGAGGCTGTAGGGTCAAGAGAGAGAGAGGTGGGGTTGAGGGTTTAGAGAGAGCGAGTGAGAGGGTTAAGGGTTTTAGGGTTGAGGGTAGAGGGTTGAGGGTTGAGGATTGAGGATTGAGAGTAGAGGGTAGGGATTGAGAGAAGGGATTGAACTTAAGGTTTAGGGTTTATGGTTTGGGAGTAGGAATTTCAGAGGCAGAGAATGGGGTTGAGGTTTTAAGTTTAAGGGTTTAAGGGTTGATGGTTGAGGGTTGAGGAGTTGGTGGTGGGTAGAGAAGAAAGAGAGAGAAGAGTTAAGGTAAAGAGGTTAAGGGTTTAGAGGTTTATCAGTTTTAATGGTAGAGGTGTAGGTTTCAGAACAGAGAGAGAGAGAGCCTCAGGAGTTGAGGGTTTTGGGTTTAGGGTTGATGGTTGAGGGTTGAGGGTAGTGGGTAGAGAGAAGATAAGAGAAGGATGAGGGATTTTAGGTTAGAGGTAAAGGGTTAAGGAGGTAGGGTAGGCAGTTTAAAGTTGAGGGTGGGAGGGTTGAGGAGTTGAGGGTATATAGTATAGGAGTAGAGGTTGAGGGTAGAGGGTATAGGGTATAGGATAGAGAGTTGAGGGTTGAGAGTTGAGTGAGTAGGGTTGAGAGAGAGAGGGGGGTTGAGGGTTTTAGGGTTTTAGGGTTTTGCGGTTTGAGGATAGAGGGTGTAGGGTTGAGAGAGAGAGAGAAGGGGGTTGATGGTTTTAGGTTTTTAGGGTTTAAGGGTTGAGGGTTGAGGGTTTAAGGGTTGAGGTTGAGGGTTTATATAGTAGGGTAGAGGAGAGAGAAATAAGAGGGTAGGAGTTGAGGCTAGAGGCTAGAGGTAGAGGGTAGAGGGTAGAGGGTTGAGGGGTGAGGGTAGAGGGTACTGGGTATAGGTACAGGGTACAGGGTACAGGGTTGAGGATTGAGGGTAGAGGGTTTAAGGTTTAGGGTTTAAGGGTCAAGGTTTGAGGGTAGAGTGTATAGGGTAGTGGATTAAGGGTTGAGAGTAGAGGGTGTAGGGTTAAGAGAGAGAGAGGAAGGGGTTGAGGGTTTTAGGGTTTTAGGGTTTAGGGTTTAGGGTTTACAATTTAAGGGTAGAGGGTGTAGGTTTCAGAGAGAGAAGGGGGTTGATGGTTTTAGGGGTTAAGGGTTTAAGGGTTGAGGGTATAGGGTTTAAGGTTTAGGGTTTTAGGGTTTTAGGGTTTAAGGGTTGAGGTTTGAGATACCTAGAGGGTTTAAGGGCCGAGGGTAGAGGGTAGAGGGTAGAGGGTAGAGGGTGTAGGGTTGAGAGAGAGAGGGGATTTGAGGGTTTAGAGAGAGAGACAAAGAGAGTGAGAGGGTTAAGGGTTTTACAGTAACATCAGGTCTCACTCTCTATCCCTCTCAACTCTATATCGCTCTCAGGTTTTAGTCCCCACCATGCTACTAGGACTAATCTCTCTTAGTCTTATCCCCTCTCCCTCTATCTCAAGTCTCACTCCCTTCCTATTGATATTGTGAAACCATTTCAAAGCACCAAATTTGGCGCTCTCCAAATTTGGCAAGCGCCAAATGTGTTTTTTACCTTGAAATGATAAAATAGGGGTTGACCCCATGATTCCAGCCCACATGCTTTTTCTTTTGTCTGGTTCAACACTTAATCCAATAGAGAAAAAACTTTTTAATGTAGTTGACTCCCTATTGTACCAATCTATTCTTGATCCATCACCTTTTTGCCACCAATTTTCATGTTAGACAACGTAGATGCAAACATTTTGAAGTTTCTAGATCATTTTACATTATCTCAGGTAATATATTCCTTTTGGTAATATTGAAATGTTTATATTTAGTATGTTTGTTTATTTTTAATAACACTTTGACTCCTTTTACATTATTTTACTATTTGACCCTCCTAGACATATAAAAAAAATTTGATGGTCTATTTAGGACTTATTGGACCCAAAACATAACATTATGCATGAAAAGAAACATTAACCTACCAAGACCCAATTTGTCATCATTGACATTTTCTTAACATATTTTACATGTCATTTACAATGTGGAACAATGAGACACCAAAGTTACCATTTACATCAAGCATGGTATTCTTAGACATTATTAAGAGAAAATAAACTAAATACACCCCTACCAACCTACTAATAACCCATAAACCTACAAAGAATCAAATTTCTTGTGAGTAAGGTGTAGGTGCTCTTGCACAACTATTTGGTGCAGAGGCACCAAGTTTCAGTGGTTGTCATTAGGGTGATGAAGTATTTTTTTGGATTGGGTAAGGTCATATAGACCATTTATTGATGTAATAAGTCTATTTTTGTGGTTATTAGTGAGTTATAAGGTTTTAGTTGTAAACTTTCTAAATTAGTACAAAGTGTCATTTTTCAAATTTTGAAGTGCAAGAAATGCATAGTGGGGAAGCTGAATGGTCAGGGAAGGCCAAAGGTCACTTGTGGCGTTGGTTTTCAATAAATTCTTGATTAAGGGAGTTGAATATATGTATGTGAATCTCGAATGAAGGAGTGTGGAGAAGAGTGGAAGATTTTGTACAAGCATTGATCAATAAAGCTTTGTTTTCTTTGTAAATCTAAGTTTGTTTTTCTCTTTTTCAATATTATAGAAATCAATTGCATGAGCCTGTACTGAAGGGAATTGCGTAAAAGTGTTTTTATTTGGGTAGAGGGATGTGTTAGCCACATTTTGGTTTTTGTGGCATTGAAATCCATCTTGTTTTAAGCTCTTAGGGTGGATTTTATTGTAGGCTAGTCTAGAAGTCTAAATTTCAAGTTTTGAGGTCATCAAGTGATGTAATGGCTCAGTCCACTGAATGTATATATAGTAGCTTAGTGGAGTGATTCCATTATGTGGGGAATAGGTTAGAATATGATTCTTGGATTAGGGAAGATCATTTTGGAGTGATGGAATGTAGCCTTGGGTGTGAAAATGTGTGATTTTGAGTGAATTTGAGTGGTTTTAGAGTGTGAATGGATGAAATACTTTAGGGAATTCATTTTTGAGAGTCTTTTGATAATTTAAAAAACACCATATGGTATGTTTTGGGTGTTGGATGTGAGATTTAATCATGGGAAGAGTGATTTTTAATAAGGCACCTTGGAAAACCTAGGTTTGGTGGCTTGAGAGAGAGGGTTTAGTGGATTGGTAGCTTGGTGAGTAGTTGGAGCTCTAAAAATTGTGAAATCTTAAGGTTGGTAACCTATTTAATGAAATTACATGGTGTTTGAATTGATTTTAGGTGTTTGGGAAGGTGTCTCTTTGGAAAAGATGCCTAATTGGCCTAGTTGCCCCTATAGTACAATGAGATTTTGAAGAATACATTGAAAAAACAATCTCTAGGCCTCCTGTGACATTATGATGACTTCAAACACCCTTTTTTAATCCTGAACATGCTTAATAATCCTTAATATTATGCTGCCCCAAAACTTCACCCACTTTTAGTCTCTAAAACCTCAATTTTCCATTAAAAAATGCACTTCTCTCAACTAGGGCTTCATGCCCAAACATACACATGACCTCCCCAGTTCTTTCAAACCTTCAAACACATCAAAACCCACTAGATCTCACTAAAACCAATTGGTTCTAGCCTTCTTCAAAACAAGCTCTCCAATCTGCTATTTCAACCCATGCCTTTTAGGCTCGAATTCATGCATTATATACATGATTTTCATTTGAATTGTCATTAATGAAATTATATATTAACTTATATGTTTATCTTATTTTCCTTTTCTAGGAGTAGGTGTTGGAACACTTGAAGGAGTAGGTGTTGAAACACCTTAGGGAGGAGGTGTCGAAACACTTGAAGGAGATAAACAAAAAGAGATGCCTAAAGAGGTATGCGTTTATTTTATTTTGTTTTGAGTAAATATATTCCTATTACCAACAATTTTATGCTAACTTTTATCAATTTGATGTTTTTGTGTTCACCTATATAGATTGACATTGCAAAAGTTGGTATGATTGGTTCTTTGAGAAGGGCATATTCTAGGACTCATGACGGTTTAAAGAGATGTATCTATGAGGTAATCAAGATTTCAATTTTAGAGTTCAATTATAATTCAATGTATATTGATTTTGATGTTAATTATTCATTTTTAAATTATATAATATAACTAATCTCAATTGTGGGTTGAATTTTTCTTGTCCAGTTACCTTCAGAGCCAAAGAGTGCTTCAAAGGATCCATTTTGATGATCCACCATTATTTTAGGATTAGATAGACATTTTGGCATGTATATTATGAATAGATATCAAGATGGCATATGCCACACTTCGTAAAAATTTGTTTGAGTTGGCATTGATGCCATTTTTGTATATGGACATACACTTGATTATTGGATAATTTGATATATAGAAGTAGAGAATCGAAATAATTTGTTCGTCATGTGCATGTTTAAACTATTTGAAAATTTAATCTTGAGCAATGGTTAAATATAAATGTACAATAACATAAAAATAATGGTTATATTATATAGTTGACAATCAAAACTAATGAATAATGGTTAAGTTATATCATATATTGCTTAGTTATATTATGGTTAAATTATATAGTTTAAACAACTTTGAAGACAAGAACAATTGTAAAGTTTAACATTTTAACTTTAAAGTTTAAATACACAAAATTCATTGTCTTGCACACTACATATTGAAATTCAAAAAATATCATAGTTTTATGTTGATAAACATGCCAAATGATGCAGAGTAGGGTGGCAAACTCTCAACAAACCAACTACCCTTTAATATTCCTTCCAGACACAAAACACCATTGGAAATTCATGAATAGGGTACATAAGAACTAAATCAACAATCATCTTCCATTGAAACACTCACCAACACTCCATAACTCAAAACCCTCACTTTTGACAAGTTTCAAAGGGATTTTATTGAAAACCTCATCTCCAGACCTCTCCTAATTGTTTCAATACCTCCAACACCTTCAAATGTTTCTGGCCTTGGTTAATTAACTCTTACAAAGTGCTGCCCCAAGTGTTTTCCATCACTACCTACTCTTAACCTCCAAATTTCACTCACAACACACATTCTTGAAAACTAGGCATCATGCCCAAACCCCCTAATGGCCACCCCTACTCCTAAAATCAGGCACACATGCCCCCTACGCCTAATTATTCCATTCCACTGAGTTACAATAGAATGCAATGCGTGGAAAAGAAATTTGGTTGAAATTTCCATGTTTCCCCTATGGAAAAAGCATGAATTTAGGCTTAAGAGGCATAGCTTGAAGTAGCAAATTAAAGAAATAGTTTGGAAGAAGGTTGGAACCTAATTGTTTTAGTGTTATTAGGTGGAGTTTTATGTGATAGAAGATCTAAAAAGGCATGGTAGATCATTTGTATGTTTGGGCTTGAAGCCCTAGTTGAACAAAGAGTGAAAATGGGTGAAATTGAGAGGTTTTAAGAAGGAAATGTGTGAGAAATTTGGGGGAAGCATAATTTTAAGGTGAAATAAGTTTTTGTAGGGTGAAATAAGAGTGTTTGAAAATATTTTGAGGTTGAATGAGGTCTTCACATGGGTTTTTCAACAAACACCTACTTATTTGGTGATAAATGAGGGTTTCATGAAAGAGGGCCTTAGCAAGAGATTTTTGACTTAGTGGTTGAAGAATTTGTGGTTTTGGAGGTAGTTTGAGAACTATCCAATGGTATTTTGAGTGGGCAATAAGATTGAGGGAGAGTTCCTTTATTAAAGTGGGCTAATTGGAGCCCCTTTTTGAGCATTAAAACATAACGTGAGCGTGTTATAATGCACTTGCGTTATATCATTTTAAAAGAAAGAAAAAAAGTTAAAGTGATTCATTTTCTCTTGTCTATTTTTTTGCTCTCCCCGCAATCAAAAACACTCATTTTCATGCCCGTGTGCTAAGAGGATGCATCCTACAAAATTCATCAACAATAGTTGCTTTTCCTTTGTAAAGATGGCACCACAACAACGAAGAGGTTAAAGAGGTAAGTATTGTTTGCTATTTGTTTTGAATTTCTTAGTTTCAAGTTGATTTTTTTTATTTTAGGTTAGATTTTATTGTTCTTTTTTAAATTTGTAGGAGATGAAAATGATCCTGCAAATCCTCAAAATCCTCAACAAGAAGAACAGGAAAATCCTCCTCAACAAAATCAACCTCCCCCACCAATCACTCAACACCCTCCTAGCACTCAACAAAATTTGAGTGAAATTGAGAACAACAACAAAAAAATTGAGGATCTTATTAGTAGGTTGAGTGATCCAAATTCTTCAACCATTGAAAGAATGACACTAGCAAATTCAATGAAAGAGATGTTAAAAAATGTAGATTCAATAATCCAACAAATAATGAGATGGCAAGATAGGAGGTAGGCATCTAGGGCATATTATGCAGATAAACTATCATGTAAACAAGTAAAAGATTTAAAAATTAATAAAGGTGATTTGTGCTTTTTATTCATGGACCCTAGAACAAATCAAAATCTTAGCCTCAATGTGAAGAGGTTTCCTATTCATTGGTTCCACCACCAAGAGATTATGAACCATTTTATGATAGGTGGTACTTGGTCTCTAATTACTCATCATGCAACAATTGTGAAGTCCCCTAATATTTTCTTAGGAAACTATACAATGAGTTCGTATTGAACAAAGTCCCAAATTATTTTGATATGAGGGAGTTCTAGGGGAGAGGTGGGGGGTCAGCTCAGGATAGGCTCGGTGCATAGCCGGATCCTACGCAGCAAGGGAGATGACCTCTCGCTAGGCCGCCTTGTGAGCACATTGTTATGCCTACCATTGAGAAGGAGAGTGTCGATGTAGAGACATTGTAGGAAATCAACACTTTAACCTGGAGTGTCATCCATCATACTATCCCTATTGTATAGCTCCATCCAAGGGAGTCTTCGGGTGGTGGCCTTTGAACCCATGTGTGTCAATATTGCAGGGCTACTTGTTCATATGACCTGACCGACACTCAGGAGGCTACTACGCAGGATCCATATGCTGCTACACAAGATCCATATGTTGCTACATGGATGGAGAGGACGACTGACATTTTGCATCATGCATATGGATTTAATAGTCAGGTAAAAGTCAGCATGTTCAATGAATTTAATTTATTAAATTTCAATTCTAAAATGCAAGATTAACTAATTTAGTTTAATTATTTTAATAAAATTGCAGGGTCACAGTGTTGAGACTAGATACACCGGTCCTCCACCTACTTCTTTCTACAATACACCTATTATTGGGGTATGTAACTAGTAAACAATTATAAATTTATTACATATTAATAGCATTGTTTTATGAATGGTATTTTAATATGTAATTTTGGATGTTGAACAGGCTAATATTTGAGGTTTCAAGCAAACACTTCCTAGTGCTAGTGAATTTACTCAAACATACACAGAGGTAATAGAATAAAGAAAATTGAACTAATGAATTATACTTAATAGATTTGTGTAGTTTATATTCATATTTTTGGTTACGTTGCATTACACATCATTCAAACTCAAAGCATTACTTCAAATTCCATAACTAATAACTAGATGTTGATAGATGAAAAAATTTCAACTCTACAATATAGTTGTTTAGAAAGTCAACATAAGCAACACAATGCAATTACTTCACATGGAGGCATGTGCTTGCAAAGGTGCACCGGCACGACAAACTATGGATGCTTGGAAAAAATCTATGAAACCATAATAGTAAGCAATAACATAGACAAGGTAGTTAGTGATACAAATCATCATATCAAAACACTCAATCATCAGGGTACATCTGATTCAAAGCATCCAACAAACACCATCAACATCATTTCTGTAAGGGATTTCAATCCTAAATAGAATCAAGAGAAGATCAAATATAATTTTATCATAAATCTACTTTTCATTCAACCAAAATCCACTCAAATTCTCTTAGCCATTCCATAGGCCATCATTCATCATTCCACTAATCATTATTCCAATTGACTCATTCAAAGGAAAAACCATATTAAATAAAACTTTGACTTAATCAATTAGATTCACATCATTCTCAACCACCATAAAAACAACACTTGAAAAACTCATCCTTTCATTTATTCACCAAGGCAACAAATCAACTAAACTATACCTTACTGTGATTAGTCCATTATCAAGCACTATACTCACCAGATTTTGACTGTAGTAGTCTATTTATAGGTTACAAACTCCTGCTACAACAGAATCTTGATTATCATCTTGTGGTCAATCGCCAATTTTCTCAAAAGGCTTCATAATACTCACCCATCCAACCATCAAAGTCACCAAACCTGTCTTATAAACCTTAACCAAATTTAGTAACATCAATCATATCATTAGTTTGATAGTAACCAAGCACTCAATATCATCCTTTCCATTGTTTAAACAAACATCTTTGTTTTGATTAGACAGTATCATATTCCTCTAGTAGGTTTGTCAACCATTGAATCGGGTAGTTACATTCCTATCTCAAAGCTTATTAAAAAACTTAATGCACATTTAGAAACACTTTTCAACACATCACAACATATCAAATTTCTTAGATGTTTGACATAAAGAAAATAATCAGATTTCAAACTGTCCTCTGAACAAAGGCTAGTAGATTAGGCCTATTTTACAAAGGAGACCCCTTCAAAACCATTCCAAATCACTCAAAACCTCAAAAAACTCTTCAATAATGTCTTATAACTCAATATTTCACCATTTATAGGGGTTGAAAACCATGAAAATGTTCTGATCCAATAAACCCTTGTTTATAGGGTGTAAAAGCACAAATCAAGGAGGGTTTTGTGAAAAATACTCTTGCAAACCTCTATTTCTCTAGCCACCACCTGGAACATCATTTTTTATGTCTTACAAGACCTTCTACATCATTTCCAAGCCTCAGCAAGCTTTATTTATTCATGAACCATGATTGTAGCATCACTTTGTGTAGGAAAATCCTCTATTTTCTAGTGTAGCAACAACTCCACCATGGTATTCTTGCTTTTCCCTATAGTTACAATCATCAAAACATGCAAAAAATCCTAACATTAACCTACTCCATCAATTTACTTGACCTACATTGGTGGAGTAGTGAAGAAAAACCCTATTGGACTCTCAAACTTGCTTCTAAAAGGACTCTATCAAGCACTGAAAACTACCTCTTATTCTTTTGTTTCCTATAAATAACCAAGTCCAACTCTTGAAATTATAAACTAACTCCTCTTTACATTTATTCAAACTATGATTTAACTTTGGGTGTTCCTAAATTACCAACATAAGAAAACAAAACAATGGAGTAATGTTGCAAACTTAGAAACAGTGAATTTTTATTTCAAAATCTAATTACAAGAACACAAACTTCTGCTTTCCTCGCCTTTGCATGCCTTTTTAAGATATTTCCTTTTCCATAACTGTCTTTCCATCGGTTGAAACTACTCCTTTTAACCCTTTATATGCCTGATTTCCTTGTTTTTGTCAATGTAATAACTTTTAACAATATTACATTATTGCATTGTTTGCATTTTCCCACTTTGACCACCTAGAACTTACCCATAACCTTAAATACATTCAAATAATACATCATATGACCTTGAACATGATTTACATCATTTTTCCATGACCTTTTGTGACTGACTCAATACAAATTTGAACACTCATCCCTTTTGCAAAATTGAAAAGTATTTGATGACCTAGGTGCTCCGACACCAACATCTGACCCAATTGAATCAGGAGAAGATCAAATTGAATAAGCAACTAAAATTTCTTTCTCTTTTCATCAAAAATAACATTGTTTCATTTGAAAACCAAAAGGCAACAACAAGCCAACTTATTTCAATACTTATTCTTATCATCCTCAAGATTCAAACATCTTATTTATCAACAAAAATGACTGATCCGTGTACAAGAAACCTACTTAGAGTCACTAAAAAATCCACTCTTTCATCATTCAGCAAGGCACCCTTCCACTCAATTTGCTTTACCTAGGAAAAATAACCAAAAGCAATCTTTCATGTTACAACATATATCCATCGGATCCTAACACACATTTGTCATCATCAATTTATTTGAATTCAAAGCAAAAACCTGATAAAGAGCTCTAAATCTTTCAATTCCTTAAACAACTCACATAATTTTCACTTTTACCAACTAGTTCCTCAAGACCAAGATACTACAATCAACCATTTACTCCTCAATCATTTCATCTGACTTCTAAGACATTACTCACATCATGTTTTTGACTGAAATAGACCTGGTTCATATCCACATAATACTGATTTATCAAATTCATAAGTTCTTATGTAGTAAAATTACCATTTCCACCTAGGGACATATTGCTACAACTTATAAAATCATCATGTTTGGCCTCAAGGCCTTCACAAAACCATTCAAACACCTTTTATATCTTCACATTGATGGTTCTATGCCAAAATAAACATTTAAATATTTGTATTTATAGAATTACACACTTTTATAGTCTTACCACAATTTTGCTTGTAGGTCACATATCCCTTAATCGAGTGATTCCTTTCCATTCAATTTGTATATCCACATTCCTGATGTACATTCAGGAGCCTTTTTTAACACATCATAACATATCAAAGTTCTCAGTAGCTTGTCATAAAGAAATTACTAGATTCTTGAATTGTTCGTTGGAAAGGGCTACTAATTTAGGCCTAAATTACAAATAAAGTGCTCATAGTTTATCACCAAAATACCAAAGGACTGAAAATAGTCATTCATCATGTCACAAAGCTGAATAATCTATCTTTTTCAGTGACATAAAGGCTCCATAAATTACTATTCCAAGAAACCTCTATTCTATGCACAAATCAAGCCCTGCAAATGAGGGTTTATTGAATAAGGTACTTACAAACCTAAAATACTCCTGCCATCACCACAAACACCATGGAAATAGCTTGCATAAGCTTTTGAAATGATGTAGATTGGTAGGGAAGGAAAAATCACAATCACAAATGGCAAAGTCACTCCACTGAATGCTTCTCTCAAATACTCTTGTGAGGAGTCCTAAACTCCACTATTCTTTAAGAGATCAACCCCACACACCTAGGGTTCACAACTCAAACCACTCAAAAATCTTGAAAATATTTGGATCATGTATCATTAATTCAGAAAAAGGTTTAACAACCCTCTAGCACTTCGGTTTCAACAAACACCCATCACTATGGTGACTTAGACCTCACTCTCTCTTAAGGCTTGTAGCCCTTGCCTAGTAGGACAGTCAGAATAAAAAACACAAGGAAGACTGTTAAGACACCAAACCTATGGATTCAAACCCCTAAGATGGACCCCTACAAGCTTCCAAAACCCTTCCTCTTGACTTTCAAAACATCACTCACAATGGCCCTTTCTACCGCTGCTCCAAAAGGCCTAATTCGCAGACCTACACCTAGGTCTTGACTATCTAGCTTCTCCCCTTCAGCCCAAAGCCAAAATTCAGACTCCTACAGGTTCTCCACACATTTTTCCACCATTCCTAAGTTCCTCTTAAATATATTCTTCAAAATCTTTAGCAAAAACTCATATTTTTTTGCTTGTCAATTATGCTTGCCACATAGAGATGTCAAGCCAAAATTCATGTACAACTTCCAACAATGAGCTTGTCATTCTACAAAACATTGAGGACATGATATTATAGACTTATATCTTCCATCCCACAAAGATTTAGCAATTTTACAACGTGGGAATGGAAGAAATATACATTTTTCACCCAAAACCCTGATTTTAAGGGTTTTTAGACCACCCGATAGAGAAATTGGAATATCTCCCTTGATACTCAATGAAATCTCACCACTCCAATGCCAAAGGAAATATTATTCAATTACCTATCCAACCATTATGGTCTTGTAGCATGAAAGTGAACATACAGTCTGTACCAAGTACGAGATCAACAAATTCTTTAGAAAAACACAGGAAAAACAACAAACTTCTTATTGAAACTTCTTTAAAACATCAACATAAACCTTGAGTCAACCAAGGAATGCATATTTGAAGTCTTAGAAACTCCCTCCAACTTCTTGCAACTGTCTTTTGAAAAGAGAGATGTTTGAAAACAATTAATCTCATGCTTTGACTTCTAATTGCCTAGTTAAGGCAATGTGAGCAACTTCTACCAACTCGACCACAAAGAGCCTTCCAAAATGTGTCAAAAGGAATTTAAAACCTTGTCAAAAGGTAAGGTGACTCCCCTTAGGTGTCTAGATAAAGCAAGGCATCTTTTTTTCATTTTTCTCCAAGATGCACTAGATTTACAAAGGAGGATGTAGACTTTGTTGTACAAAGAAGTTGGTCACCAAGACCAAAAACTCAACCAAAAACCTAGAAGACCTACTACAAAGCATTGAAATTTTCCATAAGACCTTATTTGATCCATAAACCAAGAAACAAAACATGGAAAATTATTCTAGGTCCCTTAGACCCATGGTGCTCGTGCACCATACTCCCAAGCAAGAAAAAGATCTCAAGTCCTCTTTGAGATTAGATCTTCTACAGTAGTTCCATGTTGTTTAATATCATTTTCTAACATCCATGTTTCATCCTCTTCAGGTAGACCTTGCCATTTGACCATGTATTCCTTGTAAACCTTTCTTCTAGTATTCTTTGTCTCCTTGGTGTCTAGGATGCATTCAAGAGTCATAGGTTGGCTGGGGGTAGTTCCTTCACCCAATCTTCATCCTCCATTGTTGTTGTACCTACTCCATCACCTGCATTCACAAAAGCTTTGAAAGGATACAACTCAAAAATGTTGAAGATAGGAGATATTTCCACCCCATGAGGTAGCTCTATTTCATAAGCATTTTGGCCAAACTTGTGGACCATCTTGCAAGGTCCTATCTTCTTCATCATGAGTTTGGTATACTGGGTATGTGCAGGATCATCATGGAAAAAATAGACCCTTAAGTGGCGAAAAAATTTAGAAAAAATAGAATTAGGAAACTTGACATAAAAATTTGAATAATGTAATCTATCTTATTTCAAAAATATGTAAGAATAGAATTTGTAGCAAATTGAATGTAGTTTCTAAACTAGTACTAGGTTTATTTAAAAAAAAATAAAAATCTATTTGCTGAAAATTTGAAATTTCAATGCAGTAGCACTTAAATTTTAGGGAAAAAATAATTAGGTGTCTATCTGACCACCCTAACCACAATAAAATGATGATATTTTTTTATAATATTTTAGATATAAGTAGAGGACTCATGTCCTGATGTGATGCATTATTTTTTGTAGTTTTTTTTCATGTAAATAATTAATTATACATTTTTATTGCAACTTTTAAAAAATATTAAAACTTGTATGTCTGACCAGCTTAACTTGGTCAAAACTTCATGAAATTCAATCTTTTTTTTTCTAACCCTATAGTATGCAAAGCATAGAATGTGACACATGTTTCAAATTCAAAAAATGTGATACTGTTTGAAAGCTATAGATGTTTTTCAATCAGCCTATCAATTAGGACTTTAGTCATAATTCAAATAGAAAATGAATAATAATTATTTATTAAATTCAAAGTAAAACATAATTTATATTGGTGGAAATATGAGAATCTCATTTTAAAACCCTTTTTGTTTCATCAATTTTGGGTAAAAAAAATTCGTCAATGACAGACCCTACACATACCCATCATATCACCACTCTTTGGCCCATCATGATCCTGCACCTACCCTACTTTCCTTTTGGAAGTCTCTCCTTCTTCAAGTGTGCCATCACCAAATCTCCAACCTTGAATTGGACATTCCTCTTTAAATCTGCCTTTTCCTTATACTCCTCAACATTCTTTTGAAGGGTTTCCTTCACTTGTTGATGAATATTCTTGATTGTAACAACAAAGTCCTCACCTTGAGCACTTCTCTTAGAAAATCATTGTAGATATCTTAGTTCATAAACCCCTCTAGGGTGCATGCCATAGACTACTTCAAAAGGGCTTCTACCAATGCTCCTATTCATGGAGTCATTCTATGAAAATTCAGCTTGACGTAAAATCAGATCCCAAGCTTGTCTATGCTCCTTGGTAAGCCATCTTAAGAGGTTTCCCAATGATCTATTTACCACTTCAATTTGTCCATCCATTTATGGATGGTATGTTGAACTAAAGGAAAAAAAATTTCCAAGTTTCTTCCACAAGGTCCTCCAAAAGTGACCAATGAATTTAGAATCCTTTTTAGAAACAATGCTTAAAGGAAGTCCATGTATCCTAAAAACCTCCTTAAAGAAGATACGTTCTATATGAAATGCATCATTGGTGCATTTTCAAGGAAGAAAATGTGCCATCTTACTAGATATATCAACTACCACAAAGATACCATCAAAACCTCTTTGGGTTTTAGGCAACCCCAAGACAAATTCCATACTTACACACTCCCAAGGACTATTGGGAATGGGCAGTGGCTGATAGAGTCCTACATTTGATGAAGTTCCCTTTTCCCTTTGACATATTGTGCAGCCTTCAACATACCTTCTCACATCCACCTACAATTTTGGCCAATAATAAAAATCTCCAAACATGTTCCAAGGTCTTGTCAAGACCAAAGTGACATCCAAGACCCCCACTGTGTTTCTCCTCTATGATATTCTCCCTCATTGATCATTTACGAACACACAATTCACTTCCTTTGAAGAGAAAACCATTCTAAAATAAAAATTCAGAGAATTCACCATGAAAAGAATTCAAATGATGCTCACAAACATTGTATACCTCCTTGAAATCTGAATCTTCATGATACATATCCTTCAATTCTTCAACCCCCATGCTTTGGAATTGGATCTCTTGCACTACAAGTAACCTTCTACTGAGAGCATCTACCACCTTATTTGCTTGGCCCTTCTTATGTTTTATTGTGAAATTATATGCTTGCAACGACTCTACCCACTTCATGTGCCTATGACCGAGTTTGTCTTGTGCATTCAAAAAACTCAAGGCATGATTATTAGTATAAAAAACAAATTCTTTACGTAACAAGTAATGCCTCCACTTTTTGATGGCTTGGACCATAGCATACAATTCCAAATCATAGGAAGAATAATTCTTCTTTGCTTCATTCAACTTCTCACTAAAAAATGCAACCGATTTTCCTTCTTGGCTCAAAACAGCCCCTATTGCTTGATTGAGAGCATCACACTCAATGGTAAAAACATTATCAAAATTAGGGAGAACAAGTATAGGATATTGTGCTAATCTCATTTTTAGATATTCAAACCCTTTATCAGCCTCATTGGTCTAAAAAAACTTACCTTTGTTACCTCCTTTGATGGTGTCCAAGATTGGTGAACAAATTTGCCTAAATTTCTAGATGAACTTTCTATAAAAGCTTGCAATTCCATGGAAGCTTCTCACATCTCCCATGGATTTTGGTGTTGGCCAAGTAAGAATAGCATCCAACTTTGAAGGATCCATCTTCAAACTTCTCTTGGAGATGACAAAACCAAGGTAGACTAGTTCTTCCTTCATGAATTCACACTTTTCCATGTTGATCAACAAATTCTCCTCTTGTAACCTCCTTAGTACCATGTCAAGGTTATTCAAATGTTCTTCTTTGGACCTACTAAACACAAGGATGTCATCTAAATAAACTACAACAAAATTTCCAATGAAAAGTCTCAATACCTCATTCATAAGGCACATAAATGTACTAGGGGAAATTGATAACCCAAAGGGAATCACCAACTACTCATAGAGCCCTTCATTAGTCTTAAAAGCTATCTTCCATTCATCCCCCTCTCTAATCCTTATCTAATGGTACCCACTCTTTAGATCAATCTTGGAAAAGTAAGATGCTCCTGATAGACAATCTATGAGGTCCTCCATTCTTGGCATCAGGAACCTATATCTAATTGTGATCCTATTAATGGCTCTTGAATAAATTCAAAGCCTCCAATTCCCATCCTTCCTTGGTGTTAGGACAATAGGAACAACACATGGGCTCAAACTCTCCCTCAGTAGCCCTTTATGCATCAACTCTTGCACTTGTATTGCAATCTCCACATTTTGACCATGTGTCATCTTGTATGTAGCCTTATTGGGAAATGTAGCCCCTGGAATTAGATCAATATGGTGGCTTATATCCCTAATGGGAGGTAGGGAACTAGGTAATTCATTCACTGTTATGTCCTTGTACCTTTCCAACAACTCTTGGACTTCCTTTGGTGCATCTTCCTTCTTCTTTGTGGGCAGATCTGCTTCACTTTTTGGCTTCATAATTAGGAAGAATCCTCTTCCTCCTCCTTCCTTCAAGGTCTTCATGAACTCCTTCTCACCCACCATCAAAACACTAGGCCCTTCATGCTTTTCCTTGTCTTCTTCTAGGAGAGGTGAAAGTTTGTAAGTCTTCCCATCCTTCACAATGGAGTGTGTGTTCTTCTCCCCATCATGCTTGGTCTTCCTATCAAACTTCCAAGGCCTACTAGAAATATATAGTTTAATACTTGTACTCAAAATTTTGTTCATTAGATCTCATGCATTATAAGTCATGACATGGATCGCTATTCTAACTTTTTTGTGATTGAATAATTTGTTGTTTTATTTTCAGATGTTGGTTGTGGAAACACCTCCAAATGTTACAAGGGTAATGGATATTAGTGTTTCATCCGCTATACAATCCTAATGGCTCTGATAGGGGAGGTATGAGGAAAATTACTAAATTTCAATTTACATTTGTTGTTATAGACGTTAGTTCTAGTGAAAAATCAAACCATTATTGATTCGTAGTTTAATTCCTATTTGGATGGTTTATACAAGGCTTGAGCATGCTTGAGCATTGACATGTAAATATTTCCATCATGGAGAGTGATCATGAGATGGCCATAAGTGATTATTTTGTTAAATATATCATTTTTTATATTGTAATTTCTATATATTAATGTCTTTACTTCTTATTGTAATAGAACTAAAACTTCACTAGGAGCTAAACTATAGGAGGAGCAACAGGAGCACTCCTCGAGAACATCAGAAACAAGTGACAGACTTATCTCCATTAGATTGCCAAACAAAGGGAAAGATTTTATTTCTAGAGCATGGAGAGAAATGAATTTTGATTCCAGAGCCCTTTGTTGTATGCCTAGACATGGCAATTTTGTACATATATTGTATTGGATATATTTGACATTGTATGCCTATATGGCATTCTTGTAAACCTATATGGTTATTTTGCAACTATATTTTATACTTATATCGACATATATTGATGTATGCATACATGGCTATTTGGCTAATACAAATATTTTTTATCGATGGTGTCCATATTTGCATTATAAATTCATGGTTCAATAGATATGAGTTACGTGTATTCAAGAAGTTTTGGCCATGCCTTTACATCATTTAGGAAGTTTTTCTCTCTTTAACAATGTCAAAAGCATGGCTACATACAAATCAGGCAAAAGACGTTTCCTTTTAGATTAGCAATGCATGGAAGCTTCAAAAAGTATCGTTGTTATTAAAAAAAGATATGTGTTTATACCATAGCAGCAAAAATATTTTTTGGAAAAAATTGGCAAACCAAAAGTATAATATTTTTTGAAAAAATCGAGAAGAAGTCTAGAAAAAATCAGAAAAAAAATCAGATTTTAAAAAAAAGGTAAAAAAAAGTAAAACAAGACATAAAATTTTTTTTAAAAAAATTTAAAGGCATTTCCATAGCATAGAGATATAGAGAGAAAATAAAATAAAGAGTTTAACTAATAAATTGTAAAAAATAGATTTTTGTAGTTTATATTCATATCGTTGATTACATTGCATTCCACATATTTCAAACTCAAAGCATTGTTTCACATTGCATAACTAATAACTAGATGCTGATAGATGAGAAAATTTCAATTACAATATAGTTTTTACAAAGTCAACGTAAGCAGTTATGCAATTACTTCACATTGCATAACTAATAGCTAGGAGTAGCTCCCAATTGCATTTCCTTACATCATGGAATTCTATGAGACGACATTTCTTTGAGGCATTTTTTCAAACAATTCACTTCCTTGTCTATAGTACCACATTTTTGATACATGTCTACCAAAGCATTTTGTCAAATAGTTCACTTCCTTGTTGCTATGGCTAAAAGCCTAAAACAAGTGCTTTCGAACAAGCTATGGATTCTTGGAAAATATCTATCAAAAGCATAATAGTAAGCAATATCATAGACAAGGAAGTGAACTCTTTGAAAAAATGCCTCAAAGAAATGAGGTCTCTGTTGATGGAATGCCATGACAATCAAATGCTGTTGATTGTCATGGCATTCTATCACAATGACACCTCATTTCTTTGAGGCATTTTTTCAAAGAGTTCATGCCTTGTCTATGCTAACACATTTTTCATACATTTTTATCAAAGCATTTTATCAAACAATTCATTGCCTTGCTGCTATGGCTAAAAGCTTAAAACATGTGCTTTCGAACAAGCTATTGATGCTTGGAAAAAATATATCATAGCATAATAGTAAGCAATAGCATAGGCAAGGCAATGAACTATTTGAAAAACATGCCTCAAAGAAATTTTTTCTCATGGTGATGGAATTCCATGACAAGAAAATTGCTATGGATTATCATGGCATTCCATCACCATGAGATCACATTTCTTTAAGGCATTTTTTCAAACAGTTCACTGCCTTGTCTATGCTACCACATTTTTCATACATGTTTACCAAAGCATTTTATCAAATAGTTTACCTCCTTGCTGCTATGGCTAAAAGCCTAAAATAGGTGCTTCCAAAAAGCTATGGATGCTTGGAAAAAATATATCAAAGCATAATAATAAGCAATATCATAGACAAGGCAGCATCTATTTGAAAAAATGTCTCAAAGAAATGTGGTCTCAATGGTGGTGGAATGCCATGACAATCCATAGCAATTTTCTTGTCATGGAATTCATCATGCCATTCCATCACCATGAAACCACATTTCTTTGATGCATTTTTTCAAACAGTTCACTGACTTTTGTCTATGCTACCACATTTTTCATACATGGGTATGTGGAGGATCACGATGGGCCAAAAAGTGGCAATATGATAGGTATGTGGCTGATGACTTTTTTTCTACCCAAAATTAATGAAACGAAAAGGGTTTTTAGAGGAGATTCTCAGCTTTCCACCAATATAAATTATGCTTTACTTTGAATTTAATAAATAATTATTATTCATTTTCTATTCAAATTACGACTAAAGTCCTAATTGAAAGACATGTATAGCTTTCAAATGGTATCACATTTTTTGAATCTAAAACATGTGTCACATTTTATGCTTCACATACAATAGGATTAAAAAAATAAAAATTGAATTTCATGAAGTTTTGACCAAGTTAAGGTGGTTAGACATATGATTTTTTATATTTTTAAAATTTGTAATAAAAATTCATAATTAATTATTTACTTGGAAAAAATTACAAAAAAATATGCATCACATTGGGACATGAGTCATCTACTTATATCTAAAATCTTATAAAAAGATATTATCATTTTATTGTGGTTAGGGTGGTGAGACAGACACCCACTTCTTATTTTTTCCCTAAAATTTAAGTACTACTCCATTGAAATTTCAAATTTTCACAAAATAGATTTTGTTTTTTTAAACAAACCTAGCATTTTAGAAACTACATTCAACTTTCTATAGATTCCATTCTTACATATTTTTGAAATAATATAGATAACTTATTCAAATTTTTATGTCAAGTTGCCTAACTCTGATTTTCTAAATTTTTTGCCACTTAAGGGCCATTTTTTCCATGATGATCCTACACATACCCACATGTCTACCAAAGCATTTTATCAAACAATTCACTACCTTACTGCTATGTCTAAAAGCCTAAAAAAATTACTTTTGAAGAAGCTATGGATGCTTGGAAAAAATCTATCAAAGCATAATAGTAAGCAACAAGCTATGGTCTCATGGTTTTTTTCACGCGAAAATTAGTGTGATATTATTCACATTATTTTTGCAGGTTATAAAACACATTTTTTTTGGAAATTTTGTTGTTTTAAATGACATTCAAGTTTATGGTGGTTTTGTTGTTTATATGATGATATGTCATATTCTAATCCTAATTCATGCTTCTAGGTTGCATAGATAGATATAGGTTGCATAGATAGATATTTTTTTTTTACATGTTTTTTGTACCAACGAACCCAAAACGAACTGAACCCCCCTCCAAAAGATTTTGGTCAAACCGGAAAACCGAACCCCTGAACCTAAACCTCAAAACCTATTCCAACACTCTTCATTTTTCCTACACAAACTTAATTGACCACCAAATTATGTTGCCCCTTGACTTTACCCACGTTTACTCCCTCAAACCTCTCTTTTTCATTCAAAACCCTTGTTTTCCCAACTAGGGCATGTCATGCCATAACATACTTTTGACATCCCCTATCCTTGCAGACCTTTTGAACACATCAAACTCCACAATCTCACCCTATTTCCAACCTATTCTAACTTATTTTCAATAAATTTCTTCTTTTCACCTTTATTAGCCTTGCTTTTAAGGGGCCTCAATTTTGAATTTTCAACAGGGGCAACATTAGTAATCTCTTCCAATGCCCTTACTAATGCTATTTTCTTATTCCTACTCCCTATCCTACTTACATCAGACCCATAGCACTGAGACACGGCCTAAACAATAGGAGGAATGACTTATTTCAACATACTACACTCAAACCCTTAAGGGATCAATCTAGTTGAACATAGCTCAGAGCGATTCCACATGTTTGGGTGAGAAGGAGGACCATGCCTAGCGTGAACATTCCTATTTGGATGCATTGGAATAGTCTATTTGGTCACACGAGTTGCAGAAAAAAGTTGCACCACTTTGCAACTTTCCACTGCTTCCATTTGACACTTTTTTCATCAACTAAAAATTGGACACCACGAGAAAACCACTCCAAAATAACATAAACCAAGAGAGGCTATATTAGAGGGGCCCAACATGATCCCATTAGATTAGATGAGAAGTTTCTAAGAATCACGGTATCCGAGTAACCTCATGTTGAAGTTTGCAACCATTTTTCCCTTTTGACCCTTAAGGGATCAATTTAGTTGAACGTAGCTCAAAGTGATTCTGCATGTTTGGGTACAAAAGAGGACCATTCCTAGCATAAATATGCCTATTCAGATGCGTTGGAATAGTTTTTTTGGTCACACGAGTTGCAAAACGAAAGTTCCACCACTTTGCAACTTTCCACTGCTTCCATTTGACACTTTTTTCATCAACTGAAAAATGGACACCACGGGAAAACCACTCTAAGATAATGAAAACCAAGAGAGGTTATTTTAGAGGGCCCCAACATGATCCCATCGGATTAGATGAGAAATTTATAAGCATCACGGTGTCCAAGTAACCTCATGCTGAAGTTTGCAGCCATTTTTCCCTTTAGACCCTTAAGGGATAAATATGCCTATTCAGGTGCATTAGAATAGTTCATTTGGTCACACAAGTTGTAGAATGAAAGTTGGACCACCTTGCAACTTTCCACTGCTTCCATTTGACACTTTTTCCATGAACTGAAAACTAGATACCATGGGAAAACCACTTTGAGATAACCAAAACTGAGAGAGGTTATTGTAGAGGGGCCCAAAAAAATCCCATAGAATTAGACAAGAAGTTTCTAAGCATCACGGTGTCTGAGTAACCTCATGCTGAATTTTGCAGCCATTTTGCCCTTTGGACCCTTTAGGGGTCGATTCAGCTGAACGTAGCTCAGAGCGATTTTGTGTGTTTGGGTGTGAAAGAGGACCATTCCTAGCTTAAACATGCCTATGCGGATGTGTTGGAACAGTCCATTTGGTCACACGAGTGTCAGAACGAAAGTTGCACCACCTTGCAACTTTCCACTGCTTCCATTTGACACTTTTTCCATCAACTAAAAACTAGACACCACGGAAAAACCACTCTAAGATAATGAAAAAATGAGAGAGGTTATTGTACAGGGGCCCAATGTGATCCCATAGGATCAAACAAGAAGTTTCTAAACATCACGGTGTCTGAGTAATCTCATGCTGAAGTTTGCAGCCATTTTTCCCTTTAGACCCTTAAGGGATCGATCCGGTTGAACAAAGGGTCTATACTCTAAACTTATCCAAACCTTACAAACTCTTGGGGAAGAAATTCTAAGGTTTCAAAACTTCAAAATCCACAATCAGATCTTAGTTACACCACCGTACAATGGGTAAAGCACAAAACCCTCTATTGTAGCCTAAACCCCAGGGGTTTATTGAAAATGATACTTCCAAAGCTAATAACAACCTAAAAAATACTCAAAAAAGTTTGTGATACCCTACACAATCTCAAACAATAATAAAATAAAGCTTCTCTACACAAAACCACAATTTGACTCTTTAAAACCACCATTTTTCTTAAAGAAAACTCACTTTTACACACATGGGTTTCACACCCATCTCACTTTCAAACCTCCCCAACACTAACACGTCATTCCCACACCTTAATAATGTTAGTGCTGACCCATTCCTCAAGTTACAAAGGCTACAAAAAGAGGAATGGATCAAAAATCCATATTTATTGACTCAAAACCTTCAAATGTACAAGTTCGGGCCAGTTTTAGTAAATTGATGATATTCTACTCCTTATTTACCTTGATGAACAAAACCTACTGAATGGTGCTCCTACACTAATCATACATTGACCTTCTTGTCCCTCCTAAAGTTTGTACCACATCCATTACCTCCACATAAAACTCAGCATCCTTGTTCTTCTTGGTTCCCATGCCTTGATATGGTCATGCAAATGAAAATGAAGAAAAGTAATCATCTCTTTCTCCACTAGCTGGAAGAATGCATGCTTAATGTTTTGATACATGATATCAGCTCTCTCATCTACTCTCATGGTTGAATACCAAAATCTAGTATGGTGGGCCTCTAGAGTTCTAGTCATCTTTCTTTCTCTTCCACCAAATGCTAGCCTAATCCACACGTCTACTAACTTAATTGACTTTGTTTTTGAAAGATGAAGTTTATCCTAAGTCACCAATGTTGCTCTATCTACCTTTTAGACTCTTTCATTGCTACAGATCCTCTTTGGTATTTAATCATTTGTACCACATGTGGTTGATGTACTTTAAATCCTTGCATCTAAAGGAAATTTCCTCAACATAAATACTATCTCAAGGTTAACAATCATACATTAACCTTCTTGCCCCTCTTAAAGGTTGGACCACATCCAATACCTCCACATAAAACTCAACATCCTTGGTCTTCTTGATTCCCATGCCTTGATATGGTTATGCAAATGAAAATGAAGCAAAGTAATCACCTCCTCCTCTGTTGGGTGGAAGAATGCATGCTTAATGTTTTGATACATGATATCAACTCTCTCTTCTCTCATGGTTAAATATCATTAGTAATAGTCTTCAAAATTGGTTTCTAGTACAAGTTCATTCTGCTTTCATAATACTTTATAACCATGGAGTTCAGCCATTCCTTGATGCCATCAAATAAAGATTGAAGAATGGTGTCAATGTGTAGTACATCTCGCTTATTATTTGAAAGAAATAGCCATATCGAATTCCTTTTGCCCAAGTCCTACTCTCTCAAGGTTAACAATCTCAATCTCACTAATAGCAATTACTAAGAAAGGTAATTCCACCAACTCTACCAAACAGTTTACCATAAGAATAATAAAAACAGAAGCTTTGAAAGGAACTCCATGAAGACCAAGCTCTCTAAATGGTACATATCAAATTCTAGTTCAAAATATTTTAGATGAGGCTACTCCCATAGCTCTCTTACTCGCTTGACAAATCCTTGAAACTCTGTATTGATTTTATTTTTCCTGTCCCTCTCTTGTTGTTCTTTCTCAATTTCATCAAGATCATACATTGACCTTCTTGACCCTCCTAAATTTTGGACCACATCCATTACCTCCACATAAAACTAGACATCCTTGGTCTTCTTGGTTCCCATGCCTTGATATGCTTATGCAAATGAAAATGAAGCAAAGTAATCATCTCCTTCTTTGTTGGTTGGAAGAATGCATGTTTAATGTTTTGATACATGATATCAGCTCTCTCTTCTACTCTCATGGTTCAATACCAAAATCTAGTATAGTGGTCCTCTAGAGTTCCAGTCATCTTTCTTCCTCTTCCACCAAATGCTAGCCTGATCCAAATGTATGCCAGCCTAATTGACTTTGTTTTTGAAAGATGAATTGTGCAGGAGCACCCACACCTCACCCTCAATTTGTGATTGTTTGATGGTAAATTGGGAGGACAGTTGGTAAATGTTATTATGTTGAGGTCTTTCTATCTTGAATAAGATCTAATAGACCAATCTTTTATGTACTTTGGGAATTAGTAGGTTAGGGTGGACAAATGTGCAAAAGCACTCTTGAATTAAATAATTGTTGATTTTTCCATAAAGGAAAATTATGTAAAAATTAGGTGGGAGTGTAGATAAAGAGTCTAAAAGTCATGTTATAAGGGTGTCTAAGTGGTCCTAGACCTTTAGAATAATAAATTTGCATGATAAAGCTTATTAAGCAAAACCATTGTTAAATACTAGTATTTGTAGGCTTAATAAGGGTTTGGTGGTTCCAAGGTAGTTATGGGCATTGAAGGGAGATGATTCTCATTTGAAATGTATTAGAAACATCATTCAAGCCTAAATGGGGGTTCAATCAATATTTTTTTTGAAGATTGGTGGTCTTCACAACGCCTAAAATTGTGGAATTTCAACATTTTTCTAAGTTTTTCAATTTCTTTTCTCTGTGTACGGCCTAGTACATGCCTCTTATGAATAGATATTCATGAAACATTGTGGTGGTAGGTCTTAACCTAGATTTTAATCTGTTTTGATACACCTTTGGTGGTTTTAGTGAAAGGAAAATCCATTTTTCTTTATTCAACCTGTACAGACCAGCAGGGTTGAGTTTACTTTAATTTTTGTGATGGATCCCTTCCTCCTATTGTGGTGAATTGTGACTCAGAGGAAATTTTTATAATGTCTACATCATAGGTTCTCATTTAGAGCTTAACTTCAAATGAGAAACTTGAGATTCCCTCACAAATCTTCACACACTCTTTTATAATGGCTTGAAATCAAAATTGAGATTTGTCAAGATAATCAAAATAAGGATGTTGCATTTCTTTTTTGGCTGAGATTCTCTTCGATGGCTCCAAAATCAGCATTTTCTGCAAGGAGAGACCAACCAATTTTTACTAGTTTAGTTATATATAGGCAAAGTAAAAGAATAAAAAAGAAAAAACTCATGTCCAAAAGGGAAATGAAATAAAAATAGATGGAAGGCACTTAAAGATGGGCATGTCAATCTCTCAACTTAGTCACTCCTACTCATACATATTCATTGTGAGTTCGAAGATACCTATTGCACACAACACCTCTCATGAATCTAGAATATCTTTAAATTCGAGATGCTCCTATAATTTCTACATCATAGGTTCTCATGATAAGGTTAACTTCAAATGAATAACTTGAAATTCCCTTACCAAGCTTCACATGCACTTTTGTAATGGGTGAAAATCATAATTGAGATTTTTCAAGATCATAAAAATAGGGATTTTGCAATGCTTTTATGCTTGAGATTCTCTTGGATGGCTCATAAATCTACATTTTCTACAAGGGGACACCATTCAATGTTTACCGGGTTACTTACAAATATGCAAAATAAAATAAGACATGATAGCACTAGCATCAAACAAATTAACGTGGATACAAGTATAAATTAATAAGAACCATTATGCATATACTTACAAATTAATCCAATGAACCATCTATATCTTCTCTACTCTTTATTGTGTCAAGTATTGCCTCATGGTTAGACTCATGGACCTTGCATAAGGTCTTGTTCAAAGGTCTACCCCCATATTTTCTCAAACGAACAATGGATGCCACAACAAGGTTCGATTAATGAAGAATCTTGTACAATGAGTGTCAAAGTCCTCAAGCAGCCAATGTTTAACAATCTTATGTGGGTACCTTCTAAGCCACGTTCCAGTAAAAAAAACTAAGCTTGTAGGGTATTCGATGTTTTCTCCATCTATAACTAGGGCTTCCAATTTCTTTTTGGCCTCAACACAATGACACAAGTAATAGTTTGTTCCCTCTTCATTTTCTTCATCTGCAATAACTGCATAAACATGCCCTGCATTGATATGTGCATAAAATCACTTGAAATTAGTCAACATTATGAATACAGTACAAAGTAAGATAACAATATGGGATTTCAAAAACTAAGCAAGTAGATATATTACCTGGTTGATCTAAATTTGATACATGGTCAAAGTCAACCAATGATTCCATCTATATTAGTTCCAATGTTGTTGGAGGGCGATATGTGTGAAGTGGGCTAAGATAACTTGTCAACTATTTGTCAACTCACTCCCCTGACTCACGATCATTTTAGGCTTGCATTGTATATGAAGAACAAAAGCATGCCATCTTACGTGTATCGATACTCCATGAACCTGCATTTGAGCTAAGGAAAGAGTGTAGCTCACTCAATCCTTTTAGTGTACAACAATCCTCATATGGTGCAATGTTAGTATGATCCATAAACCAAAAAATTCTACAAACTGAAGATGTGCCTTCATTACCTAGACCCATCGAAGCATTACACAACTCAATGATTGAACTTGCATCAGTCAACTTTGCATTGTCTTTATACTTTAACTCTTCTCATTCAAATGCTCTTTTCACGCATGCTCTTGCACCATCATGCTCCCACTTTCCATGCCCAGCCTCACAAAAGTTCCACATATGCTAAACACCTATAGTGAGATGCATCCTGCACAACCAGTAGAACATGTGTGTGTTCTTGAACTATGTTGCATAGTTATCTGACCATATTATATGTCAACTGTATGCTATGCCCCTCCGAGCCAAATTACTATAGAACATCTTGAAGCAACCTTGCACGAATTCTAGAGAATGTGTGCGATTATCACTAATATAAAATTTATACTCCCTCAATACCTTCCTTTGGTCCTCTATACTATCAGCTGCATGAATGAATGTTATGTGCACAGATATCAAAACTTGTGTGGAGTTGTAATACTGTGACTACACCTCACACTATGGCTGTAGAGTGTAGTTCTCTGCAAATTCAACCACTGATACTATTCTTCCAACTGGAAAGGTGTCCTTGCATAGATTGAATTGTGTGTCCAACCATTGGGCTCTATTGGTATGCCTTGCATACTCATACACTAGATTCTCATGACACATGGACATAAACTGATACAGTGGAATCATCTCAATAACCTGTGATACCTTGGAATTTCCTACCGTTCTAAGTGTGTAAAATAACTAAGAAACATAAAAGACAAAACACCAAGGACACCTCAAGATTAGCCAAAAGAGAGTTACAACGAAAAGGAATGCAAATAAAATGAAACACAAACACTTTTACCTCCCTTGTTGTTGATACCTCTTTGATTGGCCCTTGCTTGGATTGGTTGTGTGCTCCTTAGATGATGGATTGAGTGACTAAAATGCAAGCTTCAATATGCAAAATGATGAACAAAGATGGTTGAATGATTGAAAAGGCTTGAGGATTCAAATGGACAGCATGTAGTTATCAAAATGCAAAGTGTTGAGAAGGCAAATGGGCAGCATGTAGTTGCTTCAATCTAAAGTGTTGGAAATTCCCTTGAGGAGGGGGTATTTATAGGAGAATTTGAATTCTCTAGAGAATTCAAGGGTCAAGATTGCTCCAACAAGGTCAAGATGAAGGGCTATGGTGGGTTGAGAACCCACAAGCCCTCACATCTTGACATGTGGAGGGTGAAGTGGACAAGAGGATATGAGGTGGAGATGAGTTGTCAAAAAAGGTACATGAGGTGGAAAAGGACATGCACCTTGGGGGATGAGAGGATTTCCACAAAAAGGGATTTCTTGTCCCCAAGTGGGAGTGAAAGGGACTTTTGAGGAATTTTAGAATTCCTCAAAAATCTACATGGGAAAAGGAAAGGTGGTTGGGGATAAATGTGAATTAAAAATTCACATTCATAGGATAATCTAGAGGATAAAAGGTGGGCTCCAAAAAGGTGGGACTTGGTCACATGTGGAGATTGTGACAAGTCCAAGGTTGGTCACATGTGGAGATTGTGACAAGTCCAAGGTTCTAGAAGCCTTGGAAGGATGGAATGTGAATTAAAAATTCACATATAAAAGAGGGGAATCTAGGAAGAATAAAAAGGAATTAAAAATTTCTTGGAGAATGATTAGGCTTAATTAATCAGTAATTAGAAGGATAATGAGGATTAGGAAGCCAACTTGCAAAAGTTGGAGGATGTGACACATCCTAATCAAGGATTAGGCATGTGCACATCCTTAATGAAGAGATTAGGAGATGGATTAGGATTAGATGAAAATGACATGTGAAGAATTAAATAAATGTAATATTTATTTAATTTATTTGATGAAAAGAGGATTAGGAGGGTAAGGTATTTAATTATTAATTAAATACCTTAGGGATTTAGTAGAATTAAAAATATTAATTAAATAATAGTAATATTATTTAATTAACTAGGCTAAGAGGATGTTTAGACGAAAAGTGATAAATTTGGATAAATTAAGTGTCCAAATTTGGATGTCTACATTTTGCCCCTCTTTGAGATGGTGTTACTAAGCAGCATCATTTCAAAGAATATTAAAATATAGAACCTAGAAGAAGATGGTTAGATTGGAAAAGATGCCCCAGTCATCCAAAGGAGTGACTAGGAAGGGAAAAAGAAAATGATGAAAATTAGGGATGAAGGATGCCCCCTCGAGAGGACATGCGAGTTGAAGAGAACACGTGTGTGCTCTCGAAATAGATGATGTGATGCAAGGGGAGATGAGGAAGATGATGCAAGGTGATGGGGAAGAGAAGCGATAGATGGATGAAGCACAAATGGATTTGAGGACAAAAGGTGATGTTGCCCCAGTCAAGGTACAAGCCAAAATGGGTAGGATAGGGAGGAATACCTCCCGATGATGATGATGAAAGTGTTGTTGATGAGGGAATGATACATCCCAAAACAACACGAGGATAGGGAAGGATACATCCCACTGAGTGGTATTGATGAGGGAAGGATACATCCCAAAACACCACTAAAGGATAGGGAGGAATACCTCCCGATGATGATGATGAAAGTGTTGTTGATTAGGGAAGGATACATCCCAAAACAATAGCAAAGGGATAGGGAAGAATACCTCCCGATGATGATGATGAAAGTGTTGTTGATGAGGGAAGGATACATCCCAAAACAACACCAAAGGGATAGGGAAGGATAGTAATGGATGATGATGAAGATGGGTCAAGGCTGATAACAAGACTGAGAAGTAGACCAAAGATATGATTAGATGATTCGGGCTAAGTGGAATGGATGGAGATTGGATAGAGATAAGGATGAAGGATGAATGATGGATGGATGGGGGGATACATGCAAGACGATAGAATGGAGAACGAGATGCAATTCTAAATGCAATTTATCATCTTTGGAGCACTGGTTTTTGCTATAGCATCAAACACAAGACACCAAGGTATGAAGAACCAAGGTGTAATTGTGTCTAATGCATCAGACAAGAAGGCTATCCCAACACCCCAAGGTCAGAAAGACCTTGGTCGGGCCAGGTATTGAGATAACCACAAGCACAAAAGGATGCCCCAGCATAACACAAGACCTCAGGGATCTTGGTGGGTACTACGTGGGACAACCAAGAAGACACAAATAGACATAAAAAGATCAAGATATGTCCCTATGTTGACCAATCAAAACACACCATAATATGATGGATTATGGTGGTCTTGACAAGTGATGATAGGGAGCTCAAATGATAAACAAAAGTCAAAAGCATCAAAAGATCACAATCAATTTCAAATGTCCATTGCCATAGGATCAAGGAGATGGATGGGATTGATGAGGTCTGTTAGGAAGGATGCATCCTGTTGAGACCAAAGATGATGGATACGAAACTAAAAGATCGTTACGACGCAGGATGTTAAAAAATTGATTGGATTTCATGATACAAGTGGATCTCATTTGTGAAGAACTGGATAGATAAGGGCATAGCTTGATGACACGCCACAAGGGAGACAATACATGGGACTGACAAAACCTAAAGACCTAGGGGCTCGGGGGCCGATCAAAGATTAGCCTTGCCTACGTGAAAGCGCAGAGCCCTCGTAGTTCAGTGAAAGGTGGACGACTGACCAAGATGGAGACCTTGATGGATGGTAAAGACGGGACAGACAATAGGAACAAGAGTTGAAGACTGATGATGGAACCCCGGGGGCGGATCAAATGATCGCCCTTGCCTACGTGAAAGCGCAGGGGCAACGTAGTTCGACTAAAGACCAACAAAAAATGATGGATGAAAGAGGAAGAGATGACCCGAGATAAGGGGATACAATGATTGGACCGACACGATGGGACAAGATATATGAATGATGAAGTGATAAGATAGATGATGTTGGACGATGGTGACTATATAAAGCTCAGGGATGGGATAGTTATCCAAATTATCAAAGATGAAGTGGGAAAATGACATGCTCTATAGATGAATGGTGAAATGATGAACGATGAGATAGAAAAAATGTGCAAAGGAAGCAGAAGTGATGATGATAAGATGGATGACATTGGATTGCATGGGGTAAAGCCTATAGCTAGATACCAATGACAAGGGATTAGGAGATGGGATGAGGGGAGAGGATGGGGGGAGGAAAAAGGATTGTTTGGGTGGATTGGATAGAGGGATAAGGATTTGGATGAGGAAAAGGTGACCAAATGGATAGACGACTGATGCTTGGAATGATTGATCAAGATTATGGAATGAGAGTGTGAAATGATAGAAGGAGGTTTGATGAATGTTTGAGATGATAGATGAAAGTTCGAAGCAGATGAATGGTTACATGGAATGAGTGAATGGATTTATTAGAATGGATGAATGGGACAAAATTGAAGATGGAGGGAAGGATCTTAAGACTTTGTTGCAGATGGATGAAAGCCCAGATTAGAGGTTTGGATAAGCTCAGATTGGGATAAGATTAAAGCTCAGATGAGGATTGGATCGAAGACTAGAATGATTAAGGATATGATTGAATTAATTCTACACCGAGTTCCAGGGCTTTAAGGGACGTCAGGTGTTGACAAACAAATTTTTCCAAATTTGGCAATGTTCAAAAATTGTCAAATTTTGCCATTTTAGGAAACTTCATGGTCGTATGTTTGAGAGTCCGAATTTTTTCCAAGAAATACCCATTGGTGAGATAGAATGAATTGCCAACTAACATTCCAGATTCGAGATATGCATGTTGAGTTATGAGCAAAAATAATTTTTCAAAAAACACTAAATTGGGATTTTGGGGGTCAAGATGAAACTTTGAGGC
Organism: Sequoia sempervirens; assembly: GCA_007258455.2. NCBI lineage: Eukaryota > Viridiplantae > Streptophyta > Pinopsida > Cupressales > Cupressaceae > Sequoia > Sequoia sempervirens. The sequence goes on along the minus strand of VDFB02105785.1, from coordinate 497,124,061 downwards.
CCCAAAAATGGGTCAAAACGGAGTCCAACAAGTTTTTACAAAACCAGAAACTAGTTGAGAATCCACTCGTTAGCTCATAACGCAACCACCTGTCAAATTTCAGCTCAAACGGACACCCGAGTCAAAAGTTATGGCCTCCGAAAGTGTCGGGGTAAAAATCAAAACTCGATTTTGAAAAATCGAAGACATGGGTTTTGTTCGTGGAGGAAAATGAGGAACTGGGTCGGGAGCGATTTTTTGAAAAAGAGAGTAAAAAGGTGCATTTGGGGAGGGGGCAAAGGTGGACAGCACGTGAGTAGAAAGAAAAACCTCCCTTCGTGATTTACGCAGTTTTTTTTTCGGAAAAATGAATTTTAAAAAGGCGGGTTTTGTCGGGGACGGGCAAAAATGAAACGGGTTTGGTTTTTTT
>VDFB02105785.1:497024616-497109299 GCA_007258455.2 Sequoia sempervirens | reverse complement strand
CCTCCCTTCCACCCTATCTCCCACTCTCCCACTCTCTCTCCAACTCTCTCCCACTCTCTCCCACTCTCTACCACCCTCTCCCACTCTCTCGCACTCTCTCCCACACTTTACCACTCTCTCTCCAACCCTTTCCCACACTCTCTCCAACTCCCACCCTCTCTCACCCTCTCTCCCACAAGCATACATACATACATATAGGCATACATACAAGCATGCAAGCATACATACATACATACATACATGACACACCAACATAGATATACATACAAACATATCAACAAACATTCAATAAAGTGGCAATAAACTAAAGGAAGACATAATGCGAGTATGTTATCTATTGCTAGACATGTTCCCTGGAGAAGCAAAAAATGTCAAAACTAACACATAATGCGAGCGCGTTATAATGCGCTCATGTTATATTTTTCTTTGGGAATCCTCGAGCCTTAGATTTTGGTATTTTCCTTGGAATACCAACCCAAAGGCTTGAAGGGAATTCCCAATGACCAGAGACGTGTTTTTGCAAATTCTACAATTTTTCACATAATCAGGTTCGTGCTCACTATCAAGATTGTATCTAGTTCAATATTGACAAAATCAAACACATGGGTAATGTTAGATTCTCTCTTAGCTTTCCAACTATGCAATTCTTTTCACTTTCTAACAATGTTAGGCCTTTCATCCATAATTTCTTTTGTTTGTATGTCTATCTTTTGTCAAAAAGCAGTGTTTGGTATTTTTGTCATTATAAATTAACCATTCATCAAAATTTCAAATAAATTACATTTTTAGAAACTAGACTCCATTCTACAAATTTTAAAAAAATAAAAATTAAAAAAGATCTCTTACTTTCCAAAATTTGTAGGGGGGGATGGCCAAAATTCATCTTTTTAGAAAGTGCCCACTTCGAAAATAAGTAAAAAATCAAATATTCATTAAAAAATTATCAAAAAAAATGTGCATCAACTAGATACTGTTAGCTAACTTTTGACTATAGCTATTTTAAAAATACTACAAAAAATTTCACCATGGTAGAGTCATACAAGAGTTGCTATGTTATGTTTTTCTAGCAAAAACAACAACAATTTTTGTACATCCCTCTTTTGAGCCCCTTAATCTCAACCATTTTCAAAATAAATTAGTTGTTTAGAAATTAGGCTCAAAGAAATTCTATCCTTGTTTTTTTTCCATCTCAAAATTTTGAGTGTAGCTATCCTCAATTTCATGTCCAAGGTCAGTATTTTCTGATTTCAGAAAAAAGTTGCCACTTAAGCCCCCTTTTTGGCAACCATCTTGATGCACTTACCCTAAATGTAGAACCATCTACAAGAATTCAAAGAATGTCATCTCCACTTCTATTCCATGCATGGTAATCCATAAATTGTGCTAAGCTTTCACAGCTAAATAATCATTGCATACATGGAATAATGGGAATATAATGAAGAACCTTGCGAGGCACCTTTTTTGCTAGTTGATATGTTTGATATCTAATGTTATGACATTCTAGGCATTCTGTTGCAAATTAATGTTGTTTATGATATATAATATGATCATTGGGACATGCATATATTGCTTGATACTCCATTCCAATATCTTTCATAATGCCAGATAAATCTCGTTATGAGTGAGGTAAACTATTTGATGGTGGTAACAAAAATTCAACAATCAATCTACAACAAAAAATAATTTGTAAATATAAAGAATATTAATGGTACATATTTCATCCTTTATTTACTAGTGATCAACTAACAACAATTAAAATAGATGAAAAAAGATGACATAAATGACATAGATTAACATCCGTGAGATTGCTATGTTGTATAAACCATTCATAACCTTCAAGTTCACCAACAACAATACAATAGTGAGAAGAGTTGTTTGGGAGCCTTCATAAAGGGGCTCGTATTCCTTCTCAAGTAAAGGTAAATCATGAACATCATCAAAGTCATCTTGATCATCATGATCAGCTGTGCCACTAAATGTGTCATGGATCAATGTATTTGTACCATCATCTTCAACTGTGTTTTCTAGCGCATGATCATCTTTGATATTCATAGCTCCATGTTCTTCTGCTTGCAAAACCACATTCTTTGGGCCATGGTAATCCATATCATGTGCCTTAGGGCACCCCACCTTTATAATAATGATAGACACAAATAAACTATGATCATGATCAAGTTATTATATATATATATATAATGTTAAAATGATATAAAGATTTACAAATTCAATCAATAAGAAAACATATAATGAACAACTTACCAATGGACAATAATCATTCTCCCCTTCAACGTGACCATACTTCCTACAATTTTTCTTAGTTGTTGTGATTAAAAGTATTCTCGTCTTTAAGCCCTTGCAATTATTGCAAGCACAATAACATTTCCCATCACCCTTTGTTTTCAATCTAGCCCATAATCTATCAAGTGTCTTCATTTTGTTTTCGACTAATATTATCTGACATGATTTTTCTTTACCAAGCTTGAATATTTAGATCTTCAAAAAATATCAAACTCGCACTCCAATAAATTTTAATCATAGACAGGTGACAAAATCTAATAATTCTAATATTTTACACCAAAAAAATTCGGCATGCAACCACCCTTGCAAAGGAGAAGATAGTCTAAAATTAATGACCCAAAAAAACACTTTAAAATGCTAATTCCAAAATTTATTATATTTTGATTTTAGTATGATTTCCAACTGTTAGACTCCTAAAATCATAATATTGAACTTGCAAAACAAAATATGGAAATGAAATTCTTAAAATGCACAAGTCTAAAAATGAAATCTAATGAGATGTTGCTTTAAAATATGATTTTCAAACCTGGAAGTACAAACCTGACTTCACAAATGAATTCTAGAAAAAAATAATGAATACCCTCAACTTGGTGATAATAGCAAAACACTGTCACAATAAATAGTCGAACTCACTTTTATTTATGTCGGCCACAATTTGATTTTGCATGTTCATCAAAATTTTGACGAATAATCTTCACCAAAATTTTGACGAAAACTAAGGTTCCTTGAAATTTTGACAAATGTCGGAGATAAAATTTTAAAAAATTGAAAATTACACATTAAATATCACAAGTACCTAACAATACATCTAATTATACATCTTTCATTGAAAATTTTCTTTGGATTTTGTAGTCAAATAAGTTAGTGAATGCAAGTAGTGCAAAGTTTCAAAGTGGTGCAACTTTCTTTCTGCAACTCGTGTGACCAAACTAACTATTGCAATGCCTCTGAGTGGGTACATTTATGCTAGGTATGGTCATCTTTCATACCCAAAATTACTTCAAGCTATGTTCAATTGGCTAAATCCCTTAAGAGTCTGAAGTGCAAAATGGCTACAAACTTCCACATGATGTTACTCAGACACCATGATGCTTAGAAAATTTTAATGTAAACCTAGAGATTGTTTTGTTCCCCTCTACAATAACCTCTCTTGGTTTTCGCTATCTTAGAGGCATTTTCCTGTGGTGGCGAGATTTCACTTGGGGAAAAAGTTTTCAAATGCAAGTAATGCAAAGTTGCAAAGTGGTGCAACTTTTGTTTTGCAAGTGGTGTGAACAAACTAACTACTCCAATTCATTTGAGTGGGTACTTTTATGCTAGGCATGGTCCTCATTTGCACCCAAACTCACTGAATCGCTCTTAGCTATGTTCAACCAGTTGAATCCCTTGAGAGTTCAAAGTGAAAAATGTTTGCAAACTTTAGCATGATGTTACTCACACACCATGATGCTAAAAAAATTATCATCTAAGCTTATGGGATCTTTTTGTATCCCTATATAATAACCTCTCTTAGTTTTTTCTATCTCAGAGGTGTTTTTCCTGGCAAGGCGAGATTTCACTTGGGGAAAAAGTTGTCAAATGCAAGTAGTGCAAAGTTGCAAAGTGGTGCAACTTTCGTTTTGCAACTCGTGTGACCATAATAACTATTCCAACACATCCAAATGGGTAAATTTATGCTATGAATGATCCTCTTTCTCACCCAAATGCATTGAATCACTCCAAGCTACCCTCAACTAGTTGAATCCCTTAAGAGTCTAAAGTGCAAAATGGCTGCAAACTTTAGTATGACGTTACTCGAGGACACCGCTACACTTAGAAACTTCTTATCTGATCCTATGGGATTGTATTGATCCTCTCTACAATAAAATATCTCATTTTTCACTATCTCAGAGGCAATTTTTTGTGGCAGCAAGATTTCGCTTAAGGAAAAATTTGTCAAATGCAAGTAGTGCAAAGTTGCAAAGTGGTGCAACTTTCATTCTGAAACTTGTGTGACCAAAGTAATTATTCCAACATGTCTATGTGGGTACGTTTACACTAGGAATGGTCCTTTTTCACACCCAAACTCACTGAATTACTTCGAGTTATGTTCAACTGGATAAATCTCTTAAGAGTCTGAAGTGCAAAATGACTGCAAACTTCAACATGACGTTACTCAAACACCATGATGCTTAGAAAATTATCGTCTGAGCCTATGAGATTGTGTTGAGCCTCTCCACAATAATATCTCTCATTTTTCACTATCTCAGAGGTGTTTTCCTATGGTGGCAAGATTTCGTTTGGGGAAAAAGTTGTCAAATCCAAGTAGTGCAAAGTTGCAGAGTGGTGCAACTTTTGTTCTACAAATCGTGTGACCAAACTAACTATTCCAACGTGTCCAAGTGGGTACATTTTCACTATGAATGGTCCTCTTTCACACCAAAACATGTTGAATCACTCCAAGCTATGTTCAACCGACTGAATCCCTTAAGAATCTGAAGTGGAAACTGGTTGCAAACTTCAACATGATGTTACTCAGACACTGTGATGTTTAGAAACTTCTTGTATGAGCCTATGGGATAGTCTTGTTCCCATCTACAATAAAATCTCTCATTTTTTTCTATCCCAGAGGTTTTTTCCTGTGGCGGCAAGATTTCACTTGGGGAAAAAGTTGACAAATGCAAGTAGTGCAAAGTTGTAAAGTAGTGCAACTTTCATTTTGTAACTCATGTGACCGAAATAACTACTCGAACATGTCCGAGTGGGTATGTTTGTGCTAGGAATGGTCTTCTTTCATGCCCAAACATGTCGAATTTCTCTGAGTTACATTCAACCTACTGAATCCTTTAAGTGTCTAAAGTGCAAAATGGTTGCAAATTTCAGCATAAGATTACTAAGACATCGTGACACTTAAAAAAATTTCATTAAAGCCTATGGGATTGTGTTGTGCCCCTCTACAATGACCTCTCTCTATTTTTTCTATTTCGGAGGCATTTTCCTGTGGTGGTGAGATTTTGCTTCAGGAAAAAGTTGTCAAATGCAAGTAGTGCAAAGCTACAAAGTGGTTCAACTTTCATTCTACAACTTGTGTGACCAAACTAATTTTTTGAACGTGTACAATTGGGTAAATTTATGCTAGGAATAGTACTCTTTCACACAAAAACATGTCGAATCGCTCTGAGCTACATTCAACCAGCTAGATCCCTTAAGAGTCTGAAGTGCAAAATGGTTGTAAACTTTAGCATGATGTTACTCGGACACCATGATGCTTAGAAACTTCTTGTCTCATCCTATTGGATAGTCTTGTGCCCCTATACAATAACCTCTTTGTGTTTTTTCTATCTCGGAGGTGTTTTCTTGTGGTGATGAGATTTCACTTAGGAAAAAAGTTGTCAAATACAAGTAATCGAAAGATGCAAAGTTGTACAACTTTCGTTCTACAATTCGTGCGGCCAAAATAACTATTCCAACACATTTGAGTGGGTACATTTACACTAGGCATGGTCCTCTTTCGCACCCAAATGCACCGAATCACTTTGAGCTACGTTCAACCGGCTAAATCCCTTAAGAGTCTGAAGTGCAAAAATGGCTATAAACTTCAACATGACGTTACTCAGAAACCAAAATACTTAGAAAATTATCATCTAATCCTATGGGATTATTTTGTGCCCCTCTACAATAACCTCTCTCGGTTTCACCGTCTCATATGAATTTTCTTGTGGCGGCGAGATTTTGCTTGGGGAAAAAGTTGTCAAATGCAAGTAGTGCAAAGTTGCAAAGTGGTACAACATTCATTCTGCAACTCGTGTGACCAAAATAACTATTCTAATACATCTGAATGGGTAAATTTATGCTATTCATGCTCTTCCTTCACACCCAAATGCGTCGAATCACTCTAAGCTATGTTCGACCGACTGAATCTCTTACAAGTCTGAAGTGCAAAATGGCTACAAACTTCAGTATGACATTACTCAGATACTGTGATGCTTAAAAAATTATCATATGAGCCTATGGGATCATATTCTTCCCCTCTACAATAACTTCTCTTCATTTTTTCTTGGAAGGAAAATAAGTATGTGTAAGTCAAGAGCAAGTCCTCCCAATCTTGGTAAGGCACAAGCAAAGTACACCATGCCCATGGTCAAGGAAAATGTCCAAGATGATGCAAAGTACGCTTTGGAAAGAAAATCTATGTCCAAAATGCTATCAACTATATCCTTGGCTTGAATAATGCTTTTCCAAGACAAAGGTAAAGTCCACCCAACTCAAAGAATACATGGAAAATACAACATAAAGTCAACCCAACTCAAAGCATACATGGAAAAGACAACTTAAAGTCTGCCCCAAGTTGAAAATAGGAGATGGAAAACATATCTTGAAGTCTACCTTAGGCCAAGATCAAAGGGGACATCCAACACGTTGAGATGGTGCCTCGTCATCTTCCAACCAATCAAATTGTTCCAAGCTAGCATGTCTAGGTTCAATGAACCTGACACTTCATAATGCAACAATATTTTATTTTTGGTTTATATTTATCAAAAGGATAAGTGTCCCCAAATGTAATTTTCTCATTGGTTGAGAGGTAGTTAGTTGTGAAAACCCCTAATTAGAGTTTTATTTTATAATCTTATTCATTGATTCAAAATCAATCTTGGCCATTGAATTGTATTCGAGGATCCTATAAGTTGATCTCACCCCTTATTTGTAAAACATGGGAGCATCCATCTCATACTACCAATTCACTACCTTGTCTATGCTTTCACTAACTATTATGCTTTGATAGATTTTTTCCAAGCATCCATCTCTTGTTTTAAAGTACTTATTGTAGGCTCCTAGCCATAGTAGCAAGAGAGTGAACTATTTGATAAAATGCTTTGGTAGACATATATGAAAAATGTGGTAGCATAGAAAAGGTAGTAAAATATTTGAAAAAATTCCTCAAATAAATGTGGTGTCATGGTGATGAAATGCCATGATAATCCAGGGAATTTGCTTGTAATGGCATTCCATCACCATGAGACCACATTTCTTTGAGGCATTTTTTCAAATAGTTCGCTACCTTGTCTATGCTATTGCTTACTATTATGCTTTGTTGGATTTTTTCCAACAATCCATATAGCTTGTTCTAAAGCACTTATTTTAGATTATTAGCCATAGCAACAAGGAAGTGAATTGATTAATAAAATTCTTTGGTAGACATGTATGAAAAATGTGGTAGCATAGATAAGGCAATGAATTGTTTGAAAAGATACCTCAAAGAAATGTGGTCTCATGGTGATGGAATGGCATGAAAATCCATAGAAATTTACATGTCATGGCATTCCATCACCATGAGAGCACATTTCTTTTAGGAATTTTTTTCAAGCAATTCATTTTCTTGTCTATAGTATTGCTTGCTATTATGCTTTTGATAGATTTTTTCCAAGCATCCATAGCTTGTTCGAAAGCACTTGTTTTATGCTTTTAGCCATAGCAACAAGGAAGTGAACTGTTTGACAAAATACTTTGGTAGACATGAATGAAAAATGTGGTAACATAGACGAGGCAGTGAACTATTTGATAAAATACGTCAAAGAAATCTGGCCTCATAGATTGCCATTATAAGAAAATGCAATTGGCAGTTGCTCCTACTTATTAGTTATGCAATGTGAAGTAATTCCATAACTACTTAGGTTGACTTTGTAAAAACTATATTGTAAATTAAATTTTGTCATATATCAACATCTAGTTATTAGTTATGTATTGTGAAGTAATGCTTTGACTTTGAAAGATGTGTAATAAAATGTAAACAATGATATGAATATAAACTACAAAAAAATATTTTTTACAATTCATTAGTTAAAATATTTATTTTATTTGCTCTCTATATCTCTATATGCTATGGAAATACCTTTCAATTTCAAAATAAATAGATTTTATCTCTTGTTCTAGAATTTTTTACATTTTTTTAAACATGATTTTTTCCCGACTTTTTAAAAAACTCTTATACTTTTGGTTTGTCAAATTTTTTCCCAAAAGATTTTTGCCGCTATACATTGGAAGCATGAAGCATACACGTGAATACACACACAATACGTGAAGTATACATGTGAATAAGTGAAGCATACATGTGAATAAGTGAGGAACAAGTAATTGAAGCATTCTAAAGGATACAAACCACTAGGAATGGAGCTTATTTACACAATACACTTTAGATGGAGCTTTATTGAGCAATTGTTAATAATTAATTAAGAATTAGATGTAAAAGAAATACATGCCTACAACATTCAAGCATACGATTTACACAATACGCATGATAACATCATTCAAGAATGGTAGTAGCAAAATAAGATTTTTATAATAAAAAAGTCATAAGGTATAGAATGATATATATTGGTAAAAGTATATACAATATACTCAAAAAAATCCATACAAGCTTAGTACAAAGGAGCCATATTATGGACATAAAATGTCACATATATATCGATAGTAAAAATAATATGTTCCAAAATGCCACATAGGCATACAACAAACGACCCTAATACAGTCATTTCCCTCTAGGGGAAGGAAATAGATCCCAGGTTGCCTTCAAAATTCAGCCGGATGGAGTGACTATTGGTTCTATAGTCTTTCGAACATGCTCACTAGTCCTTCTGTCTTCACTCTAGACCTTCAACTAATACAATAAAATGTAGAGATGTTAATACAAAAAATTGAATTGTGGAATGACATAAAAAAATATAATCACTTACCACATATAGATAGTCATCATTCACATTTACATCATTACCATGTCCATGATCTAGAGTGATAACCACCTGTAGCAATCATCAAGATAGAAATTAAGCTACACAAAAGTATCGTGAAAATTTTCTACTATAGACCATAAAAGCGAAAATATAATGTCAAATCGACTAATCTATTGCATAACTCTCTCAATGGACCAGAGCTAGCTATTGTTGTAGCAAATCCATGCTCCATTGTGCCACCAACATCACCAAGTTTTCCTGATGTCAACATCTGCAAATGATAAATGAAAGAGTAAATGGCAGGGTGAACTATTAAATGTTAATGAGATGGGATTAGGAAGGAATAAAGGAACAAAAAATGAATTAGGAGAAGATAATGTGACACAATCAAGGAATACAAATGCAATATAATTTTTTTCTCATCAATTTTTTTGATTTGTATATGCCAAAATATGAAAACTAGCTAACATTGTTTTACAACACCAGTATTGAATAAAGGCTACTTGAGTGTAAGATGTTTGAGGAAATGAATTGAGAGGTATGGAGGTTGAAGGTCCACCAAGAAACTGTTTGACATCCAAAGCATGTTATTAGACAAAAATTAAAATATAACATTCAACTATCCAAATGCAATAATAATATCTTTAATACTATTTGCATCCTTGTGGACTCAATGTCGAGAATGAATAAGGGTCTATAGGAATGGGGCACATCTCATGAACACTTCGACCTTGAAATTTAATCATATCAAAATTCTACTAATTTACTTATTCTTAAATTTCAAAATATAATTTAATAAACAACATTAAATGAACTTGATGAATTTTACCTAAGTGTCAATGTTGAATGTATCATTCAGCAAATCATCTGTGAAAGCCATTTCCTTTACATCTCGAGCACTCTGATAATCATATGTGCAAACTACACAAGCAGCACAATGGTGGGGTGGAGCTCGGTGCCTACACGTCTCCTCCACTCCATGGTCTACTAGAGGCCTTGCACACTATAAAATGGTCTAGTTGAGTGAGCCAATCGACTCCAGTGTGTCCACCTCTACACTATCCTTAACAATGGAAGGAACATCAACATGCTCCACCATGGGTCTGGCCAAGGGTCTCGGTGCCAACTATGGATTGTATCATGTAGCAGATCTATCATGTGTGGAGCCCCCACCTCTACCCTGAAAGTCTAAGATGTCAAAATAATTTAGCATCTTATTGAGGATAAACTCACAATAGATTTTCCTCAAAAAGTATTGTGGTACCTCATGGTTATTACATGGAGGTTGGTCAAATACCATCCACCACCGCTCCCAAAATTTATTTCTAATTAACTGATGGTGGGACCAATGGATGGGTAACCTCCTACATGTATGAGACAAAGGTGTGTTGTTTTTCAGGTTTGTAAATAGGGCACACAAGTCTACTTTGCTAATTTTTTGTTTTTTAACATTTGCATATGACAAATCTCTAGCTTAATATTGTCTCATCTCATGCCTCTTATTTGACCAAAAAATTATTTTCCCCCTCATTTCTCCTACATGAGATACAATTGACTTCAATGATTCATGAATCCCTCTCCTATAAGGGTGGGTTTCGACATGCTCGGTTAATCTTCCAATTAATTGTTCAATGTCTCTTTTATTGTTTTCAATTTGATATAGAATATTTTCTTGTGTTCCTTGAGGATGCCTATGAATTGATGGAGGGTTTTTAGGTTGTTCTTGAATAGGAGGCTCTTCTTGAGGGGGCGACTGTGAATTCTCAATGTTTGGAGGTGGAGTTTCATTCCCTGAGAATTAGAACAAAATTTTATTATGAAAACCTATTTCAATCTACATTCTAAATCAAATTTGAAATAAATAGAATAAAAATACATACCTCTTCGCAATATTCGACATCTTTGATTTGTTGGCGGAATCCTCATGAAAACTAGCAAGCTAAGGATGCAAATAATGGATGATATTTAGCGAGCGCAAGTTGCAAACCTCAAATCCTCCAAGCCAAGCCACAAGTTGAAGTGAAATGAGGTTTCAAAATGTTTTTTTAGCTTTTATTTACCTTTTGCATTTGGCGCATGCCAAATTTTGTGTGCACTAAATTTGGCACTCGTGAAATGGCCAATTTTGGCCTCTTTTGTGAATTTTTACAATTTGATACCCAAATTGTGTCACAGATTGGTGCACTTACCCAACCATGATTTGGTATCTATAAAGGATATAATGAGTTTCACACTAAAAAGAGAATCAAGTAGCAATAATGCAAAATCTAACAACAATGAAAAATCATAATATTAAGGTTCCAATCAAAAGAATTTTCTATAGGGTTCATTTAAGGGCTGAGGTTGTTGAAAATATATTAGAACAAGAGTAACAAGGGTCACGAAAAGATTCAACAAGATAGTAACATTATGGATAATGTAGGGAAAGGTACCACAAGAATAACATGCAAGGTTGGGCCTTACACTATAAATGTTCTCATGATGTATTTACCACCTTAAGATTTAGAATTCAATCACCCTAATTACCAAGAATAAATTATGAAAGAATTTGCAAAGGTTTCAAATAAATTTGAACTATTTTATATAGAATTCTTTGATTTTCTCTATCTAATAGGGAAAAAAATCTCTATTTTGGATCATTTTCTACTGGTAAGTTGAAGTTCCAAAATCATTTAGAGATGATGATACTTGATAGGAAATTTTTAAGCTACACAATTCCTTTCAACATTAGGAATTTGTGGAATGTTTTTGAATTGCATTTATCAAATACCAAAGAGAATTATAGGAGTGCATAACAAGGGGGAACATAAGGGTATTCATAATGGCTTGGTAAAATTCAAGGTTTGGAGATAGTTAGATGCCCCAAATTGGGTCAAATTTGAGGTGATTAAAAAATTCATTTAATAAAAATATAATTGTTTGGTATTCCTCTACAACTAATTGCAAAAAATATGAAGACTTCAAAATTCCATATTTATGGGTTTTAATATGATCAATCATCATGCAACTCAAATTTCACATCTACTCAAGTTTTTGATGGCACTTCAAAGTGTAATATGCTATTAGTGTATTGAAATACAATAACATATGGATGCAAAACCTACAAAACATATTTAAATTAATTCCATTTATGTACCTTTATTTTGATTAGATAATTCTTAGAAATGAAAGGAAAGTTAATGTAGCATTTTGAGAGAGTTAAAGGGGAAAAGTGGTTATTCCTTGTCAACCCTTTTCCAATTGATCTTCCCAAAACATACTTTTGGAGTGAGAATCATTCTATGTAATATGTTTGGACAAGTGGCCATGCTTGGTTATTGTGTACATATCATTAAATTCCTACTTCAAACCAATTTAAATTTGTTATAGAGAATTTCTTCAATTGATTATAAAAAAATATGTATACAAGAAGATTTCAAATAATACCTTCAAACTTATGTTTCTCATCATTATTAACCAAATATACAAAATAAAAGTAAACCTACAAAAAATATTCTATACAAAAAAATATAACAATACAATGCATCATAATTTAAATATGTTTATATACAAAAAAGGATTATAAAAATAATTTATCTTTGATGCATAAATTGAATTTTACTTTCTAACATATTAACATACAAATATATTTCTATTGGCATGACTATTGTACCCGCTTATGTTGAAAGTTCTAGTTTCTATTGTTGGATATTGTTGGTATATGGTTGTCATTGATGTCAAACTATTGGAATTAATGTCTTTAAGGTTGTATATGTCGAGGATATTGAGAAAATTGTAATAAAAGAAGTTGTTGGTTATCAGTGGTGCAGTGAAGCTCAGTATGTTGGCTAGCTTAGTATGTTGATGATCAGAGGTTGTGGATTAAAGGGTTTTTTTTTTAGTATATATAGTTTATCCACATTAGGTTTCAGAGATTCGCATGAAGATTTGATCGAGTTATGAGCTATTGTGTTCTGATAGTTTATCTATTGCTTCAATTGGTGTTCCTGAAAGAGGATGATGCGATTATAGTAAGTTGAGTTGTTGTGGATGCTTCTATGATGATTCATGATGCCCATGGATGTTTCTAGAATGTGCTCTATCTCTGTTGTTGGTCCACATTGATTTTTGTGCTCGTGATTGGTGATTTTCTTTTGTGAGTTCATATTTTTCATGTTCATGGCCAACAGGGTGACTGTAGCATGTAGCAAATATTCAAGGCATAATTTTTTAAGGTGATTTGTGTTCGAGGGTGTTGTTTTGGGTCCTTACTATGTTATGGCTGACAATATTTTGTTTTTATTGAAAATTGATGATTAATTCGGGCCAACAGTTTGTACTCATTTCATATTTTCATATTTTATTTGAGTCGACATGTAGTGGATGTTATCCTGAGTTGCGTATATATATGATCGATTGTTTGTGCAATGTAAAGTGTGTGCCAATGTGCTAAGTGTGAATAATGTTATGATCTTTCGAAGGCAGAAGGAAAGTGTGAAAAAGTGTGAGCAGAGGAAAGTGTTTATGTGCTTAACCAGAACTGTTATTAGGCATTAGCAGATGCTATTTTCTCAGTTCAAAATCTTGCAGGTGTAATCCAATTATGATTGTAAGATAGTGAGTCTTCTTTGGCCAGTAGGCCTTTTTTATATTTGAGCAGTGAGCTCTAGGTAGTGTGCCTTAATGCATGTTCATTCCCCAATTATTATTGTCATACTTTTTACAGGGTATAATCTTGTGGACCAACCTCCACTGTGGTTTTTCCCCTAATAGGGTTTCGACGTAAAAATATTGGTGTTATGTGTGTTTCTGATGTGGTGATGGTTTATGCTTTCATGTTTATTATTAGATCTGAGAATAAGTTTAATATTTATAATTTATGGGGCAACTGATTCACCACCCCTCTTAGTTGTATGCCCTTGTGTTCCCAACAATTGGTATCAGAGCAAGTTCTTCAAAAGAAGTTTAATAGCTTGAGGTGATCTGAGATGGAAACATATAAGAAGGATAGTCTAAGATTTGATGAAAAAAAAATTCTCTATGGAAGACTTGAATGGAGTGTCATATGAGATGCATTGGTGAACCTTACTAGAAAATTACAAATAATAGGTATGTTATTCCACAAAATGTTCCTTCTACCCCTAATGAGATTAAAGAAGTTGAGTACAATATCAGGGCTAAGGAAGCATTGTTGAGTGCTCTGACTGATTCTGAGATGACAGATGTAATGGAGTTGCAAATTGATTATGATATTTGGAAAAAGTTGGAAACCTTGTATGAAGGTGATACTCATGTGAAGATTGCTAAACTGCAAAGCCTGAAAGGGAAATATGAAACATTGAAAATGGGTGAAGATGAGAACACCAGTTATTTTATGCAAAGAGTGAATGAACTTTTATGTAGTGGGTGTGTGCAAGATCATCATGGAAAAAATAGGCCCTTAAGTGGCAAAAAAATCAGAAAATTCAGAGTTAGGCAACTTGACGTAAAAATTTGAATAAGTTATCTATATTATTTCAAAAATATGTAAAAATAGAATCTGTAGAAAATTGAATGTGGTTTCTAAACTACTAGGTTTGTTTAAAAAATAAAAAAATCTATTTGGTGAAAATTTGAAATTTCAATATAGTAGTACTTAAATTTTCATGGAAAAATAAGAAGGTGTGTTCCACCACCTAACCACATTAAAATGATAATATTTTTTATAATATTTTAGATATAAGAGAGAAATCATGTATGGATGTGATGCATATTTTTTTGTAATTTTTTCCAAGTAAACAATTAATTATGATTTTTTATTACAACTTTTAAAAATATAAAAACTCATATGTTTGACCACCTTAACTTGGTCAAAACTTCATGAAATTCAATTTTTCTTTTTAATCCTATAGTATGCAAAGCATAGAATGTGATGCATTTTTGGATTCAAAAATGTGATATTGTTTGAAAGCTATAGATGTTTTTCAATCAGCCTATCAATTAGGACTTTAGTCGTAATTTGAATAGAAAATGAATAATAATTACTTATTAAATTAAAAGTAAATCATAATTTATATTGGTGGAAATTTGAGAATCTCCTTTAAAAACCCTTTTCGTTTCATCAGTTTTGGGTAAAAAAAAGTCATCAACCACATACCCATTGTATTGCCACTTTTTGGCCCATCATGATCCTGCACATACCCTAGTATTAGATGTGTTGGTGGAATGTTGGAAGAATAAAAAATTGTTGCTAAAGTGCTCAAATCCTTGCTGACTGCATACAAACACAAAGTTGATGCTATTGAAGAGATTCAGACTGTAACAAATGTAACCGGAGACATGTTGATTGATAAGCTTGCTGCTTTTGAGTTAAGTGAATTTGGTGAATCTTTTCCTAAGAAAAAATCTGCATTCAAAGCTACTATATCTGGAAAAGATAAGCAAAGATATGATTTGGGAAAAAGTTCTTCTAGAAAGGTGTTCAAGTATGAGGAGGAAATGAGAGAGAATGAAGAAGAAGAGAGAAAACTAGATGAGCTTGAAGAACTTATTGTTAAGAGGGTACCTAGAGGAGAAGGTAAGTATAAAGGAAAATTTCCCCTTAAATGTTTCTCATGCAATAAGATAGGTCATTTTTCCTCAAGGTGTCTGGAAAGAGTTCCTAAGCCAAGACCTAACAAGCCTAGATTTTAAACAAAGTGTTATTATGCTATTGATGAAGGTGTGACAGATGATGAATCTGATTAAGGGAATGTAAGTGAGGAAGATTGGGTATTCATTGCTATCAAGGAATATGATCCAATGCCTACTAAATCTGATAGTTGCAAAAATGTGGAGAAAGCTCTTGTGTCTAGAATTGAAGAAAAATATGAATGGGTTCAATTGATAGTGGATTCTCTCATCACATGATAGGTGATAAAATTAAAATTTTGAGCCTGGAAAAGTATGATGGTGGTATTGTAAGATTTAGTGATGACAAAGTTGGTGTAATCCATGGCAAAGGATCCATTTCTCTTGATGGTAAGAATAATAATGATGATGTTCTATATGTGGAAGGATTGAAGCATAATCTCTTAAGTGTTTGGCAGATGGTTGACAAGGGATACAATCTTATTTTCAAGGATGGAAAGTGTAGGATATTGGGGAGTTCTAGAAATGTGATTGCTTCTGGTACAAAAAAAAAAGGTAATATATTTCACCTAAGTGTTGCTAGTAAAAGTTGTCTGATTGCTCAAGTTGATGAAAGTTGGTTGTGGCATAGGAGATTGTGTCATGTAAACTTTGACAATATTATCAAAATAAGTTCTACTCAGGCAGTGATATATCTTCCTAAGTTGATAAAGCCTACTAAAACCATATGCAAGGAATGTTAGTTAGGGAAGCAAATTATAGTTTCATTTAGGAGCAAACAACATTGTTCAAATGAAGTGTTGGAGCTTGTGCATACTGACTTGTGTGGTCCTTCTAGAGTCAAAATTTTACAGGGAGACAAGTATTTCATGTTACTTATTGATGATTACTCTAGAATGATATGGGTTACTTTCTTAAGGGAAAAATCTAAAGCTCTAGAGAAATCCAAGATTTTCAAGGCTATGGTTGAGATAGACATGGGCCTGAAGATTAAATGTCTGAGATCAGATAAAGGTGGTGAGTTCACTTCCCATGAGTTTGATTATTTTTGTGAAGAGAATGGGATAAAGATACAATTATCTTCTTCGTGAACCCCTCAACAAAATGGAGTTGTGGAAAGGAAGAACATGATAATTCAACAAGTTGCTAGAACCATGATGTTGGAAGGAAATGTTCCTCATATCTACTGGAGAGAAGTTATGAGTATTGTTGTTTATATTCTCAACTGGGTAAATGGAAAAAGTGATACCAGTAAGATGCCTTTTGAGCTATGGTTTGGTCATAAGCCTAATGTTAGATACTTCAAAATCTTTGGGAGTAAATTCTATATCAAAAGAGATGAATATGTAGGAAATTTTGATGCTAGAAGCGATGAGGGAATATTTCTTGGTTATTCTACCAAAAGCAAAGCCTACCAGCACTACAATAAGAGATTGAGGAAAGTGGTTGAAAGTGCTAATGTCGAGGATGATGAAGACATAGTTAGACCATCTAGAACCTATGGATATGATTCAAATGATTAGAATGAAAATTTAGATAAAGGAAAGGAAGTTCAGAATTCAAATCAAGTTTAGATCATTCCGGTGAATCAGGAAAATCAAGAGGAAGAAACTAGTGGAAGTGCAGAAGAGAGACCAAAAGAGCCTAAAGTTCAAGAAAATCCTAAGATTCCAAGGTATGTATGACTAAATCACCCAGAAAATAAAATTATAGGTGATTAGAGAAAATGTGTTCAAACTAGGAGAAGAATTATAGAAGAATATTGTTTAATTTCAAAGACTGAGCCTAATGATGTCAATGAAGCATGCAAAGATGAGCATTGGATGGAAGAAATGAAAGAACTACTAAAACTTGAGAAGAATGATACATGGATTCTAGTTCCTAGACCTAAGGGAAAAAATGTAATTGGATCTAAATGGGTCTTTCAAAATAAACTAAATGAGCAAGGTGAAGCTATCAAAAACAAAGCAAGTCTGGTGTGTACAGGATATTCTCAGATGGAAGGAATTGAATTTGAAGAAAAAATTTCACCTATTGCTAGGATTGAAGCTGTGAGACTATTTCTTGCTTATGTTTCTTACAAAAAATTCAAGGTTTATCAAATGGATGTGAAGTCAACATTTCTAAATGGTGAACTAGAAGAAGAAGTGTATATTGAGCAACCTAATGGATTTCAATTGACTGATTATGGAGATATGGTTTTCCAGTTTAAGAAAACATTGTATGGACTCAAGCAAGCCCCGAGAGCATGGTATGCCAGACTGGACAAGTATTTGTTGAAGCTTGGATTTAACAAAGGTATTGTTGATAGTAATATGTATTTCAATATTGATCATGATAAAGAGTTGATTGTCAAAGTCTTTGTTGATGATATCATTTTTGGATGAGATGATAGTTTGTGCATGAAGTTTACTAATGAGATGTAGAGTGAGTTTTAGATGTCTATGATTGGAGAAATGAAATTATTTTTGGGATTGCAAATTACTTAGCTAGATAAAGGGATCTTTATATCTCAATCCAAGTATGTGAAAGAATTGCTAAAGAATTTTGGTATGGAAGATTCAAAGCCAGTTGGTACACCTATGGTGACCAGATGTAAGTTGACACAAGATGATGATTCTCCTAAAGAAAATTAGACTAGATACAGATCAATGATTGGAGGATTACTCTATTTGACTCAAACTAGAACTAATATCATGAATGGTGTATGCATTGTTGCAAGATTTCAAGCTTATCCTAAGGAATCTCATGTGACAATTGTGAAGAGTATTTTCAAATACTTGAAGGGGACAATTGATTTTGTCCTATGGTATCCTAAAGATGGCGGCCTTACTTTGAGTGCCTATATTGATTTTGATTGGGTAGGAGATGTGAATGATAGAAAAAGTACTAGTGGTGGTGCATTTTTCTTGGGAAAGAAGCTGATTTCATGGTTAAGTAAGAAGCAAAATGTCATTTCCTTATCTATTGTAGAAGTTGAATACATTGTTGCTGCTAACAATTGTACTCAAGTATTGTGAATGAAGTAGATGTTGAAAGATATCCGAGTCGTGTATGATGAACCTATTACCATATTCTACGACAATTCAAGTGCAATTAACATTTCTAAGAATCTAGTGCTACATTCAAAAACCAAGCATATATCTATCAAGTTTCACTTTTTGAGAGAGAAGGTGAGTGAAAAGGAAGTTAGATTGGAGTATGTGCCTAGTAAGGAATAGATTGCAGATATCTTTACCATGTCATTGCCTAAGGATACTTTTGAGTATCTTAGAGGGAAGCTATGGGTGATTACCCCTCCTAATCAGAACTAAGATGCATTGACTTGCATCAATTCGTTCATTTCATAGTCATATCTTGATCTGGATTGATGTTGTGGTGCCTAATACTTAGACAGAGTAGTCTGATGTTTAGGAATGTGGTTTAGAGCTTGTGTGGATAAAAATAATGTGTATCTGTTTCATTCATGTCAAAGGGGGAGAAGAGTCATGTGAAAGAGTTGAAGAAAAGAAAGTCAAAATCTAAGGGGGAGAAAGTGCCAAGATAAAGTTATGTTCATGGTTTTTTTCACATCATGTGTTGCCATCAATGCCAAATGGGAATATTGTTGGATATTGCTGATATGTGGTTGTAATTGATGTCAAAACTATTGGCATTAATGTCTTTAAGGTTGTATATGTTGAGGATATTGAGAAAATTGTAATAAAGAAGTTATCAATTGCTAGTGGTGTAGTGAAGCTCAGTATGTTGGCTAGCTTAGTATGTTGATGATCAAAGGTTATGGATTAAAGGGTTTTTTTTCAAGTATATCTAGATTATCCACATTAAGTTTTAGAGATCCACATGAAGATTTGATTGAGTTATGAGCTATTGTGTTCTGGTTATATTTTGGTTGCTTTAGTTGATGTTCCTCAAATAGGATGATGTGATTCTAGTAAGTTGAGTTGTTGTGGATGATTCTGTGATGATTCATGATGCTCATGGATGTTTCTAGAATGTTATCTATCTATTTTTTTGGTCCACATTGATCTTTGTTCTCATCAATGGTGATTTTCTTCTATGAGTTCACATTTTTCATGTTCACGACCGATAGGGTGATTGTAGTGTGTTTCAGATATTCAAGACATAATTGTTTAAGGTGCTTTGTGTTTGATGATATTTTTTTGGGTCCTTACTATGTTGTGGCTGATGTTATTTGGTTTGCATTGAAAATCGATTATTAATTCGGGCTAACAGTTTGCACTCATTTCATATTTTCATATTTTATTTGAGTTGACATATAGTGGATGTTATCTAGAGTTGTAGATATATATGATCCATTTTTTGTGCAATGTAAAGTGTGTGTCAATGTGCTAAGTCTGAATAATTTTTTTATCTTTCAAAGGAAGAAGGAAAGTGCAAAAAAGTGTGAGCAGAGGAAAGTGTTCATGTGCTTAATTGGAACTATAATCAGACATTAGCAGATCCTATTTTCTCAGTTCAAAATATTACAGATGTAATTCGATTGTGATTGTGAGATAGTGAGTCTTCTTTGGGAAGTAAGCCTTTTTTGTATTTGAGTAGTGAGCTCTAGGCAGTGTGCCTGAATGCATGTGCATTCTCCATTTATTATTGTTATACTTTTAACAAGGTATAATCTTATGGACTAACCTCCACTATGTTTTTTCCCTTAACAGGGTTTCCACGTAAAAATCTTGGTGTTATGTGTGTTTCTGATGTGGTGATGGTCTATGCTTTCATGTTTATTTATCATATCTAAGAATAAGTTTAATATTTATAATTTCTAGGATAATTGATTCACCCCCCCTCTCATTTTTCTTCCCTTGTGTTGCCGACATCTATATGGTTGCAAAGGTTTTCATGAAGAAGTATTGGTTCAACTACCTGGATGGTCTACCTAATAGTGTGGGAGAGTACTTGTGGATGAAACTAGAAAGATGAGAATGTTTGGACTTAGTGCACTCGTGAAAATACAAATGGCTTGCCATATTTTACTGCAATTTCCTTAAGAAAGGTCAAGGTGGGTTTGGTGGAATTATTTGGAATGAGGATAAAGCATAATTAGTAGTCATTAATAAGGTCTTAAAAATTTATTTTTACAAGTCTATAAAATGGCTCTACATGACTTTGGTTGTACTGAAGTAAGTCTCACAAGATGAATAAGTTCATATTAGTTTCCAAGTATTCTATTATTGAGAGTGTACAACTTATATGTGTGTTTGTTACATATTTGTATTTTTGGTGTAGAAAAGTGTATCCCTTTACATTTTCACACCTAATTTGAGAATAATTAATGCTTAATGTTTCCTTGATCTAGTGTTCTAATGTGTTTTACGCATTTGTGTTAGGTTTGAAGCCCTTATAAACTAAAATGAACCTAATTGTGCCTTATTTAGGGTGTTGTAAAGTGTATAATAACACTTTCGCACTAATCTAGAGATTTATTAATTAATTAGGCTTATTTATGCCTTAATTGGTCCTATTTTGCATCCATGAGCCTTAATTAATGCATCTTTTTGAGGATAATCCTGACACTTATCAAATAACCAATCACAATTCAATTTTTTGGGTCATGCGTTCTAGATCTAGTGATTTGGGACTCATAATCCACCTTGGGTGTATGAATCCCACCTAGGTCCTGGGACCTGATTTTAAATTTCACATTAAACAAGACACTTCTGGGAGTTTGTGGCCTAGTTTTGAGCCACTAGGACTTATATGCCACAACTTTCCCATATAAGTCCTACTCTAATTAGGACCTATTTTGAGTTCAATTCTTGGTGATATTTCATCCTCCTAGATCTGATGTCATCTTGTTGTGTTGTAATTTTGGGAAATTTGGCATAAAAAGGTATAAATACAAGGTTATTTCATCATTTCAATATCTAAGCAATCCTAAAATTTCATAAGCAATATAGAGTGCTTTCAAAAGAGTTTAGAAGAGCATTCAAGAAAATTCAAGATCATCTCAAAATCATTCAAAGGTAGATTTGAAGAAGATTATTGTAGAAATTCAAGATCCATCATCATGTCAAAAGCATAAAGCATCAAGCATGTTGTTGAGCTAGTGTTGTGATGTAGCATTCAAGATCCAAGTTAAGAATTGTTCCACATCTAATTCAAGATCAATATCCAGATTATTCATGGCCACTTGATGTTAAATTGTAGATTTACATTTCAAGACATCATTCGAGGTATCATTGTTCATGTTTCATGTTTCATTATTTTATCATAAGGTTTAATTACCTAAAAGGGGTTTGACCAATGCAAACCCCTAAATTCCCTAACAAAAAATATTTTCTCAGGTCTCTTTGTGTGATGGTAGGTTCATAGGCTAAAGAAAAGGATGATTTTAAGCCATCAAAACTACCAAAATTATAAATTTATCAAAGTTATCATAAATTTTTTTCAAGACTCATAGAAACTCAAATCTAGAGAAAGATATCCAGCAAATCTACATGTAACTAGTGGGAAAATTCTTATTTAATCCATCTCTAGAGGCTCACAAAACTTTTCTTCAAGATTCTACTCCTGGGACACTTCCTAAAAGAATGGAACACTTTGCAATATTCTGGGCATATGAGTCCCAGTACAACATTTTTTATAAATTTATCAAAGTTATCATAAATTTTTTTCAAGACTCATAGAAACTCAGATCTAGAGCAAGATATCCAGCAAATCTATATGCAACTAGTGGGAAAATTCTTATTTAATCCATCTCTAGAGGCTCACAAAACTTTTCTTCAAGATTCTACTCCTGGGACACTTCCTAAAAGAATGGAACACTTTGCAATATTTTGGGCATATGAGTCCCAGTACACCATTTTTTCCAGTCTTCACTAGATCTAGATCAATCATAGAGAGGTTCCAGACCTTGCCTAAAATCCCTATACTATGACTAAATTGCCCAGTATGGCGTATGAGTCCCAATGAGCATTAAAAGTTAGGATTTTAGGGTTTTAGGTATTTTTTCACATCTTACTTCCATGTGCCTTTCTAAATAATTCTCTTTTATCAGTTTGATTTCAAGTTCTTAATTCTCTAGATTTCATAGCTAGATTGATAGATTGCATTCATCTTCTTCTTTCCATGAGGTTGCTTTGTGGTGAACCCCATTTTATCATTAATCACACCCCTAGGATACCTTATTGCAGATATCTTCCCCTCATTCTATCCTTTTATTGAGATCTCTAAGGTATCCTTGAGTGAAACTTCTAGAAAATTAGTCTAGGTCCCTAAACCCTAGTTTGTGTTCCACCTCCCAAAATGTGGAACACCTATTTTTTCATTTCATTTTGGTGAACCTATCCTTTAGAACATCTTATTTCTGATTTGAAGTTCATTATAGTCCTGGATTTAGCTTACATTAACTTTGTATTAGGTCTTGCATTAGTTAATTGGCATCTATGGTTTCTAAATCTTTCATTAGTGAAAAGTGCATATAGGTTGCATTTTTTGCATCTTAGATCATTCAATTTTGTTAGAAACCAAGATCAAATATGCAAACCATAGAAACCTTCCACAAAAGAGAAAAATAGAAAAAAACATGATCTTTGCATGAAGATATGCAAATAATATTATTCATGAATTGAGAAATTACATGAGATGAATTTATTTATAAAAGAAATGTATTCATAGACCTAAAGTGATCCGGTGGACATTTTTCAGTGGAAATTGAAGTGTCTCATTTTTCTCCAAAATCTGCACCATCAGAAAGAACTCAGTGTCCTGATTCCAACGCAACTCGAACAGAGCAAAAAGGAGACCGTTTGTGCAAGTTATGGCTAGTCAAACCTCAGGTCAAACTGGAATCAGGGGCATCCAGGAAGCAGAAAAAATGATTGTTTCAAAAGTCGATGGAAGTAGCGTCAAGTTGAAGAGATTGTCGAGACGATTCCGACGGCGTTCGTTTCGTCAAAATCCGACATCGGAGGCTCAAGATACAGCTGGTCAAAGTTTCAGGTTTGACTTGTGGACTGAAGGTACAATGATGACGTCATCATCTGTACAGCTGACATCAGCATGTGGTACGGAATCTGATGTGGACAAATTAAAGTGTGACATGTGGCATTTGTACGGACCAATCATAGAGTGACACGTGGCAGTCCGTACGCCCAGTCAGCATGCCACGTCATCACTCAGTACTCAGTCAGCATCCACGTGGCAGCGTTGTCATCGGTCCAGTCAGCAGTGACGTGTCTTTGTCGACGAATGAGCGCTTGGCACATGGCAGGTCCAGTCAGCGCACCATCGGCTTCCACGTCAACACACAGTTGCATCCCAGTCAGCGTCCAGGTCATTAGCATTAGCGAATTATGCTGCGCCACGTGGCATTGCCTCAGTCTCTGCTTTCCAATGGTTTCAAAATTCGTTTGTTTGTTTGGAAAAATTTTGTTGGTTGAGGTTGGAACCCGCAACCTTCTCCACACCACTCGGTTGGCTCGCCGTTGCACCAAATCCGCGGCTCTAACGGATTACTGGGAGCGGTTTTATTTCTTAAATGCGTGGTTTAAAGTTTGTTTTAAAACTGCCGACGGCCGGGAGTGGAACCCGGAACCGCCGGGTTCCCAAAATGATTAACCGCCACTGCGCCATTCGATGGCTCTATCTTATAGTTGGTGCTGATTTGTTTTGTCTAGTCTTTTAGAACCGAGTGTTTTTTTAAATTAAACAAACTCCCACCAATTGATAAACTTTAATCTTATTAAAGATTAAAATATAACCTCCAAAACCTCCAAAGCCCGAAAATAAGAAGATTGAAGGGCTAAAATTAATTTGGGAGATTTTTATGTAAATAAAGGGGGATTATTAAATATTTATTAGGGGAAATTTGTAAAGATTTTTATGCAAAATTGGGAGATTTTTGAAGATTGTTATGTATTTTGGAGAGATAAGGTGGATTTGGGAAATATTTTGTAAATCAATTGGTTGAGAGCCAAATTGAGCAAATTTTATGTATAAAAAGGGGTGTAAGGTGAGAGTTGGTATCAAGTTTTCTTTCAGGTGACGAAGTCTTGAAGCTGTGGAGATAATCGAAAGAGAGGTCTTGTAGAGATTCCATTCTTGCACGTCAGAGCGCTGTTATGCTGCCGAAGTGCTTGGAGAATGATTGTGGTGCTTTGTAATTGATTTTGGAGTTAATCGGATCGGTCTCTCTATTGGAGTGGACCCGGAGACGTAGTCACTTTTGTGACGAACTCCGTTATCAAACGTTGTTTGCACTTCTCTTCTTCTCTCTCTTTCTGTCTCTCATTTCCTTCCTTTCTGTTAAATCACCTTGTTATTACTTTCATTTTGTTATTTCCTTAAGTTAATTTTGATTTAATTAACTTGAAATAATCATTGTAAAAGCATTGTAAAAATTAAGCATTCATTTCTGCAATTTAGTCTAGATCCTATACAGATCATAAAGGAACCCTAAAAGAAAACCCTAGTGTGCACACTTAATAATTAATAAATAATTAATTATTAATGTGCCTGAGTTTAGCTTAAGTAACTAAAGTGATAAGTGACTTAATTAATTAACCAAAATGATGTAATTAATTAAGTGAAATAATTTATTACTCTAACACTTTCCCTTAAGATAAAATTAGGAAGTAGCTAAAATACTAAGGAAAAGATGCATGAAATAAAATATGAGTCTTGACAACAAGGCCTAATCAAGTACCCATTTACAAATGCAATGAATGAGGTAGAGAAGAAAAACCCACTGGGACAAAACCCCTTACAATGAGATGACCTGTTGCAAAGAAGAACTAGAAGAACGTTGTGGAGTAACACTGGAACCTAAATCTAGCAAGCAAGGAAAGATACTTCTATTTACTACTAAAACCAAATGAGCTTCAATGGTTGACTCAAGGAATCATGATAAAGCAATAGCAAACCCGATGCCACAGAACACCAGAAAACTCACAAATGGGAACAACCTTGGAATCTATGAAGCAACAGTAGATGATAAAAGATGCCCCCCATAAGAGGGAATGATATGATGAAAGAATAGGGAAGAGAAGTGTATCTCGATGCCGATGCCAAACTGTGACTAAAACCGATCCATAGGAGCAAGTACCATGAAGATTGTGGAACATTAACCATAGATTTTAATGGCCCTCAAATTGAGATGTGACCCAATGTGAATCTGATATGATTTAGGATCATTAACCATAGGCTCTCAATTTGAGATGTGTCAAGCTATGAGAAAGATGTGGCCAAAAGAAACAACAAAATCTAGATACAACCCATGCAAGTTCTCATCGATATCAATGAGATCAAAGTGAAACTAAACTATAATCAGATGATTATGCAAGAAACCCCCCTAATGGAACTTTATATTAGTTCATTTATTACAATAACCCATGATTTTAAAAGGAGAGAATGCTAAACATGTATAAACTAAAGAGAAAAGGAAAACCTAGTATGTGAAAAAAAAATGGAGTGCATGCACAAATCAAAGTTTACATCTACCCCCCTTATAAAAATGGACCTCAGATCTGTGTACAGGACTGAACTAGCTTTCCAATGTCGTGAGAATGGCGAAAAAAGGATAACTAAGTCAAAAGATATGCCCTTTGAAGTGAAAAAAGCTTCGTATGAGTTCAAAGACCTAAAAAAAATAAATATGGAGAAAAATCAGAAAAAACTACCTCCACCACTAGATCAGCATCAGAATCAGCTTTCCAATGGTATCTCATTTGCAAAAAAAGGACATTGTACACAAAATTTATACCTAATTTGGTGAAAGTTGCTCCAAGAAGGCCAATATGGCTTGCAGGCAGCCCAGGGGGTTTAAAAAAATAAGCCCCTAGTCTTGTGTGCGACTAGGGGCTAGCATGCTAGGGGATGGGGCGGAGCCCCTATTCATCAATATGACCTTCAGTAGGTGTTGGGAGGCCAACCGAGGGCTGGGAGCATTGTGCCCGGTCCCCCATGTGACTGGAGCTGAGTGTAGGGGCTACACAAGCTGAGTAGCGCATCGACGATAGAGGCTGGTAGTGGTGCTGAACCAGTGGCCACCAGGGAGTAGGATGGTTTTGAACTGCAAGTGCTGGCTCAAATCCTAAAAATGCATGTTTTTTTTTTCGATTTTCATGCCTCAGGGAGCATGCTAGGGAGGCCATATGACCTCCCTGATAATTTTTTTTCCTCATAATCAACTTTCTCTTAAATTAATGAAATGAAAGGCATTCTTAGGGTTTTTGGCTGCTGTGAATGTGATGGTGACCTCTGTTTGTGCCCAAAGTGCCCCAAAAAATTGGCTACCCCCAAATCTTCAAAAAAATGTCAAGCTTGAAACTCTCACAGATCTGGAAAATGATGACCAAAATCAATAAAATAAAAACCAATCCTTCCTTTTTCTAATGCTCTGAATCCAATGGAGATGCCTGATCTGATCAAAACACTGTATAGATGAAATCAAGGCATGAAACCCTCAAGGAACCCTGAATGTGCTTTGCAATAATTTTCTCCAAAAATTGAGAAGGGGTTGCATATCAAGGCTATGATACCATGTTAGAAACCAAGATTAGAGATGCAAACAAGAAAAAACTTCCATAGAAAAGAAAAACATAGAAAAGAAAGAGCTTTGCATGAAGATGTGCAAATAATATTATTCAGGAATTGATCAATTACATGAGATGAATTGCTTTATAAAAGCAATGTATGCATAATCCTAAAAGAAACCCTAGTGTGCACATGTAATAATTAATAAATAATTAATTATTAATGTACCTAAGTTTAGCTTAAGTAACTAAAGTGATAAGTTAATTAATTAACCAATATGGTGTAATTAATTAAGTGAAATAACTTATTACTCTAACAAATTTAACTTAAATTCTACAATTGCAAATGGCCAACAAAGAATACAAGTTAGAAACCTTACTAACAACTCAAAAATTGTTGAATTTGGTGCAAAAACCCTAATTTGGGACTCATTTTCCCATTTGGGTGATTTAGTCCTTGTACAGGTTTTTTTCCTAGATTTCTAGGAGTTCTATGTTATGTATTTTTTATTGTTTGAATCCTCTAAAAATCCTAACTAGGACTCAGATGCCCCTCTAGGCGAATTATTCTTGCATCATACCTAAAGCTGTGTTTTATAGCATAAAAAACATCATTTGTGTGCTTTTGTTTGTTGTTGTTAGTTATCTATTTCAATTTGTTGAGTTTCTATTTCATTCATTTCATTAAACCTAGTTTAATTTTCTTGATTTAATCCATTGTCAAATTTTAAAATGGCATTTTAAACATTTTATTTTTAGATGGTTTCATAGTGTAATTAGCAAATTTCCTTTATTAGAATCTAAAAATTGCATTTACACATTTCATTCTAGATCATTTCATTGCATTTTAAGTCTCTTTCCATTTTGAATTTGTATAGATTACTTGTCACAAATGTTAGTATGTCTTTTCCATGTTTTCAAAGAAAAATTTCATCAATAAGCATTTTATTCATTCATTCAATACATTTCCTAGTTATGAGAAGCTCTTAGTGCAAGAGAATGAAAATTTTGATTCTTTACTTAAACCTACACCCCCTCTTATCTCTCCTACTTGTGGGAATGATCACTAGTACACAAACAACAATATATGACTAAATAAACTACTAAAAATTGCATATAAATGACTAACTTTAGTCACGTGACTATTAGTGGTTTATTTGTAATTATTTATAACACCACTCAATTTATGACTAAACAATTTTAGTCATTTATTTAGTCAATGATTTTAGTCATTAATTTGGTCATTGATTTAGTCATTTATTTAGTCATTTATTTAGTCATGGTAGTGATTTATTTAGTCATATATTTAGTCAATAATTTAGTCATATATTTAGCCATATATTTAGTCATATATTTAGTCATATATTTAGTCATTAATTTAGTCATATATTTAGTCATATATTTAGTCATATTTAGTCATATATTTAGTCATTATTTTAGTCATATATTTAGTCATATATTTAGTAATTAATTTAGTAATTACTTTAGTCATTAATTTAGTCATTACTTTAGTTAGATATTTAGTCATTAATTTAGTCATTTTTATTTACTGGTTTTCATTAATTTGTAGTAAATATAGTCATGAAATGAATAATTTATTAAATACCATAAATTTTATAATGCAAAACTAACATAATATTAAACTTGAACTAAAACATAAAAACAAATAAAAATATTACATATACGAACAAGCTACAACATGCTAGAATTAAAAGATTGATTCAACATCATGATAAATAAAGGTAATCTGCAATAAAAAAATTTAATATAAATATATATATATATACATATATATAAAGTTACAAGATGTCAAAGTTGTCTAAAAGTATACATGTAAATATAATGAAAAATGTCAAAGTTGTCTAAGAGTTTCCAACTCTTTCAAATACACCATGATAATTAAGATCCCTAAACAACACATTCAAAATACTACATAAAACAGTGAGCCAAGATGTCTAACATTAACTAGTACATGATAAACATGTTCAACTATGTCATTTTTTGCAAATATTTTAGTGGCCACCATGTGAAGGTTCCCTCTTTCTCTTTTAGATGAACACCTCCATCTATTTTGTCTTCATAAACAAGGGGTATGTTACTTGTGATCTTTAAAATTTTTACATTTCATCTCATGTTCCTTTCAATTTGATTCCATGTACAATATATTTGGAGTGAATCTACCCAATGCCCGCAACATCACCATCAAATAGATCCAACACCCTAATTTTATTCCCTTCTTTGAGTTTATCATTAATACATTTCTGCCAAAAGAAAAGAAAAAACACATTATATTAGATAGGTAATGATTACCCTTGTTTGCATAATTAAACAACCATTACTTACTTAAATAGTACTTGCATGTGTGTTAAAATAATTGCAAAAGGAAAATTTCAAAAATAATTGTAATGATCTAATTTACTAAAAACCCAATACTCATATTAGTGCTTACAATGTTACTATTAGCTTCATGCTAATTAGATACAAATGACACAAATATAAACACTACATTACCATGCACACATACCAGACACATAAGGTTATGACAACACTATTACACATAGAAAAAGGTAGCTAATGCACAAAAACAAAGAATGCAATATAAGAGCACTACTACTACTACTACAAGGTGAAGGTTAAATACATTGAGATGTACAAAAATAGTGCCATTAAGGCTCTGAAACATAACCCCATGCAGTAAACATAACCTTGTCAATGATGACATATAAAAGAACAAAGAGTAGTCATTGAGAAAACAATTTAGTCTTTCTTTGTGGCTTTCATAGTAGCAATAAAAGAGTAACAAATAAGGTTGGATGTAGACGTCAAATAAATAATAGAGAAAGATCCTTTCATAGTTAGAAAATAGTGTATGAGTATGCAAAAACAAGTTAGGAATGATGTCCAATGAACAAGTAACAATAGCAGTGAGTTTCATGGCTGTAGTAGTGAGTTTAGTGCAAGGACAACAACTTTTATGGTTGTAACAATGAGTTTAATGGATTGAGCAACAAATATTATTACTAAATAAAAAGAAGACATTAAGAGAAAGTGGAAAGAATTTAAAAAAAAAAACTTTTTTTTAATAACAACCATAATGAAGAGTTAACAGTAGATTCGTGAAGGAAAGAAAAATAGGTATCATCCAATGAAAGAAGCAACATGATAAGTTCAAGATGTTGGCAAGGTCAATTACAATGCCCTAAAATATAGTCAAGCATCATAAAGTATTGAAGTACCAAATATTCCCACTAAAAAGTGACAAAGTATGTACAATGATTGCTCTACGGGTTACATTCAATGTTTTAGTTGTCTATTCACTATTCTATAAGCTTGTTTATTGTTTGGGATCATAAAAGTCATTAATACATGAAGGGTTTCAAAATCAAGGAAAGGTAATGTTTCATATCACTCACCTCAAGTTCAACACTATTAGTACTATTAATATCATGCATATACTCCTCAAATTTAGCATAATCACTATCAACATTGTCCTGAAATTGTGTAGCTTTGCAGAAAGCTCTATTGACAATGTCTTTTCCTTTTTGTTCTACTTTCATATAATTACCTTGCATGTGGTTTATTCATCATGCAAAGTTAATAAAGTCAAGTAAATAATTCAAAAGCTATACATTTTTTTCCACAACAACTATTATATTACCTCAACTTCAACACAACTATGATTGACATCAAGGAATTCTTGTTTTTGTGCTGCTTTGATAAAATTGCTCTGCATATAGTTTAACCATCAAAAAATATATATATATCTAGATGAGTAATTCATGTAAAAAATAGTCAACAAAGCCTTTCCAAGCATAAAAGTCACAATAGGTGGAATCAGTGAAAATCTATTTTTGTAGACTCACAAACCCTCAACTCTATCTTTATAGACCTGTTTCAGAAATTTGACTACAAAATGCACAAAACTCTTCAAGAATCCACCAAATTAGAAAGAAATTAAAGTAAACTCACCTAGCCACCTAATTCAATGCAAAAGAGAATAAGGAAACCTTGTACGGGAAAGTACATAAGCTTGGAACTTCAAATAATCAGAAATTTCTAAGAAAAGAATAAAATTTCAAGAGTTTTATTATTGCTTTATGACCCATAGCAGAAAAAATATTTTGGGGAAAAATTTGGAAAACCAAAAGTATAAAATTTTCTGAAAATTTTGAAAAAAGTCTAGAAAAAATTAGGAAAAAATCGGATTTAAAGACAAAGGTAAAAATTGTAGAACAAGAGATTAAAAAATATTTTTTGAAATTGAAAGGAAATTCCATAGCATAGAGATATAGAGAGAAAATAAAATAAAGAGTTTAAATAATCAATTGTTAAAAATATATTTTGTAGTTTATATTCATATCATTGATTACATTGCATTGCACATCTTTCAAACTCAAAGCATTACTTCACATTGCATAACTAATAACTAGATGCTAATAGATGAGAAAATTTCAATTACAATATAGTTTTTAAAAATTCAACTTAAGGAGTTATGCAATTACTTCACATTGTATAACTAATAACTAGGAGCAACTGCCAATTGCATTTGCTTGTCATGGCATTCTATGAGACCAAATTTCTTTGAGGCATTTTTTCAAATAGTTCACTGCCTTGTCTATGCTACAACATTTTTCATACATGTCTATTAAAGCATTTTGTCAAAAAATTCACTGCCTTGTTGATATGGCTAAAACCCTAAAATAAGTGCTTTCAAACAAGCTATGGATGCTTGGAAAAAATCTATCAAAAGCATAATAGTAAGCAATAGCATAGACAAAGTGGTGAACTCTTTGAAAAAATGACCCAAAGAAATGAGGTCTCATGGTGATAGAATGCCATGAAAATCAAATTTCTTTTAATTGTCATGGAATTCTGTCACCATGAGACCTCATTTCTTTGAGGCATTTTTTCAAAGAGTTCACAACCTTGTCTATGCTAACACATTTTTCATACATGTCTATCAAATCATTTTATCAAATAGTTCATTTCCTTTCTGCTATGGCTAAAAGCCTAAAATAGGTGCTTTTGAACAAGCTATGGATGCTTGGATAAAATCCTACAGATTTTTCAAAAATTGGGTTTTTTTGTAGACTTTTGCTTCTGTGGCCCACATTGCCAAATTGTCACACCCATGAATGAGTTTGAGACTCCATAATATTTCCCCATTCCTAAATAAAAATTAGCACTATATGCCTAACAATTCCTCATCAGCGGAACCCCCATCATAGCCTCTCTGATGGCTTGATAAAAGCAATTAATAACCTTATATCAGTGTAACAATACCCTGTCAGGCCGACTCCTAAGGTGTCCTCCCTGATAGACCAATAGAGTCAACAAAAGAAAGCACATTGTTGTAACACATCAACATCAGTGGAATGAATGTTTGCATTCCCCCTATGGACCAATATAACAAATGTTTGCATTCCCCCGATAAAAGTAGTTAATAACCTAGTATCGGTGTAACAATACCCTATCCGGCTGACTCCTAAGGCATCCTCCCTAATAGACTAATATTGTCAACAAAAGAAAGCACATCGTTGTAACACATGAACATCAGTGGAACGAATGTTTGCATTCCCTCGATGGCCCGATATAGCCATGGATTATTAGGAATTAATATATATCGAGGGAATCAATCTTGTTTACCTTGTTTGTGGACCAAATGTGTATTAAGGGATTGGCACCCCCTTATGGTTTAAAAAACTGGACTTCTGAGACCTAAAAAATCATTCATTGATCTCATAGTTATTTTTTCATAAAACTCATAGTCACAACATTTAGGACAGTCACAATGGATTTCAATGAAACAAAAGGAAAAATTTCATAGATTCACTGTTCTATATATGATCGTAATACTTTGCCTGGAGTTCATGAGAGTAATTTTATAAAGGCATGTTTTGGAAAAGATTTATGAAATTTGTAGACATCTTTAGAATACAATATAAATATGATATAGTTGATAATCAAAATATTGAGGGATATCCTCTTACCTGATCTAAACCCGTGGAATTATGGTCATTCCATGTAGAAACTATAGGCTTAATGGAGGCAACCAACTGTGAAACTTTCTCAGTGAGAGTTTGAGAAAATCATTATATGTTGGTAGTCTTCATTTGAGTTGACATGATTTGGAGAGGCTCTTACTAGGCATTCAACAGATGGTTGTGAAATCTTTGTTGACGAACTAGATTTCCTCTTGATACTAGTACTAGATTTAGTATGATCTAGTGCTGCCATATAATTGACAACATCTTCTATACTTGCTTCTCTATTATTGTTTTCCACCTAAAATACAATGTCAATTTCAACATATAATCAATTCAATAAAAAAATGAAATAAATAACACAATGTAAATTTCAC
The DNA here is from genome assembly GCA_007258455.2 of Sequoia sempervirens. Taxonomy (NCBI): domain Eukaryota; kingdom Viridiplantae; phylum Streptophyta; class Pinopsida; order Cupressales; family Cupressaceae; genus Sequoia; species Sequoia sempervirens. The sequence continues at coordinate 497,075,850 of VDFB02105785.1, read as the reverse complement.
ATTATCTCTTGTTCTCTTGCCGAGCTCTTACTTTGTCAAATATTCTTTGGAATGCATACTTTCTTTCAATGCCTCCCACTGTTTGGGAGATACAATGGATTCTAACATCTCTAAATTCCCTCCATGATTGCTTTTCTACAATTTTATCTAAAAATATTCATCAGAATTCTCATCTTGTCCTTGTAATATTTTCTAGAGATATTTCCACCAACAGTGTCAAAGGAATTTTCCATTTTTTGTATAACATATTCCACATTTCGTGGATATTGCTCTGCAAAATCTGATTTGTAGATATCCAAATGGGACCTACATCTTATGCCCAACTCAGAGGCCCACCTTGCAGCATTTTTCCCAATGGATTCACCATCTCTTGCTACCTTAATCAAGAATGGCTTCTTCCCTTCTAATATTCTTTATTTTGTGTTCCTCTCTGTAGATTTTTATAAATCTTGACTCAATCTTTGTATTTTAACATAAGCAGGAATATCTTCTATTTCACCACTACAAATATTTTTGGTTGATCCACTAATTCCTTCAAACATTGTAGATGCGACAAGTGCACTCTCAGGCACATTAGAGGGAAACAGACTCTCTTCATGACTTTGATTAACTGGAACTTCATGCTCCTTGGCCACATCATGTGTGGCATGAGTAGGTAGATTAGTAGTGGTCTCCACAGATTTCACTTCATCACAACTATTGTTTTCACCAACTTTATTTGTTGAATCACAAAAGCGTTGGTTTCTGCAAGGTGGCAACACTGTATCTTTACTTTATTTTTGTTTTTTCTTTGCATTTTCTCTACTCTCTTTTTCTTGCCTATAAAACAAAAAAAATATCATATCATGTCTTATATACATAAATCTCTTGCCTATAAAATTTCATTAAATAGTATTAAACAAATAATTTACTACTTAGTGGATTTACAACTTGCATATTTGACGTCAAACCAAGATGTGATAAATATTAATTATTCTTGGCCACACATTCTTCATGAAAGCACTCATAATCTTTCCCTGGAATTTCAACATTGTGATCACTATCATCTAATTTGCGCCTTAAATTATTTTTCTTCATTTCCTGATGTCCACAAAAACAATAATGTATAAATTAGCAACTTGATGTACAAAGATAATTAACCATAACATAAATTGCATAAATACAAGTTTATAAGGTCTCAGTTTTAATAAACAGTTATTAAAACACGTACGAAGTATAAAGCACTACAAACAACAACAGTCATTAGATGTTGTGGGTATTTCAGTTAATGGATATTAAATAATGGTGCCCTGCAAAAATGCCAGTTGCATAAAAAACTTAGCAATGTATTCGAATCAATCCATCAAATCTTTAACAATAATGTTTTTAGTCATGGTTCAATAAAAAAATGTATATTACCAAATTTTAAATGGACATGAACTTGTAGCATGACAACCATTTTGTATAACTAAACCAATGCTTTGCTTAGGTGATAGCACCATCACTAAGAAATTTCTATGGTATTTGGTGATTCTTACTTCTGTTGTTCTGTTACGTAATAATTTGTTCATAACATCTAGATACATTCATGAAGGGGTAGATTTCATGAAAAAGAATAGATATGTTAGAGTGGACAGTGAGTTACAAGTAAGGAACGCCATGATTTGAGGACTAAGTAGTCAAACAACAATGAACTTCAAGATATATGCAAAATAGTGAAGAACATTTGATCAAATAAAAAAATAGCAATGACCTTACAGTATATAAAGATACATATGAGAAATTGATTTCTAGTGCATAAAGTCAGAAGCACAAATGTTGATAAAAGTGATATCACTGTTCAAAAGAATGTGAAGACAACAAAGGATGTGAGCAACATGTAATCCCAAAATATTGGGGATATAATGAGGAAACACGTATATTGCAATCGGGAATCACTATATTAATGCCTTGAGAATTGACAAAAAATAGTGATCAATCATCAAGGATTATATACTACTACTATAAATAGTGAAGGAATAGAGAACAAAAGACCATATCAATCAAGAAACAAGTGCCATAGTGGGTGAAAGATCCAAGAAATGAAGACAACAATGAGAAATACTTTCATGGAAGTGAGTAGTCAATGCCAAAGCAGTTCACAAGGAAATGGTATACAATAATATTACAAAATCGGGCTAAAGATAATGCCACGTGTAGGGAAGACAATGCTATTTAAGAAAAAAGTGTAAAAGAAAACATAGAAACAATGTTTAACAATTCTTCAATGATTCCTTTTATAAAGGATGCTAGAACAATGACAGTGATAAAGAACATATATAAAAGCAGTAAATAGTCTAGAGGAGCTGTCAAGAAAAAATCATTGTCAAAGTAAAGCAATGATGGTATACATATTCATATTGCTTACAAAATTTATATATGAAAACATATTCATATTGCATTCATATAGCAACTTTGTTTTACATTAAAGCTTTGAAACAAGTATTAGTCTGAAAGTTTGTGTCCTTAAAACATAAAATAGTCTTAAAAAAATATAAAAGTCCTACATCGGTCATAAAATGGGGTTGATCATTAATCATCTACATTTCCAATAAGATCAAAATCTTGATCACTTGTGTCTTCATCTACTTGATTTCCTTCATCATCCTCATTTTTGACATGCAATACATTATCTCTCCCAATTTCTTCATTGGTAATCAAAATCTCTTCTTCAAGTAGTCCATCATTGTCTTCATCCACTTCTTTGAATGTTTCTTGTAAATTAACATATTGCCCATCAGGAATTACATCAACAACTTCGATGATTTTTTGTCTCAAATGAGACTCTGTTTGAATGACATATCACCAACCTCTTCTTCGTACATCATCAATTAGAAATGATTGGATAATTTGAAGAGGGGAAACATACGGATCACCTATCTTTGATAAAAATTGTCGTGTAATTTCACATACAAATCCATACTCATCAAATTGTACTACAGATGCTCGGATCCACTTACATTTTAATAATATAGGACTATTTTCACCAAAATTCACTTGAATAATTTCTTGGATGAGTTCAACATAAAATTTCTTCTCAATTTCATGAAGAAATTCAACAATAACAACACAATCACAATTTGTCTTTCCTTTGTCTTTTTCTTCCACTCTTAAATGACTACCATAGGCCCACATTTCACTAAAACGCATAGCCCATAAATGTGGAGGTCATGAAAGCTCACTTTCCTCTATTGTTATATCTTGACCTTCTTCTTTTGAATCACTTATTGCATTAGCAATTCATTCTTCAAATTTTGGAAAAGAATCAACTCCAATCAAATCATGATGTCTACGCCTTTGAGGTTGATGTTGCATCCAATTTTGATTCTCTTCTTCATATTTTCTACATAGAATAATGATGTTTACATAGTAAAATTATTAATATAAATGTGTAAATGTAATTGAGTAAATAAATTATTGTGTAATTTTTTTTACTCGTTCCACTTATTGAACAAAGATGTGTTTTGAAGAATAAAGGAATGTATTGCACTTCTTTCTTGATATGATAGCTTGAGGTGACATCCATTTACTTCTAATAATTCACCTGCAACTCTCTCATCTTCATCATCATCCCATACATGTCGATTGAAATTTTTAAAATCCTTCATTTATTCTATGCAAAATTCCATGGCATCTTGCATTTAATATCCCTCATACATGCTACCTTCTGGTCTTTCCCTAGTACGAACAATTTTTTTCAAAATCTTCATATATTGTTCTATAGGATACATCCATCTCATTCTTACTGGGCCACAATGCTCTAGTTCATATTCTAGATGTATTAAAAGATGCATAGAAATGCTAAAGATTGCTGGTGGAAATTCTTGTTCCAATAGACAAAGGACTTCAACAACCTCCCTCAAACTATCAAAGTTTGAAGGATCTAATACATGTAAACTCATTCTCTTTAATATTAGGCTCAACCTTATAATTTCCAATCTTGGATCCTTTGCAAAACTTTATATATTTACCACAATAGGTAAAATATTCTCAATTATGACATGATAGTCATGGGTCTTGAGGCATCTTAAGCTATTAATGTTAGTATGGCTTTTGATGCTACTACATACATATCCAGTGGGAAACCAAGTCTGAGACACAACTGTAAGAATTGTGCACATTGTTCCTTTGTCCAGACATAAGGAGCACTAAGTTTTCTATATTTTTCATTATCATTTTTTTCAACCCAAAGATTTCGACGAATATTTATTTCTTGAAAGTCTTCACATGATGAAATAGTATCAAGAGTACCAAAAATATTTTCTATAATAGCATAAGCTATATTTTTCTCAGTATACATAAATTCAACAGTATGTCTAATGGCTATATCCTTAAAGTGTGGCAACTTATACAATCTTCTGCTAGCAATCCCATCACTTTCAATAAATGACATTCTTTTTTGTCCATTCTCAACAATGTAATCACATGTTATCATCCATGGTGCTTCACGATTCTCTTCTTGACCATTGAAATGTGCTTCTTTGTTGACAATATGGATGATCCATTTTAAGGTAAGCATGATGTCCACAATAAATACACTTATGAAAACTTCTTGAGTGCCTCACAAAATCCTTAAATTTGCAAGCAGTACATGCATGGTATCCATGAACAAAGAGACTAGACAATGTTCCATATGCAGGAAGATCATGAATCATAAATAATAAGGAAGCTCTTAAAGTGAATTTGACTGAATGACCATGCCTTAAAGATTGAATTACTTCAATTCCTTTCCACAATTCCATTAGCTCATCATATAATGGCTCTAGATAAGCATCTATTGTATCTGAAGTCGCACTTTTATTTCCTAGTATAATCAATGATAACATTAAGAAAAATGATTTAGTTGATAACCATGGAGACAAGTTATAATTTATTAGAAACACTGACCAAGTTGACCATTTAGTACTTTGATCTGAGAATGGGTTCACCCATCTAGAGGCAAACCAAACCTTATATTATGAGGATCTTGAGAAAAATCGGGCCATCTGTTATCAAATTCCATCCATGTCTTAGAATCAGGCACATGTCATTGTTTTCTATCAATGCTCTTATTTTGGGCATGCCACTACATAAGTTCAACAATGTCTCTACACCTATACATTTGGAGTAATCATGGGATTATCAAAAAGTGGCGAAGAACCTTTCTAGGAATCGCAATTGATTTCAACCCTTGTCTATACCTTAGTTCATGAAATTTCAGACATTCACTCTCATTTGCAATATTTTTGTGAAATAATACACAACCATTTACAATTAACTTAATAATGCCAATAACTGATCTAGACTCTCATTTGTCCAACCATGCACCACTTGCAAGTTAAGAATTTGAAGGATTATTGTCAAATAACTTAACTTCCAATTAGCATACACATGATTTAAAGCATCGTCCATTGACTTGGCCCAATCATCATTTAGACCCTCATTCAACATTCTATCAACTTCAAACCCATCATCGAACATTTCTACCTCTTCATCTATGTTTGGTGCCACTTCATCTATGTTTGTTGCCTCTTCACCTCTCACAGTCTAACATTATATCATATCTTCATAATAGTTGTAGTCCCAAGGTCTTATACCACAATGCCCATATCTTATCATATGTTGATAAATCATGTTTCTTTTTTTACACCTTTCCACCAAGACAATTTTTACATGGACATGGATATTTTTCAATGTCCCTCTCATTAGCTGTACTCTCTCATCATATGTATGATATTGATCCATAGTCAACCTTTGACGCTCATCCATCTATAATATTGTGCATTCCAATATTAATTTAGTTTATGATTTAAAGAAAAAACATAAATCTAAAAATAGAGATGCCAAAACATTGTTGAAAGTAGTCACTTTCAGTACAGACCATTGTAGAAAGAAGAGGATATAATGAGTCATTGTTCTAAGATCTATCTTACATTCATTTGAAGTTTACCTATTGAGAATGGAATATGCCTATGTTCCCTATCAGCTTACTTTTAGAAATGAGGGTTTTGAATTACCTCTAAATTCCCTGCAGAGGGCCTTGCTGACTTCAAATTCATTGCAAAAAAACTCTGAATTCCTTGCCCTCCTTTTCAAAATTCTCCAGGTCCTATCCAAACAAGCTTTATCTCCCATGCAAGTGCTTCAATACCTGTCCATGAGAATAAGAAATGTCAACAACAAACCAATTTCATTCACATGCCAACAATTATACATTTTACAAGTTGTTTGACTTATAAATATAGACAAGTTATGTAAACCACTAGATAAATAGCATTTAAATTTTTTTCATCTCTAATTTATAATCTATTTTAGAGTTCAGCTAATATAGCTATTTTTTTTGGTTTGTTCTCATGGTTGTTACTCATGTAACTTGTACTTTCATATCCCTTTGAGCTCCTTTCTGTATTTCTTTCTTCTACATTGGTTGTGTTATGAATGTAAGACTTGAAAGTGCCCTTGCTGATAAGATTTAAGTCTTTAGTTATTTACCATTTTTTGTGATATTTGACTTTTGAGTCATAATATATAAGTCCATATGTTTATCTAGATTGATGTGGATCTTGCAAATTCTAGATACTTAAAGCTAAAACATGATTGAGCCTTGAAAGTGGATTGATCCACAAATAACATTAGGGTGAGTGCTAGAATGTAATGTTCATTGTGGGTCATGAATGAGTGGAGGTGATATAAAATATTTAAATATACCAGAAATAGTCATATGGTGTTAATCAATTAATGTAAATGTGACATAAGGATTTAGTATATATAAGTGAGTTGAAGGGAAAGAGTATTTTGTTTGATTTTCAAAGAGGACAAACTTAATGTTAGAAACCAAGATCTGAAATGCAAACCAGAAAAGCCTTCCACAGAAGAGAAAAATAGAAAAAGCGGAGCTATTGCATAAAGATGTACAACATAATATTATTCAGGAATTCAATAATTACAAGATATGATTTGGTTTATAAAAGAAAAGATGCATAATGCTAATCTTATCTTAAGAAACAAGATAGCTCAATAAGATAAGGATGAGAATAATAAACCTAGGAATTAAATAGTTACCTAAGTAAACTTATGCAAGTGCAATTAAATATTAATTACACTAACACCCCCCATAAGTGCAACTTAGGGAGACTAAAAAAACATGAACCAAAAACCAAGATGAATGCAAGAAAGCATGAATGAATGGGTCCCAACAACAAGGCTTGATTAGGTACCCATGTACAAATGCAATACTGAGGTAGAGAAGGAAAACCAAGAGGGACAAAACCCCCCTACAATGAGATGACTACTACAAAGAAGCACTGGAAGAACACTGTGGAGTAACACTAGAACCACAATCTGACAAGAAAGGAAAGATACTTTTGTCTACAAGAAACCAAAAATGGAATCATAATAATGTGACAGTAGACCCGATGCCACATAACACTGGAAAACTCACAAATTGGAACAACCCTAGAATCTGTGAAGCAACAGTAGATGAAATAATGACAAAATCTGGAAACCATGTATCTCAATGTTGATGCCAAACTGAGACTAAAAATCTTCCATAGGAAGGAGTACCATAAAGACTCTGGAACATTAACCATAAAAACATGGCCCTCAAATTGAGAAGGATCTGAACAATTGTGGATCAAGAAACATAAACTCCAAATCTATAGTGTGAACCGATGTGAATCTGATGTGTCAAGCAAGAGAAAAAATGTGGCCAAAAGAAACTAAGAAACCAGATAACCCATGCGAGTTGTCAACAAATCAAGATGGAGATCAAAGTGCATGCACACTCTAATAAAATTATTATGCAAGAAACCCACCTGATGGAACTTTATCTCAGTTCATTTATTACAATAACCTAATGATTGTAAAAGGAGATAATGCTAAACATGCATAAACAAAAAATAAGATGATGTGGTACTGAAATGAAGTGCAAATATTCAAGTTTCACCTTTCCAACTGCTAAAACATCCAAGTAATCTCCAAAACACCCATCGGGACAAATCTAGAATAATGATAAACCTAGGAAAGACATAGAAAAAAGTGTATGGACAACAAAATAGAGCTCCTCAATACCTTTCCAATGCCGCAAAGATGGCGAAAAATAGAGAAATGGAAAAAATTTATGAGCTCGGAAGCCATAAATAAACATCTGAGTTCAAATATAAATAAATGTAGCTAAATAGAAAATTATGGAAAAATAAACTACACCATAGGATAGTACTCGGAACCAACTTTCCGATGATATTTCATTTTCGAAAATCCAAATTCGGATGCAAAAGTTATGCCCAAAATACCAAAACTCCTCCAAAAGGGTTTAGAGTTAAGCCTGGCGAATAGGCTAACTGCTAGCATTAACCACTAGCAGTTAACTGACAGTGGCACCCATTAACTCTAGTTTTTTTTTTTTTTTCCTTGGATTGCATGTCGTACCAAGCCGTATGACCCATAAATGAAAAAAAATTACCTCCCGGAGTCACTCTGTCCAATTTTCACGATTTGACAATCGATTTTGGGGTTTTTTGGGCGCTTTGAACGCGATGATGACGTTCATTTGGGCTGAAAACACTCCAAAATTTTAGGTACACTCTGGATCTTGAAACTCTCATAAACTTCAAATCCTCGTAGATCCGACAAACATAGGCCTTTTTCGAGGAAACGAAAGGAAAACCTTACTATTCCAGCAGCTCTGGATTCAATGGAATGCCTAGATTTGATCCAAAATGCTTCATAAATAAGCTCAAGGCATAAAACCCTTGAGGAACCCTGAACATGCTCTGCAATGAATTTCTCCAAAAAACTAAGAAGGGGCTGCAAATCAAGGCTCTGATACCATGTTAGAAACAAAGATCTGAAATGCAAACCAAAAAAGCCTTCCACAGAAGAGAAAAATAGAAAAAGCAGAGCTATTGCATAAAGATGTGCAACATAATATTATTCAGGAATTCAATAATTACAAAATATGATTTCCTTTATAAAAGCAAAGATGCATAACCCTAATCTTATCTTGAGCAACAAGATAGCTCAATAAGATAAGGATGAGAATAATAAACCTAGGAATTAAATAATTGCCTAAGTAAACTTATGCAAGTGCAATTAAATATTAATTACACTATCACTTAACATAGCCATACACTCATAATTGATTTTGGATCACAAGTTTTTGTGTTTAAAATCATATCTTAGAAGTACATGATATATATATATATATCTTCTACAAGTATTTTAGCATGCTACAAGTATTTCTTGACAAGCTTATCTCTAGTTTCACCTAACTTAGAATTACATGCTAGATGCTACTATGTTTTTTCCTTGGTGAGTTAGTTGTGTTCCTTTTTGTTCATAAGGAACCTCTTTATAATTAATGTGGATTTTTCTCTTTTGATGTGCATCCATTTTAGGCCTGCAGTCAAATGGATTCCAAAGAGGCTATGTTTGGTGGAGGCTCATTAAGTAATATTTTGGAGTAATTCTTTAATTGGAAAATATATCCTTATTTTCTATAATTTTATTCTATTTGGTAGAGTGCCTCTAGGGATAAGGATTTTAAATATTTACACAACTCTATGAAGAAGTCATGCTTTCTTTATGAGAGTGTCTCCAAAATTTACTTCCAAATTACCATGAGAAATTCCCTAAAAACTGTGGTTATAGGAGGGTGTAGGAGGTGTGCTCAGTGAATGCGATGTATATTTTGTCTAGAAAAGAATTGAGTTGGTTCCTCCAAAAGTACATTGGAAAATTTGACTGACTAGATATGCATGCATTAGTAGTTTCAAGTGTAGCAAAGCCTATTCAATCATGGGAAATGTTAGGAGATTCATTTGTCTCTCTAACAAAGAGTTTTTTCAACCATTGCAAATTTGCAACTAGCTTGAAATGGTATCTCCATTATTGAAGAACTAGCATTTGTCTTGTAATAATTCTTTGGTAGAACTGTAGTAAAATGGGCATATTGTAAAGAATATTGTAAATTAAAGGATTAACATTGATCTGGTCAAGCTAGGTAATGAACACCATATATATGTGGTATTTTTCTTCTTGGAGACAACAAGCTTTATTCAGTTATCCATTACTAATTCTTATTCTCTTTTTTTTGTATGATCTATGCATGTTATTTTTCACTGTGGTAGTTGTTACAACTGAAAAATTTCACATTTTTCACTAGCCCCCACCCACCAATCCTCCACATTCCACATAAATTCATCACATTTTAATTTTATGATCAAAATAAGTTTTGAAATTTTTGTGACAAGATCCATTTTGTAGCCCACATTGCCAAATTGTCACAACCATAAATAAGTTTGAGACTCCATAATTTTTCCTAAGAAAAAATTAGCAGTATCAGCCTAACAATGCATCATCGGTGGAACCCCCATCATAGACTCGCTAATGGCCCAATGAAAATATTTCATAACCTAGTATCAGTGTAACAACACCCTATCGAGCTAACTCTTGAGGCATTCCCCTAGATAGACCGATAGAGTCAACAAAAGTAAGCACATCATTGTAATGCATGAACATCAGTGGAACGAGTGTCTACATTCCCATGATGGCTCAATATGATCATAAATTATCAAGAATTATTATATATCATGGGAATTAATGTGTATCAGGGTAATATATTTTGGCGTATCATCGATAGACCGAAGGAAAATTGTTCATTAGTGGAGAAGGTGGCTATCGATGGAATAAGGATTGCAGTCTCGCCAATACAATGATTATGATTGATTACTAATTGATGTGAAATCTCAAGGCATTGTCCAGATATTTAAAAATAAATGCTTCCCCCCAATGACAAGACTGAAATGGGTGGTGTATTTATGAGTCAAAGTTGAAGTGAATTATATCACAAGTTGATCGCATAATTTTTGCATAGTCTAGAAGATTTCGCTAAGGACAAAAGTAGAAAGGAAAAGCTAGGAGTTCTCACGTAGTAGAAACCAATCGAGGCGAGACCCAAGTAAGTACACCAATCCCAGCTAAGAAGTTGTATTTTTCAAAGGATTAAGAATTAGAAGAATGGAGGAAAATTCTGAAAAACCCAAAGCTAAGGTACAAAAAATTGAGAAGAGAGTCTTGAATCAAGGCCTAATAGATCAATGCCCTAGGCCGGGGCCAAGACCTAGGGGGGTTGCTCAAATGAATCCTTCAATGGATAGATTATTAGATAAACATAAAGGCTTGGGGGATATTTGGACACCACGACACAGGTATGAGATTTTCATGTATCATTATAGGAAACAATTTAGGTTTCAACCAATCTACAACTCGTGGAGGTTAAACTTAGGAAGACTCATGGTGCCCAATGTGTTCGTAAATGTAGAATTAATTAAAGCTTTGGCTAGAAAATATGTCCCCAAGAGGAGAACTATCCAAGCACATAATGGGGTTGACATGCTTGTTATTTTTGAGGATTTAATTTCTAATTTGTTTTAGTTGGAGTGTCCTATGAACTTTCCATTCACAATTAGAGATCTCTTGACAAAGTATCATCATATGGATACTAGCTACAAATGATGGAAACTACCCTTGCATAGGCCTAAGAATGAAGGAGGCCAACTCAGGAGGTTTTCAAGTAATGAAAACCCTCCTTTTCATGAGGACTTGTTTGAATAATATTTTAGATACACTTATTATTCAGCTGGTCAGGTCTTAGGGGTAGAGATCGCACCCCCCATGTCTATTTCCCCAATGGTATTAGCTGAACACATACAAAGAAATCATGTCAAGTCATTCAATTATGCTAGATAGTTGGACAATGACCTAAACCGAGAGCTTGAAAAGATTAAAAAAAACAATGAATATATTCATTTCAAACATTATTCTTTGTTTATTCACTTTCTCATGCACAGGGGACATGTTAGAAGGGTTTAGAGTCAAGAATTAAGAATAAAAGATACAGATGAAAATGGGAACCTCAAACCTATACAGATGTGGACTTCATTGTAGGATAGTCGATTTGGTAGATCTCATTATCTTTTTTTTGAGGATTTTTTTGTGAAACCATTAATGGAGTGGCTAGGATATCCATGTGATTATAACTTGTCCCCAGAAGTGCAAAAGTTTCTAAGACCAAAGGAAAATGACCCAAGGAAAAAGGTGGATCATAACTAGGGGGATTGGTATGCTTTTCCTGACTGTACAGTGATTAGGGTTTATGGGTTTGAAGGAACTCCACAAGTTTGTTGACATGAGTAGTTCCTGATAGAATTTCCTACTTAGAAATTGTGAGGCAATTGGAAAAATCTGATTCCAAAAACCTCAAAGGACACAACAAACAATTGATCATGCCCAATACCTTATGCTTTGGAGACTTTACAGTGGTTGCAAATGAGAGATATGAGGAGATTGATGCTAAATTAGCATAGTATAACCTCCCTCTAGGTAACAAAAGGAAAAATTTTGATGCAAAAGGATTTATTCATAAAGCAATGTTATAAAAGGTGTTATCAGGATATGAGCATGTATTCTTAGTTGAAGATGTAATAAGAAACCATGATGAAGCCTCTACCACTAAAAGAATGACTACATATAATAGGGTTATGCTTGTAGAGGAATGGAAAAGAAGAAATTTCCCATCTTATTCGAAGGCATTTGGTGAAATACATGATCCGCTAGCAAGGATTGAGAAACTCATTGCTCATATGGATGAAGTGGTAAAGAATGTGCCTTCATTTGTCTTTGATGCCCCTCATGCAACCTATTCAAGAGTGCAAGCTGAAGATATAGAGCCCTTAGATTATATCCCTTCATAGTGAACTCCTGATGTGAGTTTTTCTTTAGATACTGATATGAGTGATGAGGAAAGTGATGAGGAGGAAGAGAAAGTACAAAAAATAAGTGCTTTTGTAATTGTAGGGTATGAGCCTCCTCATGAACACAATGTTGTAAGATTTGAAGCATCAGATGAATTATCAGATGATGTTAGGGTCAAGACTAGACAAAAGTTCATTTTTGATGGAGATTTTGTTAAGTCTCCTATGTTTAAATCATTTTTTTACAAATATAAAGGCAATAAAATGAGACAAAAGATGAAGGATGTCACTCGTGAGCAAGAAGTTGTTGTTTTGAAAGAATTTAAAAAAGAAATAGATAAAGATATGGAGTCTATCACTCCTAAGAAAGGGAGAGAGTTACTCCAAGAAGCTGGAGTATTGATTTTTCCCGGATGGAATACAAGCTTTGCAATTGTGTTTGATATTTTCAGTAAGAAAGGAGATAAAACAATGAATTTAATAGATGAAGCAAGTGACAAGATGTATTCAGGATCTTGATACAATCCAAATGAGGCCACCTTGCTTATTTGGTCATTGTACCCCCATGACAAAAGACCAATTGTGATTGATAATCCAAACCAAATGTTTGGATATCTCTTGGTTCAAAGAGTAGGGGATACCAACCCCATGGAGACAACAAAGTTGAATGTCAATGTGGAAAAATTCACCAAGGCGTAGATTGATAAGTTGGTTAAAGAAAATGACAAGTTGAAGAAGGAATTAGCACATCAAAGAGAAAGATCGTCTTCCTCTTCCACACTAGAATTGTATTCCCCATTGCTTGAGAAATATAAGAGAGTATTGGATGCAATGGCTGATACAACTCATTGGAAGCAGTGCCACCTGAAATCTCAGGAAAAATGTAAAGAATTGGAGAAGGAAGTCAAAACCATCAAGTATAATACTGCATCCAAAATGATCAAGGGAAGATTCAATAAGATGATGAAATGTGCAGATGAATATTGGAGGCAATTTAAAAATGTACTCTCAACAGTAGAGGACAACGAACGATTACAAGGGAGAATAATCAAAAAGAGACAAGAGCTTCAAGACAAGCAAATCCTGAAAGGACAGATGATGCAAACACATAATAAATTGGTAGAAGCACACACTAGATATCATAATAAGCTCATCAAGGATTTTGAGTGCTTCAATTCAACTATGATTCTCTATGATGATATGGGAAATCCTCGAGAATATGATGATTGGAAGGAAAATTTTAATGCGATTCTGACTGCTTCATTACAAGAGATCAATGATGAGGCTATTATTTTACAAAAAACTCGCAACTAGCTCAAGAAGATGATGTATAGGGAGTATGATATGAGAAAGGTGATATCCAATGCAGATACTTGTGTTGAACAAGAATACATCCATCACCTCTCTGCATTCAATTTTTTCCTCAACCTAACTATGGATAGACTAGACACAATAGGGCAACCATTAGGATGAAAGGAGTCAGCCGACAACATGAGCACCATATCATGGAGTAGAAGCTTTGAAAAGATCTTAGGTGGTCACAGGCTTATGCTTTGAGATTAGCAGATTGGAGCATTTAGTTGTTGCAATATTTGGTATTCTTAATTATGTTTAGTTATCAAACAACATGAATTTTTTAAATGGGTATGTAGCTTGTTGCCTCTAACATATATAAGAGAGACCAAGACTTGAATAGATCATCCATCTCATATCAAAAACTATTGTTATAATGCATATTATTCAAAGATAAATATAATGGAGAAGGTTATGCATAATTTTTAATTTTCTTTCAAGTGTTCAAGTGTTGTGTGGATTTATATGCTTATATCTTATTTGGTTGTATCTGAAGTGGTTTTTTATGTTATTCAAATTGAGTGTGTGGAAATACATTTAATTTGTTAATACACATTTTTTGTAGTTGTGTGATGTTATTGACTGGTTTTGGTATGTAGAAGAATTAAAATTCCTTTTAAGAAATCAAATTTGATAGGTTCCTATTTGGATTAAAGTCCTTTTGAATAGATTCTCTTAATTGGTTTCCTTTCACATTTGAATTAAATCCTTTCACAACTTCACAATAGCGTAAGGGGATATCAATAGTATTACTAAGAAGAGTCCAAATAACTAGCATACTTGCACATTTTCATAAGGTGCAAACATTCAAAGTTCCCAACTATTCGAGTTAAGCTGAAGAGTGAATCTACCTATCTTACAGAACCCTATCTCCAAAATTATCATTCATCCCTCCACTCCATCCACCCAATAGAAGTAGGCACTAGTAATAATTAGATATTACATACAAAATACAATTCAAAATCTTGAATTCTCAATTACTCACTAGTATTTAGACATTAAAACTCTACATTTGCTTCATCTAGCATGCCATAGTAAGTAGATTACTCAATCTAGGAACCATATCTATCTACAAATATTCCTTATTGTTTAGGTATACCCACATAGGTCTAGAAGAGCTTGAAGAGTAGAAGGTAATCAATCATTCTTACCTTGTTCGTGGGCCAAAGGTGTATTAAGGATTGGCACTCCTTATGGTTTAAAACTTGCATTTTGAGACCTAAAACTAGTGATGGTGGCCTAGGGTTTTTCATCTAAATATATGCCTAAATTCCATGGTTTAACTACATCTCACTGTCCTTTCCATGATGAGAAGGTAGAGGTAGATTTCAATAGGAGCCTCCATTGTTTGAATTGGCACCAAACAATACCTTCAACCTCAACTTATGTCATTACATATAATGACATTTCTCCAATTGTATATATTGTTTAATCACACAATAAAGGGCCTTTAGAGACCAATGGTATCTATCCAATCTACATATACCTTCGGTGTTAATGAAAATCATAGGTATAAGTGAAAGTGTTAGGAAGGTAGGTCTATTTCATCTAGATTTTTTTCATTGTCAAAATATGTCTACCTTAATTGATGCAAATTTGTTCATGATATTTATGCATGATCACTATTGCTATCTATGCTCTACTGGTTCGATATGTCCATGATTTTTTGCCTACAGTACTTCACTAATGACTATCTATGAATAACCCAAGTATAGTGCTTTAATTGCTTTCAAACATAAAGTGGGTGGTAAGTGTTGCTTTATGTTATAACCATACATGACTTAGTTAAGAAATGGGAATCTCACTTATAAGATTTTCTCAATGAGTTGGGATCCTGTATTCAAATACATGATGTCTACCTTTTCATTTTTCCCTTTTCAGGTCCACTCTTGAAAGCTTCTAAGTGGTTGAAGAGACTAGTTGGTTTCAGTTTTGGATTTGGAGGAAAGCTTGCTCCATTTTGGCCTAGTACAACATCATGGAGTGTTGTTGGCTCTTCTAAGGTAGAGTATAATTTATTCTTTGATACATGTCATTGAGATGATATATGGTCTTATTTTTCTTCTATTTTCATAGGTATATATACACAATCTCGTTACTAAGGACAATCTGGTGCTTCCTTCAGCATAGTTTGAAGTTGCAATAGTAGATGGTGAGAAATCATCATTGCAACCTTGTGCGAAAAAAAGTCTCATGGTTCTCAGTTACTTATTTGTGGATACTTTTTGAATGGGATTAATAATAATTTGCATTCATTTGTAATGTTTCACTTACAAATTTTTGGTTTCTCCATTGATTTAGTTTGGAAGAAGAGAGGGAGACATGGAATTTCCTAAGAGTCATGTTTGAAGATTAAGGAAATGCTAGGACAAAGCTACTTGAGCACCTTGGATTTCAAGTGCAGTCAATAGAGAATCAAGACTTACAGGAAGCTCAATCTACCAACATTGATAATATTAGTAGTGAAATGATCAACAATGTCACTCTTGATGATACAACACAATTAGATCCATCAGCTCGGTCAAAAGGTGGACAAGATGTTACATCCCCCAATGAATTGGGATCCTATATGCAAATACATGATGTCTATCTTTTCATTTTTATGTTTTCAGGTGCACTCTTGAGAGCTCCTAAGTGGTTGAAGAGACCAGTTGGTGTCAGTTTTGGATTTGGAAGAAAGCTTGCTACATTTCGGCCTGGTATAGCATCATAGAGTTTTGTTGGATCTTATGAGGTAGAGTACAATTTATTCTTTGGTACATGTCATTAAGATGATATATGGTCTTATTTTTCTTCTATTTTCATAGGTATATATACATAATCTCATTACCGAGGATAGTTTGGTGCTTCGTTCTACAGAGTTTGAAGCTACAATAGCAGATGATGAAAAATAATCATTGTGTGCTTTGTGTGATAAGAAGTTTCAGGATTCTCAGTTACTTATTTTTGGATACTTTTTGAATGGGATTAATAACAATTTACATTAATTTGTATTGTTTCACTTGCAAATTTTTGGTTTCTGCATTGATTTAGTTTGGAAGAAGAGAGGGAGACATGGAATTTCCTAAGAGTCATGTTTGAAGATGAAGGAAATCCTAGGGAGAAGCTACTTGAGCACCTTGGATTTCAAGTGCAAACAACAGAGAATCAAGACTTACAAGAAGCTCAATCTACCAACACTGATGATATTAGCAATGAAATAATCAACAATGTCACTCTTGATGATACAACATAATTAGATCCATTAGTTCAGTCAAAAGGTGGACAATATGTTACATCCCCTAGAGACAATGGCAAGGAGTTTTTTGATAATTTGCAAAGTACAAAAGAACATCCTCACTTCATCTAACTGAAAATGATTTTGTTGTTGGGAAGGATACCCTAGGCAATGGAGAAGAGGTGCAACATGAAGCTACTAAATATTTGATCAAATACTAAGAATGTGATGAAGCCATTCAAAGTTCTTTAGTTGTTGGTGATGATAAGGGAGCAGTCATGCAATGCCTATCAACAAACAAGATTGCAGATGGACTTCTCATTGCTCATGTCGAGGGGAGTTCTTTACGAGAGAAAACTCGTGATGAATATTTAAGAAAAACAAATTGTTCCTATCTTAATGTTATGCTTCTATACTAATTTCATGGCATTTGCAACATCTTAAAGTCTTTTATTGTTTTATGTTTTACCATCCTTCTTGTATTTAGCTATCTGGATTTTAGAATGCTAATTGGCTCTATTTATCTAAAATATATTTCTTTCTATGGAATATTTTCTGAC
This sequence comes from Sequoia sempervirens, assembly GCA_007258455.2. Classification (NCBI taxonomy): domain Eukaryota; kingdom Viridiplantae; phylum Streptophyta; class Pinopsida; order Cupressales; family Cupressaceae; genus Sequoia; species Sequoia sempervirens. The sequence goes on along the minus strand of VDFB02105785.1, from coordinate 497,057,971 downwards.
TTAACACTATTAGTGCAAGTGGTTTCTGCTATGGTCAATAATGACCTTATTGGCCTTGTGAACAACAAGCCTTTGAAATCCTAGAAGGAAACTGTTGCTTTACTTTTGGATAATGCAATTTTGATTTAGAGAAAATTGTACTTGACAATTTATTTTTTTTATAACTCATTTCTAATTTATGTGAGTTGTAGTTTGCATCTTTTGATATAATGAGAAAGTATACAAATTTATGCATTGTATCATACAGTTGTGTACAATATTTTCAAACATTTATCATACTTGCATCATAGATACAAGACTTGGATGTAAACCAATCTTGGTAGGCTAATTTTTGACTTAAGACTTGGAGGACTCAACACAGACTTGGTAGGCTGATTTTTTGACTTGGACATTGAAGGTAGGTTTTCAAATCAAATAAACCCTACCCCACAGAGTGATGTGTTTTTTCCATTATATTTTCATTCAATTCTCTTAGAAAATAAATAAAATTAGCTATGATGAATTTTTGTTCACTATTTCCAATTGATTCTATGTTTTCTTTAAGAGGCTTGGGGTTGTAAGATCAAATGGGTCTCTTGTAGTCAATAGAGAAATAAAGTTAGTCCTTGAAGAGATTGTAACAAAGATGTGATAATCACAAAGCACAAGGTTCAAAGCAATGGGATCATAATATAAAACCAACAGAGAAAAAATATGTTTTTATCAGAACAATGATTTTAATGATTGACTTTGAAGAATAATCATCATAAGATAGCAGTGAATACAAACAATGATAGTGCCAATGATTTATCAATACAATGAATAAAATTTTCCAATTTTCAATGCATAATAACAATAGTCCAAGGCATGCAAGGGATAGGAATGAAAAACAATGTATAGAGGGAAAATAGTTGCAAATGATCACTGTTATATCAAAGCATATGAGTGTCAAAGGATCATAGCAAAATGAAGGAGATAATAAAAGTTGTTATGAATGCCATGTGACCCGATATCATGCACAAAGAAGATGTAAAGGACAAGGGAACAAAGTGAAAAGGAGTCAAATTCAATGAGATTCATTCAATTCCTTGAAGAGCATTATCATTATATCAGTGAAAGCACAAGATTGTAATAGCAATGAAGCAATGGAAAGCAACAACAATATATGCGACATTAGGATCACTATCATAAAGGATGGAGATCAGTATGAGGTTTCAAGATTCAATATTTCCACTTACCTTTTGATTGTAACCTTGTTTAATTTTTTTCCCTTTTTGAATGATACTACTGTTGCAACTTAGAAAATGTTGCTCAACAATATCTAGCGTTACAAAAATGGAAACCACCACTCATTGCATTTAATGGTTGTTTCCTTCATTAGACTTGCAATTGGAAAACCTTCAAAACCGTGTGGGAGTTGAAATACCAAATTTTTTATTAAACTTAGAAACTTCCCTCCAACATGAAATCATAATGTCTTACACCAAAAATGAACTGTCTAAGATTCCCTCCAAATGCATACACGACCCGATTGACCAAGGCACCAAAAATACCCCTTTTTTTTTTTTTTGTCTACCAAAAATACCTATTGCTAAAATGCACAAAAAAAAACTATTGTGTGGAAGGCATGCAAAAATTAATCTTCATTTTTTATGGGAAAAAAATCCATCCATCTACATTGTCATTTTAATATAGGTTGTGAAAATTAAGATAAGCATGATGTGCTCCTAAAATCACTAGAGTTAAAACTTGTATAAAAAATAACATCTATAAAAATGATTCACACAATTTATTTTATAGATTATAAAATAATTCTATTTTTAAAAAATAATTAAGAATATAAAGTCTGAAAGAGAAAGATTTTGCATACCAAAAGTAATCATAATTGTTATTTCTATTTCACATTATTAAGATGGTCGAGTATATCAATAAGCGAAGATAGAAGTGAATCAATTTCTTCATTTTTATTGCAATTACATATTGTTTAAATCATATTTTATTAGTGAAATTGACCACAATTTCTCTTTGATACATTTGACATGCTAACAGAATAGGGAAATCAAACCGGCTTCAAATCATAATTAAAAACATTAATGATTCATTAACATAATGAGTAATAAAAGTTAAAGAATGTAAATGTTCATAAATTTTTTTATAAAATATGTGAAGGCCTTAATACTACACTAAGAGGCAATGCCTTCCATGCAATAGATATTTTTGGTGCACCAAACAACCTAAGTAGCCAAATGGCCCACTTAGGTAGCGGTCCCATGAGGAGGGCTTAATTAGCTCTATGGGTTATGATCAAATTTGAAAGAAAAAATAATAGAGGAGTAATAGTTATTTATTTAGTCATTAATTTAGCCATATATTTAGTATTTGTCTGATATTAGTCATTTATTTAGTCATTTTTATTTTTCTAATATTAGTCATTTAGTTAGTCATTTATTTAGTCATTTAGTTGTGATTTTACCCAATGACCAAACTAGTCACATATATATGACCAAATTAGGCATTTATTTTAAAAATACTACTAATGTTAGTCATGTGACTAAAATTTTTAGTCATGTGACTAATTTTTTAGTTATGTAGTCATTTCTTTTCCAAATTCCACTAGTGGATGTGATAGAAGAAAATGCAATTATAGACAATCGTAATAATCATATTTTTTTCTCTTGATACCTCTCGTGCTAGTGACAAAGGTATCTTGGTGAAAGAAAATGCAATCATTGAGAATAATGAAGGTCTTGTTTGTCTTTCTCCTCATCCCCCTTGGGAAGATATTATGACACAAGAAAAGGAGATCATAGATACATTTATAAACATCATCCTACCTAATTTCCATTCATACCTTGATTGTGAGAATGTTGTAGTGAAAGAAGATGCAGTTGTAAGAAATCGTGACAATCACTTTATAAGTGAGGATGATATAGGTTGGTGTTAGATTATAGAACCTTTAAGATCTATGACAACCCTCTTTATGTTTCCTCCCCTACCTATCCTATTTTGGAAGACATTATGGGATAAAGGAATGAAATTATGGACTATCATGGCAATCACATTTGTTCTTCTCCTAGTATCTCTCCTAGTTGTGAAGAAAATACTTCGATGTTAGAAAATGAAATCAATGAAAGTCATGAAAATATTAGCTACCTCTCTTAACCTAGGAAAAAATTTATTGAACAAGAGAATCCCGTCATTTATAAGAAAGATAATCCAACCAGTGATAACTGTTAGGGTTAGAAAGGAAGATATCTAACAATTAAATGCAGATTTAATAAATAAACAAAAAAAGTAAAACACACATAGAATAAATCATAACACAAAGAATTTAACATGGTTCACCCAATCTGGGCTACATCCACCAAACTATAGCCATCCAATACTTTTATTATCTAGTGAAAAAACTTATTACAATCTTGCGAATAATCACGTTTTTCATCATACTGTAGCACCCATCTAAGCCCCTTTTTAACAAGCTTAGAAGCTTCCATATTTTGGGTTCTACAAAAATGGATTTTTCTTTTTTCTTTGATTTTTTTTTTGGTGATGGCACAAAAAAGTAGGAGGAAATTTTTTCTCGGGGGCAGCCACACCCGAACCCCTACCTAGGGCTCGGCCCGACCCCGAACCCCAACAAGGGTACATGTCAGGGAGTACAGTATACCATGGGCTATACAGTATAGCATGATCAATCACCACATACCAACAATCTCCCACTTGGAGACTGATCAGGCTCCACACCAACACAATCTCTCACTTGGAGATTGATCCTGGACAACACTGCTACAATTACAACTCCCACTGGAAATAAGTACCTTGGACCCTGCTGCTATGTTATACTTGAATTCATCCTTGAAGGCCAACATAAGCTAAAGAGGAGCTCAGCTTCTCCCTTGTCACCGCCTTTATAAACATATCCACTAGATTGACATCTATATGTATCTTGTCCAGCTTGACCTGTCCATCCTCCAACACCGACCAAATGAAATGATATCTCAACTGTATGTGTTTTGTTTCAAAATGCAAGGAAAAATTCTTTGCAAGATGTATAGCACTCTAGCTATCTGTAAACAAGTAATTTCCAGCCTGTTGTTTTCCCAACTCTTCCATGAAAAATTGTAGCCATATCATTTCCTTTGCCGCCTTTGTTGCAACAACATACTCTACCTCTGTGGTGGATAAAGCAACCACCTTTTACAATCGAGAAATCCAACTCACTGTTGTCCCACCAACTGTAAATACATAACCTGTGGTACTCCACTTGGTATCTATATCCCCTACCAAATCTAACTCAACATAGCCTTTTAAATCAGTATTAGAGCCCCCAAAACATAAACATTTATTGGACGTACCTCTCAAGTACCTGAGAATCCATTTTACTGCATTCCAATGCTCAACTCTGGGATGACTCAAATACCTGCTAACAACCCCTATGACATGTGCAATATTAGGTCTCGTGCATACCATGGCGTACATTAAACTACCTACAACTAAAGCATATGGTACCTTGGACATTTTTTCTTCCTCCTCGTGTCTTTGGACACATATCCTTAGTCAATTTAACATGACTAGGAAAAGGTGTGCTGACAACTTTTGCATTCTCCATATGAAATCTCTGCAACACCTTTTCAATATAATTAGCCTGAGATAAAAACAATTTCCTATTTTTCCTATCTCCACAAATTTTCATACCAAGGATTTGTTTTGCTGCCTCTAAATCCTTCATAGAAAAATATTTTGCTAACTGTTGTTTTAGCTCACCTATGTGATCCATGGTAGACCCTTCTACAAGCATGTCATCAACATATAGACATAAAATAATGTAGCTGTCATTATCCAACCTCTTAAATTAAATACAATGGTGAGAATTACACCTGTTTTAGCCTTTCTCAGCCATAAAACTATCAAATTTCAAGTATCATTGCCGAGGTGCTTGCTTCAAGCCATATAAACTTTTCTTCAATCTGCACACTATTTTCTCCTTACCTTTGACCTCAAATCCTTGTGGTTGTTCCATATATATTTCCTCTTCCAAATCACCACATGGAGAAAGGTTGTTTTAACATCAAGTTGTTCTAAATGCAAATCTTCAGTAGCCACAATACTTAAAACAATACAAATAGAAGTCATTTTAACAATTGGAGAAAAAATCTCATCAAAATCATTACCCTTTTTCTGTGCAAATCCCTTTACAACTAATCTAGCTTTAAATCTCTTCTTATCTCCATCCTCCTCTTTCAGCCTATAAATCCATTTGTTTGGCAAAGCCTTTTTTCCTACAGGCAACTTGCACAATTCCCAAGTCTAATTTTTCAGCAAGGAGTCCATTTCTTCTTCCATTCCATGCTCCCACTAAACCTTGGTATCCACCTAAATAGCTTCATCATAATATTTTGGTTCACTGGCATCAATTAACAAAATAGTATACAAAGAGGGAGAGAATCTTTCTGGAGGTCTACTTATCCTTGAAGATCATCTAATAGGAGTTTGTGGTATTTCTTGTTGCTATTGTTGTGGAGTATGAGGAACCACTGAAACATCATTGTTTGGAATATCATCCAATATTGCATAATCATTTTCTTTCTTCTCATGCTGCAACAGTAGATCTTTGTACAACACTTTCTCATTGAATATGACATCCCTGCTTCTCAAAAAATTTTGATTTTCAAAATCTCAAAGCATATAACCAAATTCATCAATTCCATATCCAAAAAATACACATTTCTTTGATTTTGCATCAATCTTGGTTCTATTTTCAGAATCTACATGTGCAAATGCTTCACAACCAAAGGTTTTGAGAAAAGAATAACTCACCTTCTTACCTTTCCATGCTTCCTCTGGAATACCACAACCCAAAGGATTAGAGGGACCTCTATTAATTAAATAAACAACAGTGTTTATAGTCTTTGCCCACATTTTTAAAGGCAACCCAACATGTAATCTCATAGTCCATGCACGCTCCATTATTGTTCTATTCATGCGCTCAAGCACTCCATTTTCCTGTGGAGTTCTTGGAATTTTTTTCTACCTACGAATACCATTAGAGGAACAATAATCTTCAAACTCTTTGCTGCAATACTCACCACCATTATCAGATCTAATATACTTTATCTTTTTACTCGTCTCATTCTCAACCAAGCTTCTCCATTTTTTAAAAGTTTCAAATACATCATATTTTTTCCTAAGGAAATAAATACATACCTTCCTAGTTGCATCATCAATGAATGTAACATAATACAAAGAGCCACTGAAAGAAGATACCTGAGTTGGTCCCCATACATCTATATGCACAAGCTCCAATTTCTCATCTTTCTTTTGCTTCCCATCCTTGAGAAAACTTACTCTTTCTTTTTCCATACACACAACTTTCACAGAAATCCATATTAACACATTTTAGACCTGGTAAAACATTATTTGAATGAAGTACTTTCATACCTTTTGCACTCATATTCTCAATTCTATTATGCCACAGTGCTGATTCAGAGTCCACAACAACTGTATGATCTTCTACCTGTTGAACTGTAGCAACTATTCCTAAACATTGACATTTTTTCATAATAATTAAAGTAGAAGGAATAGTATGACCTATACAAAGATATAAGGTGCCTACTTTCACACCTTTTTCTACCACTAAGGAACCCTTTGTGACCTTCCAATTTTTATCAATAAATGTAACAACACAACCTTCATAATCTAGTTGCCCTGCTGAAATTAAATTTCTGCTTAACTTTGGAACATGCCTTACCTCATGTAGTAGCCAATGATTCCCATTGTGCAACTTAATCTTGATTCTTCCCTTTCCAACAATCTGACAGGGTTTTTTATCTCCTAAATAAACCAACCCAAAATCCCCTTGGACATAATCAAGAAAATAACTTCTATGGGGGGGGTAACATGAAATGAAGCCCCTGAATCTAACACCCAAGAATCATCAGCATTATCAAGGGAAAGAATCAAAGCATCCTCATCAAATTTAATCACTTACCACATTTGCCTCTTTGCTTCCTTCTTTTTTGTCTCCTTTATTTTTTTAAGACCAATAATCTTTCTTTAATGACCTGACTTACCACAGTACCAACAATCTCTCTTGTCTCTAGATTGGGACCTTTTTTCCTTTGGTTTTCCTCGTGACTTCCCATGATTTCCATAATTGTTTCCTCTCTCCTTTGTCCTACCCCTGATTTTTGCATTCAAAACAATGTCTGATGTGGATGTTCCATATGAACTTTTCCTACGAATTTCCTCACTGAAAATAACACTAACAACATCATCAAATTTCAATGTATTCGAACCAGAAACAAAATTGCTAACATCCATTACCAAGCTATTCCAAATTTCAGGCAAAGAACACAGAATCAAAAGAGCACTAACTTCTTCATCAAAGTTTAATTTTACAGAAGTTAATTGATTGGTGACCGTATTAAAATCATTAAAATGATCAGTAACTGACCCACCTTCTACCATTTTCATATTAAATAAACACTTCATAAGAAATACCTTATTCAAAACGAAAGGCTTTTCATATAACTTTGCTAGGGTTTCCATCAACTCTTTAGTTTTCTTTTCTTTTGTAATATTGAACACCACCGATTGTGCTAGGCATAAACGAATACTGGTAAGAGCCTTTCTATCCAAAATCTCCCAGTCCTCATCAGACATTGCTTGGGGTTTCTTGGTTTTCCCTTTCAATGGCTGCCATAAATCCTTCTAATAGAGATAGTCCTCCATCTGCATCTTCCATATCTGATAGTTCTACCCATTAAACTTCTCAAGCTTCTTACCCTCGTCTGCAATTACTCCCACTCAACCGTGAGACCTTCCTACAGACAATAATCGAAAGACAACCCACTCTGATACCACTTGTTACGGTTAGATAGGAAGATATCTAACAATTAAATGCAGATTTAATTAATAAACAAAGAAACTAAAAAATACACAGAATAAATCATAACACAAATAATTTAACGTGGTTCACCCAATCCGAGCTACATCCACCAAACTACAACCATCCAATACTTTTATTATCTAGTGGAAAAACTTATTACAATCTTGCGAATAATCGCGTTTTTCATCATACTGTAACACCCATCTGAACCCCTTTTTAACAAGCTTAGAAGCTTCTAGATATTTGGTTCTACAAAAATAGATTTTTCTTTTTTCATTGACTTTTCCATTTTTTGGTGATGACACAAAAAAGTAGGAGGAAATTTTTTCTCAGGGGCAGCCGCCCCAAAACCCCAAGAATACATGCTAGGGTGTATAGTATACCATGGGCTATATAGTATAGCATGATCAATTGTCACATACCAACAATAACTCCCTTACTTGCGATGAAGTCATTTTAGAAGAACCAACCTTTGAGTGTCATGAACATCTAGTTTGTAGTTCTCCTTAAAGCTATCCTCCTAGGGAGGATATCATGGTGCAAGAAAATTACAACATTAACAAGAGTAACTAGGATTCCTTGGATGATGGTGAAAAGATGACACTAGATTCCTCTTGATTAGAAATACATCAAACCAAAGCCACTGAGGTTATGAATGCACAATTTTCCATTATATCCCCCTTCATTAATGAACCTCATACATACCTTCTGGTACATCCTAAGAATCTTTTTATTCTTTACCCACCCTCACAATGACCACAAACTCAAAACAAACCCGAACTTATCCTTTATCCACCTAAGAATAATGTGTCACAACAGCGGAGTTATAATATCATTGCTCATACATATAACACTAGAAACAATTTGCAACCAATAAAAACACCATTAACATCCCTCCCATTGCCTAACCCTATCTTTCCTAGTACCCCTCATTTGTCTTCACATAATGAAAAGGAGTACAATCTTGTTGAACAACTAAAGAATAATCTTGTTAAGATATCATTATGGGACCTCATTCAAGCCTCCTCTCATTATCATAACATGATTAAAAGTGCCTTACAAGAATTTCCTCCCCCTTAATGTGCAATTAAATGTAGTAGACCAAATTCAAGCTCTAACTTTAGTCAACTTAGACATTACTTTCCATCAAGATGAGTTACCCTCACTAGAAGTGCAAAAGAAAAATGATGCTTTCATGATAATAGCTAATTATGATGGGTGGGGAATAAAAATAACCCTTGTTTACAATGGCCTTTCCCTTAATGTGTGTAGTGCATGACCATTTTGGATAGACTTGCAATGGATAAATAAAAAATTCAACCCGCCTCTTTATCTATTAGTGGGTTTGATAATGTGGTAAAACGACCACTTGGTGTGATTACATTACCTATTACAGTTGAATAAGTTACATTGCAAACCCATATCCATGTTATGCCTCATGATCTTTCATATAATCTTCTTTTAGTTATACCATGGATCCATGCAATGAATGGAGTGCCTTCAACTCTTCATCGTATAATGAAGTACATCTACAATAACAAAGTGGGTATAATCAAAGCCGGACTTGAACCAAATAGTTGTTTGAACATTGAGAAAAGTAGGGAAGTCCTTTGGAAACACTAACAACAACTACAAAAGTAGAACTCGTGCAACAAAAAGACAAAGAAAAACATATTGAGGAAGTCACAAAGTTATTAGAAAATGATTGGGGTTCCTTAGATTTCACATCATTCATGGGAGAATACAAGATCACAACAAAATATTCTACAAAGGGAAAAAAAGAGTGGTAAATTCAAAAAAAAAATTGGAAGACCCTTCGAAAGCTTCCACCTCAACCACTTTAGAACAAAAGAAAAAAAATTACACAAAAATTTTTGCTGAAGCTGATTATGAGCAACCACCGAATCCAAAAGAAGTGAAAAAGCTTTATGGAAAATGTTATGAACTTATGAAACAACTTGGGTATAGTGGAAGAGGATGTGATGATATAGAAAAATTTATTTGTGTCCCAATATAACCTAATACACAAGAAAAGACTAGTGGTCTTGGTTATTGTTCCTTGAAAGAAACAAACAAGCCTTCACTTAATGTCAGCACTATTACAAAGGATTCTTCTAAGACAATTATAACATTAGTACATCCTGAACTGATAGAAACTAGTGCTCTTGATTATTGTCCTTCAAAAAAGTGAAAGAAATAGAGAAATCTTTGCTTAATATCAATGTCATCATGCATAACACTAACAATTGGAGTTTAATAGATTTTGCATCCTCCTTTAAGGAAGAGAACAAAATCTCACAATCTAAAGATTCTTGTGTAGTTATGACATCTTGTAGTAAGCAAGAGATATCTTTGTCACAAAATAAAGGAACATCTTCTATTGATCAAGACAATATCTCGTCAAGGCTCGTCCAAGCTCATATGATATCTCTTCCTCCAAGACAATGAAAGAAATTTTACAAGAGTACATTTGTGTATGTCATAGAGTTCATGGTCATTCTACAAATGAATGTAAGTCTTTGAGTACAATCAAATTCAATATCTTAAGGATTGTGGTGTTGTTCCTTGTAATGAAGCACCTAGGTCCTCTAATTGATAATTATTTTCATGTTTTTCATTAATCACCTCAACTTATCCTTGTCCTACACTAAGTCGGCGCAAGGGGTTAAGTAGCCTTTTCCTCATATGTAACTTTTTATTATCTTGTTTTCGCTAGTTGACCACCTTCCATGTGTATATATGAGTAGGCTTGGGATGTGGAAGAAATGCCATAAGTTGGATCAAATGTGACGTACTGAGTTATGCAACCCCTTTTCATGATGTAGTATTCAGAAACATATGACTTTCCTTAGGGATTTTCGAATAAGCTCTCATGTTTTTTTCTCTTGTAAAGAAATTTCTCACAACAATGGTGTTAGCAACCACTTTAAATTGGGGGAATTCATCGACACTCATGTTTCATTGTGTGATTTTCTATATTCTTACAATGCATCCTTTTCTTGGTGGTGTCTTTGGGTTTGGTTTCCTCCAAGAGTATGATATTTCTTTGACTTGTCCTCTCTTGGAGACATTAGGAATGATGTTCCCTAAGAAGAGACCTTACATGAACTAAGAAAAATCCCTTTGAACATACCTTACACTATCTTGCATTTATAATAATTGTTATATGGCCACCTTGCATAACACACTTTGCCTGCCTATGGAGCCATCTTGTTTGTTCATGAGTTTCAAGCATATGAAGCTTTGCTTGCCTCATGAAGCTTGAAGTTCATTGTTGTATGGTGCCTTATCAAAGCTATTAGGAGGTATAGCTTTGGTATGGTTGTACATGTGGGAGCCAAACCTAGGTATGACTTTCCCATACGCACTTGCTTGTGTGTGTGGGAATATACTGGTCGAGTGTGTATGTGTCTCACCTCTCTAGGTACTCACCTAGTGGACAACCTAAGGTTCCACTAGCCCTTGTGAGAATGCACTTGTTTTGCATAGTGGACAACATGTTCCACTTGTAAGCTACCCTTTTTGGATACACACCCAGTGGAAAACCTGAAGTTATGTTGCCTCAGAGTGAGCGTGCATTTTTTGACAAACAACTTAGATCTGATCCACAACATGCAGGAGAAACGGTCAGGGTTTGATCTACCTCTTTTTATCTTCTCTTTTTTAAAATTTCTTTTAATCATTAACATTGTATGTTTGTGTATCTTGATGCTACAAATAATACACCTTGTTTGTTTACCTTGGTCCTTATGTTGGTTTGATGTAGGATCTTGGATCCTGGGGGTTTGACTAACTCCTGTGATCTTTGTTATCCTAGTGTAGACATGTAAAATGTATTGATTGATGTTATATATCTTATCCTAATTTCACTAACACCAATTCATCCTAAATCATCCCCTTTAATAAAAATTTAATCGAATAACCTTTATTTGATTAAGTTCATCATATTTCATCTCTTAATTAAATAAATTAAATTTATTTGATTAAGTCATCATCTCCTTTTAATTAAATAAATCATTTTATTTGATTAATCCTATAGTCCCTCTTTTAATTAAATAATTCACTTTATCTAATTAATCTCTAAAGTCATCCATTTAAATGAAATAAATTTATCTTTATTTGATTTAAAACTAGCATCACCTTCTCTTTAATTAAATAAAATCAAACTTTATTTAATTAAGTTTAAAAGTAATTTTCCTCTCATTTTGATTTAAATTAATCCAAAAGTCTAAGTCAATTGTCAAATCATCTAATCTCCTCACTTAAGTTAATCAAACTTGATTAAATCTAATCCTAATCACCTAAATCATCTAGATTTTGCAACTTGCACAATAAATCATTTCTTTCGATTTATTAATTCTTGTAATTTCCCCCAACATGACATAAAAGGGGGAATATTCCTCCAAATTTGAAAATCCCTCCAAAGGGATGTGTCCTTCCAACAAGGAATTCAATTCCTCTTACATGTCCTTGTGCATTAAGCCAAGTGGCATTCAATTTATTCTTTTCTCCCTTCAACTTGACATTTTATGAATTTCAAATTCCACCTAATATCATTTATTGTCACATCCATCAAAATGTGCTCAACCTTCCTCCATTCACATCATGACAAGTGGAACTTGGCCATTGGATGATGAATGATCCTGAATTCCTCCATTTTGCTTATTCTTCCATCTTGTTCTTCTATAAATAGAAGGCTCTTCTTCTTATTTTGGAGACACAACTAAGAGAAAAGTTACTATCTTCACATTTAGAGCTAATTCATCCATTTCCATAACATTTTCTATCACCATAGCTAGGTTACTGCAAATTTCATCAAGGAGCTCATTTTTCTTCATCATCAAGCTTGCAAAGGAGTTGGGAAAGGGTCATTTTCCATATCAAAAGGACACCAATTCCCCCATGGGATTGAGAGTTTGCTTGCGTTAGATAGGATTTGATAGTTTTCATTTTTGTTCTTCATTTTCATTTCTTATCTTGTGTATTTCAAATGAATTTCATGGGGAATGATGGTTTTAACTTGCATATAAATCTAATTGTGTGTTTTTTTCTTGTGTTTTTGCAAGTCTATGATTACCATTCAAATTTTTCACACTAGAGGGAGGGTGAACCAGAAGTTTTCAACACATTTTTTTCATAAATTTTGTAGTTTTCTTGACATTTTGTGTTCCTATAGGAAACTACGTCGCTATCAATCCAGCGACACCATACAATGACACTGACAAACTCCAAACTCTACCACTGTGCCTTCCCGCCTAGAAATTCAAATTTCTAAACTGTGACACTTGACCATTTCTCCTATTGACCGGATGGCTAACTCCAAACTGTGCCACTGACCGAAATAGTGCCACAATCACAGCATCGCTTGTCAGTCCAATGGTGCCATACAACACTGCTAACTTCTCTAAACTCTGCCACACCCCCAGACTGTGCCACTAAGGTGGAGTAAAAGGCTCAAATTTACTTTATTTTGACATGTGCTTTTTGTTTTTGGCCATTTTGGGTTGTTAACTTGTGTGTTGTCTCTGTATTTCTTGGTTTTAATCATTTTTTGCAAGTTGAGGCAAGGAGGAAACAAGGAGAATTCTTCGTCATGTCATCATCATCTTATTGTATCAAGTGTTTTTAAACACTTTGGGAGAGATTATAATCCTTTTTCTAAGGATTTTATCACCTTCATGCTTTTTTAGGACTCAATAGATTTCAATTTGGGTTTAAAAGGAATACTAAAAAGGATTTAAAAGAACCATAGAAATGTACTAAATTTTAATTTGGGTTCTAATAATTTGACAAACAACTTTCACACTTCGATTTCAGTGCTTAAAAAGAATCAAATTCTTTGTTTGAATGGTTAAAACAAACATGTGCTTTTATGTTTTGTAATCTCTTATCCAAATTAGTATCATCTAAAAGATGTATGTGCTTCACTCGTTCCTCACAACAATCTTGAGAATCAAAAGGATTTTTGTGATACTAAGTTGCATAAGTGATTACCTCCACTCTTCAATTTGGATTCTTAAAATTGAACAAACCATGCGAGTGTGAGTGGAGTATATCACGTGTGTTCTCTCTTTATTTCTCAATGAAGATTGATCAAACTATGGATGTACTTGCTCACTTTTGCTTATCCTTAGAGGGCCTACCTTGTGGGAAAAAGTAATCACCAAAGGGAACGACCCAACCAGGAACACACTAAAGCCAAGTGACTTTCAACCAGTATAAAAGTGTGGGTACTTGAGGAATGTTCTGACAAGAATGGAAAAAATGGTCTCTTGTCGAATGGATGATCCCCCATGAACAAAATGCCCCTACTAGAATCTTTTGTATAAAGGCCAAAATCCTTAATCTATTTCTTGGTGCAAGAGGTCGGACCTTTGAAGCCGCCCCACGTTTTTGTGGTTCCTATTAGAGATGAGAAGTATTCCATGGGAGTTTCATGGGTATTGATGCTTGGCTAACCCGAGAAGAGAGTGTACTGTAAGGGGGAGACTGTGTCGTCAAGCATCTAGTCATCTACTTTGAATAAGCATAGCTAGATTTATGCAAGTGGGGACTCAAAAAATATTGTCTTTCATTCATAGGGTTGTGCATGAATTTGGAAACAAAACACTTTACTTAAAGAAAAAACATTGGAAAAACAAACATTCAACATGAGCATCAAATTTCAAACCCTTTAGGAGGAGAAAATACCCCTTGAATAATTTAAGTGCTATTGATTTCCCTTGGGATTCTATCCTTAGGGGCTTCTAAGCATTTTGATTTCATCTCAATTTTCTCCTACTAAAGTCAACATTAGGTAACTTTTTCCTTGATTTCCTTGATTTCCACATAATACTTTTGTAGGATGAGAAGAAGTTGGGACAATAGACATCTAGTTTCAAAAGCTAATCAAGAGCGTGTTTGTGGTAAAAGGAACTCACTAAAAAAAGCTAAGAAAAATTGGACCCCACACATGTATCCCAAATGATTTCACGCAAAATCAAAATCTGAAAAGGGTATGTGTAGGATCATCATGGAAAAAATAGGCCCTTAAGTGGCAAAAAATTCAGAAAATCAGAGTTAGGCAACTTGATGTAAAAATTTGAATAAGTTATCTATATTATTTCAAAAATATGTAAGAATAGAATCTATAGCAAATTGAATGTAGTTTCTAAACTACTAGGTTTTTTAAAATCTATTTGGTGAAAATTTGAAATTTCAATGGAGTAGTACTTAAATTTCAAGGAAAAATAAGTAGGTGTATGTCGACCACCCTAACCAAAATAAAATGATAATAACTTTTTATAATATTTTACACATAAGTAGAGGACTCATGTCTGGATGTGATGCATATATTTTTTGTAATTTTTTTCCAAGCAAATAATTAATTATGAATTTTTTATTACAACTTTTAAAAAATATAAAATCTCGTATGTCTGACCATCTTAACTTTGTCAAAACTTCATGAAATTCATTTTTTCTCTTTTTAATCCTATAGTATGTGAAGCATAGAATGTGATGCATGTTTTGGATTCCAAAAATGTGATATTGTTTGAAAGCTATAGATATTTTTCAATTAGCCTATCAATCAGGACTTTAGTTGTAATTCAAATAGAAAATGAATAATAATTATTTACTAAATTCAAAGTAAAGCATAATTTATATTGGTGTAAATCTGGGAATCTCCTTTAAAAACCCTTTTTATTTTATCAATTTTGGGTAAAAAAAAAGTCTTCAACCACATACCCTACAAATACCCATCATATTGCCACTTTTTGGCCCATCATGATCCTGCACATACTCGAAACCAAAGTCAAAAGATCTCAGTCCAAAGGCTTGTCAAAAGTGTCTCTCAAGGCTCTATGAATTTAGAGACAGATCAGCTTTCAACTTCTACAAAAGAGCTTCAAGGAACAACCCAAATTTGTATTCATTTTCCTATTTTGAAAATATGAGACTTTTTCAACAATTTGAGCATCTTTTATGAGAAGTAAGTCATGTTCTTCAAAACTGAGGTCTTGTAAACAAGAGTCTTTTTAGGTACACATAGGATCAAAATAAACCTTCATCCATCCTCCAAACATCAAATCAAAATCATCTCATTAACAACTCTTGAAGATCATGAAACCATCCTTAATGTTAAACTTTTTGGAAAATCCATGAATCAAAATCCTTGAATCAAATGTCAAAATGTCTTGTTTGGCTAGGTATGTTAAATAGATGCATCCTTCTCCACATGCTCAATCAAATTATCATCAAATCATCTTGTTTGGTGAGGTGTGGGTAGATGCATCCTTATCCCTACACCACAGACTTTTCAAAGCCATGTTAAAACTAAACCCTTCCCAATACATGCTTGAATTGATAAAGGAAGGAGCTAAACTACCTTCTAATTTTGATGTGATCATTATTATGGAGAGGCCTTTTATGCTGCTTATACCATTCACCTCACCCACTCAAAGCATCATCCAACCCATTCCGCAATCAACATCATCCATTGCCACCATGCAACCCATTGTTATGAAGGGGAGTTCATTACTCCATGCCCTTCAAAAACACCCCCTTATCAATAATCAAAATTTGGTAGCCAATACCATCACAGGTACATCAAGTACCATCCCTCAAAATCCACTCCACTAATATGTCCCACTCACATTCCATGACTCCAACAACACATCTTTTCACGCAACACCAACATATGCTCTTAACACCTAAGTTTCCCTTCCATTGGTACAAGCAAGAGTATTTAAACCAGGTGGACTTTTTGGGGCCTCATCTTCATCTGCTCTAGAAAACCTTCCACTGATTCCATCATTCCCACTACCACCTCTACCACCATTGCCTCCACTACCAACATCAACATCATTTCTTGGTTTAGGGCTCCTCCCTTTACCTAACACAAATCAATAAATTCAAGGCAACCCGTCAAACACTAATCAAATCGTTACATCTAATCCTCTGAATATACTACTACTATTGTAACAATAGGTGGTATCCATCCAAACAATGACATCAATCCCAACACCCCAAAACACATCTCCCAAGGACCTAGCACCTCAATCATATCAGCCACCAGCCACCAGCCACCATGATCACTCAAAATACATCTCAACCACTCACTACCACATCTAACATCCCCAATCCCCCACCAGCACTGCCAAATCCAAACACAACAAGCTAATACAACATAGTACTAAAAGCTCAAAAACCTACTAAAAAGAACTAAAACAATACCAAAGCCAACAAGCACAAGCTGCACAACAAACTGCACAACAAGTGCAAGATGCTCAAGTTGCATAGCAAGCAACATAAGACCAACAAACAACTCAAGCTGCTCAAGCTGCACAACAAGTCATCCAGGCACAAGCCCAAGCATTGTTGCAACAACAACAAGCTCAACAAGCACAACAAGCCACCCATGCACAAGTCCAAGAATTGTTGCAACAACAACAAGCTCAACAAGCACAACAATCCACTCAAGCCACTCAAGCTCCATAAGTTGCTCAAGCTGCCCAAGTTGCCCAACAAGCACAAGCACAAGCACAATACCTTGCACAACAACAAGCATACCAATATGCCTTGCAACAATATCAAGAGTAACAAGAATTAGCCCAACTAGTAGCCCAACAACAAGTGTTGTTGGCACAACAATAGCAATAGGCCCAACAACAAGCATTATTAGTGCATCAGCAACATGACCAACAACAAGAATTGTTGGTGCAACAACAATTGTAGGCATACTTGCTACAGTAAAACATGTAAACACCATCCACCAACACACCAATCAATCCACCTATCCCACCAGCAATCGACCCATCTTAGAAAACCTTCATCCCACCCTGTAATCCTCAAGATGACGTATCAATACAAATCAAATTTCTTTCACAACAGGTGTTGGACCTTAAATAAGGGAAAACCACAAATCCACCAAAAAACTTATGCCCCTACCCATTCGATAGGAGAATTATCATGAAACCATTCCCAAAGGGATTCAGGATCCCAAAATTCAATAAATATTGTGGGATAGGAAACCCTAAAGATCACATTATGGAGGTCCAAGTGCATTGCATGGAGATCACCTAAGAAAAAACTTACTTGATACAACTATTCCCTCGGAGCTTGGTAGGTCCTGCCATTGATTGGTTCTCTCGTCTCTCAAGAATCAAAAAAATCTAGAAAATTGTGGACGCATTTGTGCAAAACTATGCCTTCAACATAGCTATGGATGTGAGCATGGAAGAACTATCGACTATGAAAAAATCCAAGGGAGAGACATTTGCTTCATTCTTGCAACAATGGAGATCCAAATCCAACAGAAGCTAATGGGCCATGCCTAAGGAATAACAAGTGTGCACCATCATTGCAAATCTTGACGAACTCTTGTCTTTCCATCTCAAGAAGTAATGCATCACAAACTACGATCAGTTGATCCCCAAGGCGCTCAATATCGAACGAGCCCTTATCTCACAAGTGGGCTCCTTATCAAGAAAGTTTCCCATCCACCAGCTATAATGACAAACCCTGGACATGGAAAAATAATAGAAATGTTACCAATGATGGCATAGTTGATGCAAAAGTTGTCATCAGTGCACCTCAACAACCACAAGCCTATAATTAGAACAATCGACAAGCCAACACTGTGGCTTGGTAGCTAAACAACCAAATAGTTAACAACGTGGATAATCAAGGGAGACCACCCCAACAAAATAAAAGTTCCCCCAACCAGAAGTACATAGACCTTGGGGAATCAACGAAATCTATCATGAAGAGACTGGTGGAGGAAAAACTCATCACAGTCCCCACCTATGACAACTATCAAGAGGCCTTGGTAAAATTGTCATGGTACAATGCAAATCACCTTTGTGATTTCCACAAAATTAAGGGAAACACAACTTCCAACTGCATGAGGCTCAAAAACTTGATCCAGGACCTCATCCACGACAAAATCATAAATGTAAAACAATTAGCTAGGCGGGTGCATGAAGTTGGTCGCACTTTTGTGGCAAAATGGGGAATTTTTTTTGAAAAGAGATAACGCGAGCACATTATAATGTGAGCGCATTATAACGCGCTCGCATTATGTTATTTTAAAAGAAAAAAAATTGAAATCTATATCATTTGCTTTTTATTGTTTCTCAGGCCTACTTGTAGCCAAAAACCCTCACTTTCGTGCTTGCATTCTAGGAGGAAGGATTTCTACAAATTTCATCAACAACTGTTGGATTTTCTTTGCAAATATGGCACCACAATGATGAAGAAATGCGGGAGGTAAGTATTGTTTGCTATTTGTTTTGAATTTGTTATTTTGAAATTGATTTTGTTTGTTTTAGGTTAGATTTGATTTTTTTTTTAAATTTGTATGAAATCCTGCAAATCCTCAATAGAAAAATCCTCAACAAAATTAGCCTCAACAACAAAATCAACCTCCCCCACCATTCTCTCAATACCCTCCTAGCACTCAAGAAAATTTAAGGAGTGAAATTGAGAACAATAGAAAACAACTTGAGGATCTTATCAATAGGTTGAGTGATAAAAATGATTCAACCACAGAAAGAATGCTTCTAGCAAATTCATTGAAAGATATGTTAAAAAATGTAGATGCAATCACCCAACAAATATCTGGATGGCAAGATAGGAGGTAGACAGCCAGGGCATATTATGTAGACAAATTATCATATAAACAAGTAAAGGATTTAAAAATTAATAAAGGTGATTTGTGCTCTCTATTCACTAACCCTAAAAAAAATCAAAATCTTACCCTGAATGCAAAGAGGTTTCCTATTCATTGATGCCACCACCAAGAGATTAAGAATAGTTTTTTATGAAAGATGGAATACGGTCTTTGATTACCCACCGTGCAATAATTGTGAAGTCCCCCAATATTTTCTTAGGAAACTATACAGTGAGTTTGTATTGAACCAAATCCCAAATTATTTTGATATGAGGGAGTTCCAAGGGAGAGGTGGGGGGTTAGCTTAGGATAGGCCTGGTGCACAGTCAAATCCTACGCAGCAAGGGAGACGACCTCTTGCAGGCCGCCTCATGAGTAGATTGTGACGCCTACCATTGCAAAGGAGAGTGCCAACATAAAAACATTGCAGGCAATCACAACTTTGACCCAAAGTGTCATCCATCACACTAGCCCTATTGTACAACGCCATCCAAGGGAGTCTTCAGGTGGTGGCCTTCAAACCCATGTATGTCAATCTTGTGGGGTGACTTGTTCGTATGACCCTACTGACACACAGGAGGGTGCTACACAGGATCCATATGCTACTACGCAGCCTGATCCATATGCATCAACGTGGATGGAGAGGATGACTGACATTTTGCATGATGCATATGGCATTGACACTCATGTAAAATTCAACATGTTCATTGAATTTAATTTATTAAATTTTGATTATGAAATGCAAGATTAACTAATTTATTTTTATTATTTTAATAAAATTGCAGGGTCACAGTGTAAGACTGGATACATCAGTCATCCACCTACTTATTTTTGCAGAACACCTATCAGTGGGTATGTAACTAGTAAACAATTATAAATTTATTACATGTTAATAGCATTGTTTTACGAATGGTATTTTAATATGTGATTTTGGATGTTGAGCAAGGTAATGTTGGAGATTTCAAGGAAACACCTCCTAGTGCCAGTAGATTTGATCAAATGTTCACGAAGGTAATATAGAATAAAGAGAACTTAACTAATGAATTCTAAGTTTAATAGA
Source organism: Sequoia sempervirens (assembly GCA_007258455.2). Lineage (NCBI taxonomy): Eukaryota > Viridiplantae > Streptophyta > Pinopsida > Cupressales > Cupressaceae > Sequoia > Sequoia sempervirens. The sequence goes on along the minus strand of VDFB02105785.1, from coordinate 497,037,394 downwards.
TTTTTGTAGTTTATATTAATATTGTTGGTTACATTGCATTACACATCATTCAAACTCAAAGCATTACTTCAAATTCGATAACTAATAATAAAAAATATATAGTTTAATACTTGTACTCAAAATTTTGTTCATTAGATCTCATACATTATAAGTCATCACATGGATCACTATTGTAACTTTTTGGTGATTGAATAATTTGTTGTTTTAGTTTCATATGTTAGTGAAAGAAACACTGCCAAACGTTATGAGGGCAATGGATATTGGTGATTCCTCTACTATACAATCCTCGATGGCTCTGATAGGGGAGGTATGAGGCAAATTACTAAATTTCAATTTACATTCATTGTTATAGATGAACTAGTTCTAGTGAAAAATCAAACCATTATTGATTCATAGTTTAATTCCTATTTGGATGGTTTATATAGGGCTTGAGCATGCCTCAAAATTGGCATGCAAATATTTCCATCGAGGAGAGTGATCGTGAGATGGCTGTAAGTGATTATTTTGTTAAATATATCAATTTTAATAATGTAATTTCTATATATTAATGTCTTTACTTCTTATTGTAATAGTTAAAACTTCACCAGGAGCTAAACACTCGGAGGAGCAACAGGAGCACTCCTTGAGCACAATAGAAATGGGTGATATACTTATCGCCATTGGATCACCAAGCAAAGGGAAAGAAAATTGTATTTGAACCAGAGCATGGAGAGAAATGAATTTTGAATGCAGAGCCCTTTGTTGTATGCCTACATGAAAATTTTGTAAATATTTTGTATTGGACATATTTGACATTATATGCCTATATGGCATTCTCGTAAGCCTATATGGCTATTCTGTAACTATATTTTATACTTATATCGACATATATTGATTTATGTGTACATGGCTATTTTCTTTCAATACAAATCCTTTTTATCGATGGTGTCCATATTTGTATTATAAATTCATGGTTCAATAGATATGAGTTACGTGTATTCAAGTGTATACTTTACAACTTATGCACATATACTTTTTGACTTATGTGTGAACATCGAAAAGTATGAAAATTTATGTGTGTGGAAGTCAAACGTAAGCCAATTTTGCAATTCTCAGTTCTTGCATACTCGATCTTATGGACTTATTCCTTCCTAGCACATATTGTGAATATTTCTCATTTGGTGCAGAAGATAGATTCCTCATTTTTGAACCACTCATAGCAAAGAGATTCACAATAATACTTTAGCATTGGAACACTACTCCATACATCTCTTGTCTAGACCATAAATGATTGAAAATTCTTAATTTGATGCAATGATAGTCCAAAGATGAGAATTTATATAACCATACCTATTTTGAAACTTTGCATCTAATACCGCATCAACAAGAACTTAAGAAGTGTTGCATAAGAGTGTTAGGTTTGATAGGCCTTCTCTTCCCTAAGGGAGGAGAGCTTGCATCTTGAATTTTGAACAAAATTTTAAGAAGAAAATATTTTACCTAAAAGCTTCAAACCTAGATGACATATTTGGCTAAGTCTATCTTGAAAATTATCAATGCGTTCAAACTCTAAAGGAGATTCTCCCTAAAAAGAAAACTTTACCCTTTTTCCCAAGGAAAGAAATTGGAATAAGTTGCATGATTTATCTTATTTCTTTCTCATGGTTCCTGGTCAATCATTCATGGCTTAGGATAGTTCTGTTCCAAGGCAAGGACACCCAAAAAATCACTGAGATTCTTCTACGATATGCAAGAAAAAGGTTTTGGCTCTTTCACAATGTAAATAATTATGTAACACTATTTTCTTGTTTTCCTTCCACAAAGTAAAATGTTCACACTTTTCAGATTGATCAATGATCAATAATGGCTGATTGTAAACACTTGAATTTTTTATGTTTGAAATTTAATTTATAATTTTGTATCATGACATTCGAGTATCACTAATATTTTAATATTTGACTATGAAAGTGGTGGTGTATTTTGCTATGTAATTTGACTATTAATATGGTGGTGTATTATGAACTTGATTATTGTTGCAAATATGTATATATTTCTGATTTTTATATGTTTTGGTATTACCGAACCCAAAATGAACCCACCCCAAAAAAAAAAATTCCCGAACCGGTGAACCGGGTTCTCAAACCCAAACCCGAACCCAAAATCGAACCAGTAACTTAGTAAAAAATAGATTTTTGTAGTTTATATTCATAATGTTGATTACATTGCATTGCACATCTTTCAAACTCAAAGCATTGCTTCACATTTGGGTATGTCCAAGATCATCATAGAAAAAATAGGCCCTTAAATGGCAAAAAATTCAGAAAAATCAGAGTTAGGAAACTCGACATAAAAATTTGAATAAGTTATCTATATTATTTCAAAAATATGTAAGAATAGAATTTGTATAAAATTGAATGTAGTTTCCAAACTACTAGGCTTATTTAAAAAGAAAAAAAATCTATTTTATGAAAATTTGAAATTTCAATGCAGTAGTACTTAAATTTCAGGGAAAAAATAAGAAATAGGTGTCTGTAGACCACCCTAACCATAATAAAATGATAAAAAAAAATTATAAGATTTTAGATATAAGTAGAGGACTCATGTCTTGATGTGGTGCATATTTTTTTGTAATTTTTTTCCAAGTAGATAATTAATTATGAATTTTTATTACAAATTTTAAAAAATATAAAAACTCGTATGTCTAACCACCTTAACTTGGTCAAAACATCATGAAATTCAATTTTTCTTTTTGTAATCCTATAGTATATGATGCATAGAATGTGATGCATGTTTCGAATTTAAAAAATGTGATATCATTTAAAAACTATAGGTGTTTTTCAGTCAACCTCTCGATAAGGACTTTAGTCGTAATTCAAATAGAAAATTAATAACAATTATTTATTAAATTAAAAGTAAAGCATAATTAAATATATTGGTGGAAAACTGAGAATCTCCTTTAAAAACTCTTTTCGTTTCATCAATTTTGGGTTAAAAAATTTCTCAGCAGCCACATACCCATCAGATTGCCACTTTTTGGCCCATCATGATCCTGCACATACCCATTTCATAACTAATAACTAGATGCTGATAGATGACAAAATTTCAATTACAATATAGTTTTTACAAATTCAACCTAAGCAGTTATGCAATTACTTCACATTGCATAACAAATAACTAGGAGTAGTTGCCAATTGCATTTGGTTGTCATGGCATTCTATGAGACCACATTTCTTTGAGGCATTTTTTCAAACAATTCACTACCTTGTCTATACTACCACATTTTTCGTGCATGTCTAACAAAGCATTTTGTCAAATAGTTCAAGTGTTGCCTTGTTGCTATGGTTGAAAGCCTAAAAAAAGTGCTTTCGAACAAGCTATGGATGGTTGGAAAAAATCTATCAAAAGCATAATAGTAAGCAATATCATAGACAAGGTAGTGAACTCTTTGAAAAAATGCCTCAAAGAAATGAGGTCTCATGACCTGATGGAATGCCATGACAATCAAATGCTTTTGATTGTCATTGCATTCCACGACCATGAGACCTCATTTCTTTGAGGGACTTTTTCAAAGAGTTCACTGCCTTATCTATGCTAACACATTTTTCATACATGTCTATCAAAGAATTTTATCAAACAGTTCATTGCCTTGCTGCTATGGCTAAAAGCCTAAAACAGGTGCTTTCGAACAAGCTATGGATGCTTAGAAAAAATATATCATAGCATAATAATAATCAATAGCATAAACAAGGGAATGAACTATTTGAAAAAAATGCCTCAAAGAAATGTCATCTCATGGTGGTGGAATGCCATGACATGAAAATTGTTGTGGATTGTCATGGAATTCCATCACCATGAGACCACATTTCTTTGAGGCATTTTTTCAAACAGTTTGTTGCCTTGTATATGCTACTACATTTATCATACATGTTTTACAAAGAATTTTATCAAATAGTTTGCTTCCACGTTGCTATGGCTAAAAGCCTAAAATAGGTGCTTCCAAAAAAGCTATGGATGCTTGGAAAAAATCTATCAAAGAATACTAATAATCAATAGCATAGAAAAGGCAGCAAACTGTTTCAAAAAAAGCCTCAAAGAAATGTGGTCTCAATGGTGATGGAATGCCATGACAATCCATAGAAAATTGCTTGTCATGGAATTCGTCATGCCATTCCATCACCATGAAACCACATTTCTTTGAGGCATTTTTTCAAAGAGTTCACTACCTTGTCTATGCTAACACATTTTTCATACATGTCTATCAAAGCATTTTATCAAATAGTTCATTGCCTTGCTGCTATGGCTAAAAGCGTAAAATGGGTGCTTTCCAACAAGCTATGGATGCTTGGAAAAAATCTATCAAAGCATAATAGTAAGGAACAAGTTGATGCAATACAAAGATTTCCAAACCAATCAACAACTCAGGGGACTCTTGTCCCAAACTCATCTTGGAGAAGATCAAACAAAATTTCAACATTTCATCAGAAATCTACTTTTCATCCACTCAAATTCTCTTATCATTCATCATTCATCATTCATCCTTCCACAAATCTGTATTCCAATTGACTCATTCAAAGCAAAAAACCATTTTAGAAAACTTTGATTCAATCAATTAGATCAACATGCATTTCAAAAATACCATTTTCAACAAGGAAATCTTCCTTTCAATCAATTCATTCAACTTGTCCCAAATAGTCAATACATCATTACAATTGGATTTTAGACTTTTACCAGACCATCAAGCACTATCAACATCATTATTACAACTGATAAAAATTAGGAACTTGCTCTCTTAACTTTGTTCTGACTGAACTTACAATTTCATGTATTATTTTACACCAAGTCTCCCCACTGTCCAACTGTCAAAACACCATATCTCACTTCTAAACCCTATCCAAGACTCCATACATCCCTAACACCATCACTTAGAGAAAATTATCCCAAAATCAACTCACCAATCACTGTTAGGTCATACTTCTATTCTCTAAGCAGTCAAGGCACTACTTCTCAATGAGACATTCATGCCCTAAATTGGGTAAACCAAACACACTAGTTTCAAAACACAAGATCCAAAACACTTTTAGAGACCTATTAGTGCCCATGTCCTCATATCAAAAACTCAGAATAACTTATATTGAAGAAATAAGCAATTTTTAGTCTGAACGTTGTCAAAGAGACTACTTAAATAGGCCTGATTTTCAAAGAAAACCCCCTTCAAACATTCCCAAAACACTTAAAACCTCAAAAAAGTCATTATACATAACACAAAACTCCCAATTTATCCATTTTTAGGGATTAAAAGACTCCTTTTGACAGTATATTGACAAACCCTTGTTTATAGGGTGAAAAACTAAAAAAAAATGAGGGTTTCCTGTATAATTTACATGCAAACCTCAAAACCTCTGGCCAAACATTGGAACATGTCAAAATACATCTGAAAAGGCATTTGGAAACATCTTCTAACTCATGCACTTGTTCTTTCTCCACTGTCATGCTAGAAATTGTTCATTTTGACTAGAAAACTCAGAATTTCCTATATAGCAGCAGCTCCTTCAAGGTATTCTTGATTTTTCCTCCACTCACAAACATCAAAACATAACAAATAACCTATCCTTAATCTACTCCACCAATATACCTGACCTACATTGGTGGAGTAGTGTGGAAATGCCTTATAAGATTCTCAAAACTCAATGCACATGATTTTAGACCAAGCCATAAGAAGAATGCTCAAACAAACATTAAATTTATTGGATTCCTTCTTAAATGGATGCAAACAAATGGTGATTCCTCAACCTACTGGAAACAATATAAATTTGAACCCTAAACTCTTGCACAGTCCGTACAAGTTAAGAAACAACTAAAAAACACAAAAAATAAGCTAAAACAAGGAACTCTTTGTTAATTTAATTCTTCCATAATACAATGATCTCTTTGCTCAGCCTTTAAAATTATTTTAAAGAATTTTCCAACCATCAAATACCTCTTCATCTTCCTTGAACAACCTATGACTCGTCCTCTTCCTTGATTTACTTGATTTTCTTGTTTTGTCTCTTCACATTCTTTCTTTTTCTCTCTTTTGCATATTTAGCATTTTGACAATATTACACTTTGTGCTTTTTCAAGCCTTGATTACATTTAATTTTGGCATTACATGGACTTAAATACATTTTTGACAACTTAGCCTTTTGAAGGCATTACATGACCTAGGTGCTCCTGCACCACAAGCTATGGTCTCATGGTTTTTTTTCACATCAACATGATTTGATTCACATTTTTTTCACGTGAAAATTAGCGTGAACCAAATTTTGTATTATGGAGCTATATTAAGTTGCCTCTTTGAAAACCAATGTAACAATGATACAAAATAATTTTTGAGACTACAAGAAGGCATCAAAATGGCTAGTGTACTAATGAAATTCTTATGATTTACGAATAATGTTGATAACTCTACTCAGTTGGCTTCTTTTTCAAAATCATACAAATTGAACCCTAGCATCAATAGAATTTGTATATCAAGCTACCGCAATTCAAGCTACATCAGGCCCATATCACCGAGACAAAACCTGAACAATAGGAGGAATGGCATATTTCAACATACTACACTCAAACCCTTAAGGGATGGATCTGGTTGAATGTAGCTTAGAGGGATTCTGTGTGTTTGGGTGCAAAAGAGGACCATTCCTAGCATAAAAATGCCTACTCGATGTATTGGAATAGTCTGTTTGGTCACATGAATTGCAGAACAAAAATTGCACCACCTTGCAACTTTCCACTACTTGCATTTCACACTTTTTCCATCAACTAAAAATTGGACACCACGGGAAAACCACTCTAAGATAACAAAAACTTAGAGAGGTTATTGTAGAGGAGCCCAATACAATCCCATAGGATCAGACGAGAAGTTTCTAAGCATCACGGTGTCCGAGTAACCTCATGTTGAAGTTTGCAGCGATTTTTCCCTTTGGACCCTTAAGGGATCGATCCGGTTGAACGTAGCTCGGAGTGATTCTGCATGTTTGGGTGCAAAAAAGGACCATGCCTAGCATAAAAATGCCTATTTGAATGTGTTGGAATAGTCTGTTTGGTCACATGAGTTGCAGAAAGAAAATTGCACCACCTTGCAACTTTCCACTACTTGGATTTGACACTTTTTCCATCAACTAAAAAATTGGACACCATGGGAAAACCACTCTGACATAACAAAAACTGAGAGAGGTTATTGTAGAGGAGCCCAACACAATCTCATGGGATCAGACAAGAATTTTATAACCATCACAGTGTCCGAATAACCTCATGCTGAAGTTTGCAACCATTTTTCCCTTTAGACCCTTATGGGATCGATCTGATTGAGTGTAGCTCAGAGCAATTCCATGTGTTTGGTTGTGAAAGAGGACCATGCCTAGTGTAAAAATTCCTATTCAGATGTGTTAGAATAGTCTGTTTGGTCACACAAGTTGCATAACAAAAATTGCACCACTTTGCAACTTTCCACTGCTTCCATTTGACACTTTTTCCATCAACTAAAAAATGGACACTGCGGGAAAACCACTCTAAGATAACGAAAACTGAGAAAGGTTATTGTAGAGGGGACCAACTTGATCCCATAGAATCAAATGAGAAGTTTCTAAGCATCACAGTGTCTGAGTAACATCATGCTGAAGTTTACAACCATTTTGCCCTTTAGACCCTTAAGGGATCGATCCGGTTGAACATAGCTCGAAGCGATTCCACATGTTTGGGTGCAAAAGAGGACCATTCCTAGAGTAAACATGTCTATTCAGATGTGTTTGAACAATCCATTTGGTCACACGAGTTGCAGAACGAAAGTTGCACCACTTTGCAACTTTCCACTGCTTCCATTTGACACTTTTTCCATCAACTGAAAACTGGATACTACAAGAAAACCACTATGAGATAATGAAAACTAAGAGGTATTATTGTAGAGGATCCCAACACGATCCCATAGGATCAGACAAGAAGTTTCTAAGCATCATAGTGTCCGAGTAACCTCATGTTGAAGTTTGTAGCCATTTTGCCCTTTCGTCCCTTAAGGGATCGATCCGGTTGAACATAGCTCAGAGTGATTCCGCATTTTTTAGTGCAAAAGAGGACCATTCCTAGTGTAAACATGCCTATTCAGATGCGTTGGAACAGTCTGTTTGGTCAGACGAGTTGGAGAACGAAAGTTGCACGACTTTGCAACTTTTCACAAGGCAAAAAGACACCTAACCTTCAAATCTTGCTTCCAAAATTTTACCAGACCTTGGTACACTTTATTCATCTTTATTTTGACATGAACAAAGCTAAAACACCTTCGTACAACACTGTGTAATCATATTTCACAATTGCTTGCACTAGAAGACCAAATTTGCTTATAAGTGCTAAAACACTAAATCAAGTGTAACATGCAAACCACAATGAATCTTTACAGGATAAATACAATTTAGGGTACCCATTTTGGCCATTAAAAAAATATATTGTTTTTAGATACACTTATTTTGGAACACATGCTTGCTGTCCCAACTTCTTTGCTTCTAAAGAACCCAAAATAGGCCATTTTAACAAAGAAAGTAGTCTTTAATCATCACCAAAATACCAAAAAACCTCAAACAGTCTTTTTCCATGTGTAGAAACTCTCAAATAAACAAGTTTCCAAATGGAAAATTCCCAGCAATACACAAAATCTGTAAACCCTTGATTATAGGGTGAAAATCACAAAAATCAGTGAGGGTTCCAAGTATTTCACTCTAAGAAACCTCAAACACTCCGGCCAACACTTGGATCATGACTTATTATATCTAAAAATTATTTTAGAATCATTTACCTAGACATGCATTCATTATTTCTTCCATACCCTGCATAAAACCTCCATTTTTGGATAAAAAACTCAGATTTTTGCTCTGTAGCAACAACTCCACCTTTGCATTCTTGACTTCCCTACACAAAATGACTCAATCAAAACAATAAAATGATGTAGACAAGGATTGGAATCTTTCAACAAACACATTTAGATTAGTCCCAAGTAATTTGCAAAACCCCAAGTATCTATCTTGACAATTATCTCCTTTCAACTAGGTCTACTCTAGTAGCCATACAAACCATGTTTTTGGGCTTTATCACTTTAGCTTACCAAATGAATTCTCAAATAAATGAATGTTTTTAAAGGCATATCAACTGATGCAGAGCATGGTGGAGGAATACTAATTCAAACTTAAGAACCAAGAAACCACCTCAGGTTCATATATCCAATCCAGCTTCCATAAGGTCAACACTATAGTCTTCCAATTCACCACTGAACAACTAAAATACCAATTCCTTATAGAGAATTGTAAAAAATCCATTGATCATCCAAATAACATTTATACTTCATCAAGAAGGAAGATCCAAGCTTCCACCTAAGATTCATCTGCCAAAGCTTAAAGAAACATCAAGGTATCATGCTCAAGGGCTACAAGAACTAGCCCAATTTTACAAACAAACCCACCTTTAAACTTCTTTTCATAACAAGATCTCCTAGATAGTCACAAATTTTGCTTCAAAACCCCAATTTTTTTGGTCAAATACTCCATACAAGTCTGCTAACTTGCTGCTCCAACAAATCCTCATTTTCCCTCCTAAAATCTAGGGTTTCTCAAGATCTTCACTCAAACAACCACAATACACAAAATCAAAACATAAAACATGTTTCCCTAGGTCTTCTCAGACCTTCCAACCCTTCCCAAATTCAATCCCAACACAAATCCATGAAAAGACAACTTGAAACCGGCATTTTCACATAGAAACTTAACATTTTCTGCCTAGGCATCATAAGAATTCGGACTTAACGACTCCCCCTTGCCAAGAAAATTCATTCCACACCTAATATACATGCATGCAAGTCTTCCCAAAAATTCATATGGCTTTACAGTAGGTGGGAAGATAAAAATTACATTTTTTTAATCACAAAACAGTTATAAATCTATTACACGGGCTGCTACAAAAAAAATAGTATTTCTCCCTCCAAAATGAATATTAGAAGCCCTAAATGGAAGAAAATGGAAGCTAATTCACAATACTAAATGAAAACATGAATGAGAAATCCTTCTAATAATTTACAAGTCCATACAGGTGAAGGAAACTCTGAAAATATAGTAAAATCAGGAAATACAATGAAAAATCAGAAATAAAGCATTGAAAACTCTAAATAAGACATTAACCAAACTTTCTATATTGAATAATTAGCCTTGAATTGACTTAAAATAGAAATTATAATTTATTTTGATCTTCCCCAATGCATATGCTTTCCTTTTGAACTTTTGTCTTTTTGTCTTCCACTAAAATTGCTAATTTTGGCTTTTGGCAGTTTTTACAACTTTTGCATTTTGCAATTTCTCAATATTTCTTATGAAACTCTTTAAAGACTCCTTCTTAAGACTCACATTACATGATAAATGGTCTGTAAATCCCGTATTTAAAACAAATAACCCTAAACACACTTAAATTACAAGGTTCACCACATGAATTCCCTTATTGATCAACTTCTTTACATCATGACTAAATTGAACTAATACATACAAAAATGGCATTGAATCCTTATTAAATGAAATAGAATGACCTCAAACCATCTAAAAACACCCTAAATGATCAAATGACCAAATAATAGAAACCACAAGGGTTCAAGTGTTGAAAAGATGGAGTTGGTACTCCTGCTTTCAAAAGTATGATTGCCAACAACATACAATGTTCACAAGGCCTTTTTGAAGGAATATCAACCTCCTCAACCAACTACAACCACTTTTCAACTTTTTTTACAAGTGTGACCCTTCAACTTCTAAGTATTTACAAAATAAGAATTTTTGGTTTGACAACATTACATTGTTATGTGCAACTTTTGACATATTGATGTAAATGACTCCATACCTAAACTAGTGACCTTATGATGGCCTCATTACATCATATTCACCCTTACATTATGAATTTACATACATTTTAACATTTAGGCCATTCAAGGCTTCATTACACAAAATTGACAAGATGCTAATATGGCATTGTAACCTCATATTCTACCAACCCAGATTGACTTAAAACACTTCCTAATGGTCCTTGTGACCTTATTACAACATTCTTCATGGACTACAAATAAAAATTTACCACTTGACCACCTTGTGGTCCTGATTGTCCTTGGTGCTCCTGCACCATAAACACCCTACTATAACCCTACTCCACTGATCTACAAGCCTAATTTAGTGGAGTATTCTTTATTTCTTACTTGACTCTCAAAACCTCAAATTGAAGGTTCCAAACTGAATTTCAAAAAGTGTGCTCTAACAATGGAAAAACTCAATGGATTTTCTTCTAGATGGACTCAAAAGAAACCTAATTCTTTGTATTATCTTAATCTGCAAAGGACAAGGCCTAAATCTACTATACAAGCAGTACAAAGCTAACAAAACTAAAAGAAAATATAGAAATTTATGAACAGGGAACTTTTATTAAAAGATTTCATTCAAATTAGAATTGAGATTTGTCAAGATCATAAAAATAAGGATGTTGCATTTCTTTTTTGGTTGAGATTCTCTTTGATGGCTCAAAAATCAGCATTTTCTGCAAGGAGAGACCAATCAATTTTTACTAGTTTAGTTACAAATATGCAAAGGAAAATAATAAAAAGAAATAGCTCATCCAAAATAGATTGAAGGCACTTATATATAGGCATGGGAGTCTCTCAACTTAGTCAGTCTTGGTCATACATCTTCACTGGGAGTTCCAAGATTCCTATTGCACACAACACCTCTCATGAATAGAATTTCTTGAAATTCGAGATGCTCTTATAATGTCTACATCATAGGTGGTCATGATAAGGTTAAATTCAAATGAATAACTTGAAATTTCCTCACCAAGCTTTGCACGCACTTTTGTAATGGCTTAAAATCATAATTGAGATTTGTCAAGATCATCAAAATAAGGATATTGCATTGCTTTTCTGCTTGAGATTCTCTTGGATGGCTCATAAATCTGCATTTTATGCAAGGGGAAACCAATCAATGTTTGGTTACATAAAAATATACAAAGTAAAATAAGATGATAGCATTGGCATCAACCAAATTGACATGGATACAAGTATAAATTAATAAGAACCGTTGTGCATATACTTACAAATTAATCCAATGAACCATCTAGGTCTACTCTACTCTTTATTGTGTCAAATATTGCCTCATGGTCAGACTCACGGACCTTCCACAAGGTCTTGTTCAAAGGTCTACCCCCATATTTGGTCAAATGAACATTGGATTCCATGACAAGGTTTGAGTAATGAAGAATCTTATGATGCGTGTCAAATTCCTCAAACAACCAATGTTTAACACTCTTATGTGGGTACCTTCTCAGCCACGTTCCAGCAACAACAACTGAGCCTGTAGGGTATTCAATGTTTTCTCCATCTATAATTGGGGCTTCCAATTTATTTTTTGCCTCAACACAATGACACAAGTAATAGTCTATACCCTCTTTGTTGTTTTCATCTGCAATAACTGCATAAACATGCCCTGCATTTATATGTACGGCGTATCTCTTAAAATTAGTCAACATTATGAATACAGTAGGAGGGAGAGGGTTGAGAGGGAGAGAGAGAGACCTAATAGATGGAGAGGGGGTTGGATGGAGAGGGTTGAGAGAGAGAGACCTAACAGAGGGAGATGGTTGAGAGGGAGAGAGAGACCTAATAGAGGGAGAGGGTGTAGGAGGGAGAGGGTTGAGAGAGAGAGACCTAACAGAGGGAGAGCGATTGGGAGGGAGAGGGTTGAGAGAGAGAGACATAAGAGAG
>VDFB02105785.1:496988128-497024516 GCA_007258455.2 Sequoia sempervirens | reverse complement strand
TGATAATTATCTTTCCCCATCTAAACCGATTACTTTAAATAACTAACTCCCAAAGATAATTCAATTAATGTTTATTATTGAATCTAATTCTTTATTTAATTCCAAATAAAACGAGTAACCCTATAATAAAATTAACTTTATTAGTCAAATCCAAGCATATTGTTAGTGTTATCTCATAACCTTAAAATTAAATTAAATAATAAAATTACCACATCATCATGACATTACTAACAAGAACTTACTTGACATCAACAATGACCGAAACAGAGGGCACTACAAGGGAAATCTTTGGATAGGATGCCATTTATGAGGTTTACCCTCAATTGTACCTAGGAAGCTCGAGCTATAGGAGGGTGAATGATGCATTCACCATGCATATCACCAGATTACTTCAAGGTGCAAAATGTGTAAGAATTTTGGACCAAGCAAAGGAGCTCATCAAGAAATATGGGGCTTGGTTTATTCAGTTCCCAACTTTCTCATACATTTGGATTGATGGTTTCTAGAGGGATCCTTATAGAATTCCAAGGTACCCTACATATCACATTCTACTTCTGGAGGTAACTAGAAAGATATGTGATTTTGATGCCATTGTCAAAAGGGACAAGCATAAAATTGGTTTTGGTGGAGATTTCCCATTAAGGATTTAATGGGATTTCCCATGGAAGTAACTAGAAAGATATATGCTTTTGGTTTATCCTTCCACTCCAAAAGATCAAGGTTTGACATCACAGGTGAAGCCCAAAAGAGAACCAGTAGAGAATATAGTCATAAGGTTGTGTTAGAAGATTACTGGGCCAAATATAGTGATGAGTATGAGGTAAGGAGGAAGAAGTTCTCTCGGCTCCTAGTTGAATCAATTCGACTATAAAATGTAAGGGAAGTCCAGGATCAACTCGAGGATGATGGAAATCTGATTCAGGGCCATGCTTATGAAGCAGTTAAACACATGCCCATCGGTGATGTGGACTGGCTAGAAGAAAAAACATAGAATTGGAATAGATAATGGATCTAGTCACCAAATATACTAGGATGTGGCTAAAACATAAGATATGGGAGCTAGAGAATGAGGGAGTGAAGTGAACCTTTGATCCAATGGGGGATTTCAAACCTCACTCTACTTTTGAAGAATCATTAGAATAGGATCCTAAAGGCAAAGAAAAGGTAGGCTCCCCTTTCAAGATCAAGATCAAGGGTGTTGAAGAGGAGCAAGCCCAAGGAGAAGAAAAAAAGAGAAAGACGATTGCTAAGAAAAGGTCAAGGGCTAAGAAGTCTGGTAAGGAAGAAACTGAAAAGAAGAATCCTGAAGTCAATGTTCTTGTGCCCAAAAGGAGAAGAATCATATGATTATTAGAAAAGGCGGGCTCTAAGGATGAGGAAGAAGTTTCCCCACCTATGGTGAATGTAGAAAGTTTGGGAGAAAAGACACGAGTGTATACAAGGAAGTCAAGGACTCCTCCTAAGGATAGTGTACCCAAAGCAGATCCTCCTCCAATTACTTCTCATGAGGGGCAACATGATGATGTTCCTTCTTCCCATGAAGCTCAAAACAAACCAAGTGAATATGAGAAAGCTGAAGATCATACAGACACTGAAGGGGAAGAATTTCATGAAGGTGAGCTTTATAATGTTGAGGCCAAAGTAGAAAAAGTGAAGCAGCCTCCTCTAGTTACATATGAAGATTCACCAGTTAGAACTAAAAGGGTTAAGTATCCTCATGGAGAGGAAGTATCAGACAAAGTTCCATCCCCTATACACAAAGGACACACTAAAGAAAAGGATTTCAAGGAAAAAGAAGTTCTTGAGAAGCATGGTTTGAATGAAGAAGTCCCTAAAGACCAACAAGAGGAAGTAGGATAGAGTGAGGTGAAATTGGAGTCCACTATTCCAGAATGGCTAGACAAGGAAATTTGAGAAAGCAGGTTGTTGTGGAGGATACCCCACCTAACTAGGATGAGTTGTTGGCCAAGATAGGAAAAGATAAAGGAAAGAAAAGGGCCAAGGTCATTTCCAAAATTGAAAGAGATGAGGCAAGCAATAGGTTAGTCCACATTGTAACCTCTGCTCTAGATAAAAAATGATGTGACTAGAAAAGATTATAATGTGCATACTTTCAATTTAGGGCCCACTTCCATTGAGCAGGACATTAAATATTATCACGGTTCTAGTGCAGTCATCTTGGGTAGATTGAGGAAAGAAATGAAAACTAAATAGGAGATGAAGAAGGAGATTGAGGGATTCAAGGAATGTTTAGAAGATATGATGAAACCCTTGCAATCCATTAATCCCTCATCTTCTTCTGCAAAACCCTTGCTCCGAGAGACTATCACTGAGCTTGAAAGGATGAAGGCTTCCTCTCTTGCTACTGCAAATTAGCTACATGGGGTGAAATTTAAGGGAAATGATGCTATCAAGGCTATTCTTTCAACTGGGAAAGATGGTATAAGAGTGAAAGATCAGTTGAAAGAGGTATTAGCTTAGGATAAAGAAGATACGAATCTCCTTCTGTTGAAAACTAAAACCTTCATGGAGTATACCAAGGACAAGATTGTGAGTGATATAATTCTTCCTTCCTCTAGAGCTGCTAAACCTTGGGAATGGTTTGAAGATTTGCAAATTAGGCAAAAGGTTCTGAAGAAGATCTATAAGCAGAGGAGGAAAATTGGAGATTCCCTAACTAGTGTGTATGATGGATGCATTGCTTTCTTCGAGATAATGACAGGGAGAAGGAAGATTGCAACTAAGTAATTGAGCTTGGAGCAGTTGAGAAAGTGGTGGAAGGATGTTTATGCTCCAGTTAGTGATGATCCTATTACTGAGCACCAGTTAGATGATATAGCCACCTACATTGCTATCATGGATAAATATTTAACATATAAGGTTGAGTGGGATAAATTGGTGGAGCAGTCTAAAGAAAACATTGCTTCAATTGAAATTTGACTTAAGGCTTTTCCTTTACCTCCTATAGTCGACTTGGATAAGGTTCTTTTGAAGGTGCATGAAATGTTGGATTGAAGGAAAGACAAAGGGGAAGGTAGTTAATATTGGGTTACATCGAGATTTGTGCTTCCCTATTATTTTTGCATGCATTGGTCCAAGCTGCATTGGAAATCCCAGGCCGACCTGGATGAAGTTCAATCATTTAATGTAAAGTTTATGTTATTTTGAATTTCTCTTAGTTGACTTTTCTTATGGCCAATTATTATTGTAAAATCTTGGCTAGGCCGACATGTTTTGAGGCCTCTATTAATACGAAATTCTACCTTATTTGTAGGATAGATAAGAAATAGAGACATAGAGATAACGAATATTGAAGCAAGTTAAGTAGAGTAGAAGTTAAAAAATTGTGCTCTCAAGTAAATATTGTAACAAAAATCTAGAATTGTTGCTCTAGTGGGTAATTTGATGCAAGTAATGACATTGTGATTTGGTGCCATACTTGTGTTATTCTTATCTTGCATGGTTCTTGTTATTCTATCCTTAAGATTGCTTTGAGGAAGATCGATATTGGATATTTAGGATTAGATTTAATTCAATGATGTTTATGGTTTGATATTTGACGTGTTGCAGTGATCCTTGGTCCATACTTTTTGTAGCTAGTTGACTATTAACTACTTTGCAAAGTTAGCTTGGACCATATATCTATTATGCTTTGTTCAATTGTGGAGATTTATTCATTTCAATTGCATTAGGTTTGTCTTGGATGAATATTCATGATCTAAAAATCTTATTACCTTAGAAGATTGCACTGTTCTTGTGAAATTGTAGATTCATCTAGTTTAAGGAGGGATTAGTTTGTGTCGGATTGGTCCATTTCAAGTATTTCATCATATGCATTGTGAATATTAGAGTAGTGTTAGTCTTAGTAATTTCTTTGAACCCTAATATTTTGTTATTTCTTTATCATCTTAGCTAGATTGAAGATTAAAAGTATCATCATATTGCGAGATCTGATAAATTGAAAATTTAGTCTTTGCTTGTAGTAAGGTCCCATTGTGATTACCAACATTTTCACATTATCACTAAGTTGTTTATGAATTTTCAAGACATGACATTAGAGACCTTGGGGTTATCTCTTGAGGCTTTCTGGTAGAGATTTACCTTTTAAGAGACATAGAATTTCATATTTTGTCTGAGTTGTTGCTGTGCAGAAAACATCATCAACACTTACCAAGTGTGGATTTGAAATGTTCATGTTTGTTAAAGTTGTACTTGGTATATTCACATTTGGAATGTATGGATTTTTTAGGGTAATGTTGTTTTGTTGAAGACTCATGCATTGATTGTTTGGTTGATAGATTTGTAAGTTTGGACTTTGATTTAAAGCTACCATAGGAAAAGGTGTTCCAAAATTTATATTGGGCATACTCACATTTTTTGTACCATTGAGGTTTTTAGGAGATAATGATCCCATGTATGGATTGTATAAATGTGATTTTCGATAATCAATCAACATTGTAAGGCTTTGATAGTTTGGTTGATTTAGACCACTCATGATGTATGAATCAAGTTTATATTCCATGTTTTTCTTGTGTTTTGACCTTGTTGACCTCTAAGGGACTTAGGACCAATTATGAGATGAAAGATGAAAGGGGTGAATGATATGGGTGTTGAACTTTTAGGACCCTTAGAGGGATACTAGACTTAAAGACTTTTAGATTTTTGATTTGATTTGGTTTGATTTGGATTTGATTTGGATTTAATTTAGATTTTTATTTTATTTTGATTTGGAGAATGAACTAATAAACCCCAAGATGTTGGATGTTATCTTGAAATAAACTTGTCCACAAGGTGATAATTTAACTAAGTGTATGAAGAAATATTCATCTACAAACACTTAGCTAAACAAGATGTTTTTTATTTTGATTTGGAAGGAATTGCCAAAAGTCTAGTATGAATGATTTTTCCAATGGTTCAAAAGTTGTTTGTGAGATGGGATTTGATTGATGTTTGAGATGGATGAATTGTTTGATATGAACCCCTAAATGAACCTAAGGAGAACCTTGTTTACAATATCAAGATAGTGAAGAACATGCTTTACTCTAAGAGTAGTTCAAACCAAAAGACCAATGTTTTGCTTGGAAGATCATAAGGAAAAAAATAACAAGCACATGTGTGGGGTTCAATTGATTTAATCTTGATTAATACATTGCTTTTACCACATCCAATGTATTTATTAAGTTTCAAACTGAATATTCTTGTATCAATTTCTTTTCATCCCACAAGTTTCATTATGTGGAAATCAAGAGAATCAAGGCAAAAGTTCCCTAATGTTGAATTTAGTAAGAGAAAATTGAGATATATATTTAAATACTTAGAAGCCTCTAAGGATAGAATCCCTAGGGAAAACAATAGCACTTGAATTTTTTCAAAGGTATTTGCTCCTCCTAAAGGGTTTGAAATACTATGTTTATGTTGATTTTTTTTTTCCAATGTTTTAGATCCAAAAAAAGTGTTTTGATTCTAAAATGGTGCACAACCCTAGTATAGAATGAGACAATATTTGTTGAATTTCCACTTGGATAAATCCAGCCATGCCTACTCTTGGTGGATGATTAGATGCTTGACTACACTTGCTCCCCTCCATGACACACACTTCCTGGGTAAACCAAGCATCAATACCCTTGAAAATAGCATGGCATTCTTCTCATTTCTGCTAATATCCATAAAAATGTAGGACGGCTTTAGAACAACTATTCTTGTACCAACAAATAGATAAGGATTTGGACTTTAAAAAAAAAAGGTTCTAGTATAGGCATTTCATTCATGGGGGATCATCCATACAACAAGAGACCATTGCTTCCCTTCTTGTTAGAACAATCCCTATAATACTTGAACTTTCCTCAAGTACCCACACTTATATATTGGGTGGAAGTTGCTTGGCTTTAGCATGTTCCCAGTTGGGTTGTTCCTTGGGGTGATTACTTTTTCCCACCAAGACAGACCCTCTAAAGGTAAAAGAAAGTGAGTAAGTACATTCATAGTTCGATCAATATTTGTTTGCGTGAACAAAGAGATAACACACGTAATATAATTAGCTCACACTAGTAAGGTTTGTTCAATTTTTAAAATTCCAAATTCAAGTGTAGATGCAATCTTTTAGATAACCTAATATAACCAATAGACTTTTGATTCTAAAGATTTTTATGAAGTGCAGGAGAAGTGCATACGCCTTTTAAATGACATTGGTTTGTAAAAAATTTTACAAAACAATAAAGACACATGTTCATTTTAGACTTCGAAAGTAGTAATGAATTCTTTTTATAGAACCAAATTTGAGTGTGAAAGTTTTTTGTTCAATTTTATACCAAATCAAAAAGCTAGTAAGTGTGTAAAGTTAATTTTAACTAACTTGAAGAGATCAAATCGATGGTTAATTTTAAACCCAAAATCAAAGTGAATTGACCTAAAACAAAAAATGGAAGCCCTAAGCATTTAAAAATTATGCTTTGTCAATTTCAAGTTCAATGCTCATTTTCTTCAACTCCAATCTGTGTGCTTTTGTTCAATTCCAATGCTTAATTCTAATGTCAACCTAACCTACAAACATTGCAAAGTAAAATCTTCGAGATGAGATTTATTTCAAAGAATTAATGATAATATTTAGCATTAAAATTTAAAACACAATTCCTAAATAAAGATAGATTCTAGCATTTCCCAAATAAAATTTGGATTCAAATCACGTGAAATATTTAGCATTAAAAATCAAAATACAATTCACTCTGAGTATGGTGTCCTTAAAAAATCAAATCTAGACCAATACCCACATGAATCTAAATGTAGATTTTGTAGCAAATTCGATTTGAGGAGTTCAGTCAATAGAGAATCACAGTCAATACCAAAATTTTTTAACTTGGATCTGGAAAAAATAATTTAGCCCCTACCATTTGACATTGGCAATATACTCAAAACTCCTCAAAAAGAAAGATCACAGTTTCCCTCTTTTATTGATAGTAAAAAAAATGCATTTATCAAGCATTTTACTCTCCTATATTCCAACAAAATTTACAGAGGTGTTTTTTTGCATTGTTTCTATGTTTCTCCCTTAGTTGGTGACAAAAACACTTAAAACATGGGTATGTGCAGGATCATGATGGGCCAAAAAGTGACAATATTATGGGTATTTGTAGGGTATGTGGCTGATGACTTTTCTTTTACCCAAAATGGATGAAACGAAAAGGGTTTTTAGAGGAGATTCTCAGCTTTCCACCAATATAAATTATGCTATAATTTGAATTTACTAAATAATTATTATTTATTTTCTATTAGAATTATGACTAAAGTCCTAATCAATAGGCTGATTGAAAAACATCTATAACTTTCAAATGGTAACACATTTTTTGAATCTGAAACATGTGTCACATTCTGTGCTTCACATACTATAGGATTAAAAAAAGAAAAATTAAATTTCATGAATTTTTGACCAAGTTAAGGTGGTTAGACATACAAGTTTTTTATATTTTTAAAAGTTGTAATAAAAAAATTCATAATTAATTATTTACTTGGAAAAAATTACAAAAAAATATGCATCACATCTAGACATGAGTCCTCTACTTATATATAAATTATTATAAAAATTATTATCATTTTATTATGGTTAGGGTGGTCGATAGACACCCGCTTCCTATTTTCCTCAATTTAAGTACTAATGCGATTGAAATTTCAAATTTTCACCAAATAGTTTTTTATTTTTATTTTTAAATAAACCTAATAGTTTAGAAACTACATTCAATTTTTTACAGATTCTTTTCTTACATATTTTAAAAATAATATAAATAACTTATTCAAATTTTTACGTCAAGTTGCCTCCTAACACCGATTTTTCTAAATTTTTTGTCACTTAAGGGCTTGTTTTTTCCATGATGATCCTGCACATACCCACATCATAAAAATTGAAGTTTTGGCATGACAAATGCCCTAGACAACATTTTGGATGTGAGAACAACAATTATTTTGAAGTTTGCAGCATTAAAATACACCAAATCTCTCAGAAATGTGGTTGCATTCTATAACTTTTCTCCTCTGGCCAACTTCCAGACTTACCAAGCATTTTACTCTCCTACATTCCAACAAAAGTTATAGAAGAATTTTTTGCATTTTTGTCACGTTTTTCCTTTAGCTGGTGACAAAAAAAAATTGAAACATCATAAAAATTGAGGTTTGGGCATGACAAATGCCCCAGACAACATTTTGGATGTGAGAACTACAATTATTTTGAAGTTTGTAGCATTAAAATACACCCAATCTCCCAAAAACGTGGCTGCATTTTATAACTTTTACCAACAATTTAATTCGCATGTAATGTAGTTGTTGCCAATGAAGAGTAGGAAAAAATATTTTAGAATGAACTAAAATACAACAAAAGAACAAAGATCTTGAATTATTTTAGAACGAACTAAAATACAACAAAAGAATAGAGATCCAACCCTCTTTCTAGAGCCATTATGTAGATGTCTAATAATTTGCAAAATGTTTAAAATTTAACACACATTAGGATGTTAGTCATTTAAAGCACAAAAAGTTAAACATCTTTATGAAATATTCAATCATCTTAAATATACAACCAAAGAAATAATGAAACCAAACAAAAGCATAATACAAATATGAATCAAACTCTATTTCATAGTGAATTGGTGCTACTTTGATGTGGAAAGTAGCCCTTTCCCAACTCTTGATAAGTTTTAAAAATGATGAGCAAGATGAAAATGATGAAGAGAAATGTGTGCATAGTGTAAATGCATAAAACTGTGGATAGATTTGAAGTAGAGAAGGCCTCTATTTATAAGTTAGAGTTTTGAAGAATTGAAGAATAGGAAGAATGTGAGATTAAGAAAGAACTAATGAGATTGAGATATTTGTCTCAATGCCAATGAGTAAGGAATGATCACACTTTGTATGTGTTTGCAAGAGACACCAAATGCATATTTGAGAGGCATTGTTTTGAGGGGAGAAATTGTTTGAATGAGAAAGTCAAATGAAGGAATATTCCCTTTGGAGAGGGAAAATGAGATAATTAGTTAATTAGAAAAAATAATTTTCATGTGCAAGTGTCTGAGTTAGTTTGGGGTTGAGTTTGACTGGGGTTGAGTCAAAAGCTAGAGAATGGGTAAATAGGATTATGAGTTAATTAATTTAGAATTAATTAACTTAGATGAATTTAGGGGATCAAAATTAATTAACTTGGAGGAATTTAGGGGATTTGACATTTGATTTAAATGGTTTGATTTATTAAACCAAATAAGAATACTTTTGAGAATTTAATTAAATAAATTGATTTATTTAATTAAATAAGAGGACTTTAGTGATTTAATTAAATAAATGAATTATTAATTAAAGAGATACTATAGAATTAATTAAATAAAATTTGGTATGTACAAAATCATCATGGAAAAAAAGGCCCTTAGGTGGCAAAAAAATTAGAAAATTCAGAGTTAGGCAACTTGACTTAAAATTTTGAATAAGTTATCTATATTATTTCAAAAATATGTAAGAATAGAATTTGTAGAAAATTGAATGAGTTTCTAAAATAGTATGTTTTAAGAAAAAAAAATCTATTTGGTGAAAATTTGAAATTTCAATGCAATAGTACTTAAATTTCAGGGAAAAAATAAGTAGGTGTCTGTCTAACCACCCTAACCACAATAAAACGATAATATTTTTTCATAAGATTTTATATATAAGTAGAGGACTCATGTCCCGATATAATGCATATTTTTTATAATTTTTTCCAAGTAAATATCATCATGAATTTTGACATTTACTTTTAAAAATATAAAAACTTGTATGTTTGACCATTTCCAATTTTTTGTCAAAATATTCATTTTTTCTTTTAACCTATATAGCACAATAAACATAGAATGTGACACATATTTTGATTCAAAATGTGATAATATTTCTCTGAAAAGTTATAGATGTTTTTCAATCATTTGTCGATCAAGATTCTTTAGTTTACTTGAATAGAAAATGAATAACAATTACCTACAAATTCAAAGTAAAAGGGTATGTGTGACTCAGGACCAAAAATTGGCAATAAGGATGGGTATGTATCACTTAATTTTACTTTTACCCAAAATTGATGAAATGAAAAGGGCTTTGAAGGAGATTCTTAACTTTCCACCAATATAAATTATGCTTTACTTTGAATTTAATAAGTAATTATTATTCATTTTCTATTCAAATTATGACTAAAGTTCTTATTGATAAACTAATTGAAAAAAATCTATAGCTTTGAAATAGTATCATATTTTTTGAATCCAAAACATGCGTCACATACTATAGGATTAAAAAAAGAAAAAATGAATTTCATGAAGTGTTGACCAAGTTAAGGTGGTTAGACATACAAGTTTTTTATATTTTTTCAAAGTTTTAATAAAAAATTCATAATTAATTATTTATTTGGAAAAAAATTACAAAAAAATATGCATCACATCAGGACATGAGTCATCTACTTATATCTAAAATCTTATGTAAAAATATTATCATTTTATTGTGGTTAGAGCGGTCGTAAAGACACCTACTTTATTTTTTCCTAAAATTTAAGTAATATCAAGATTGAAATTTCAAATTGTCACCAAATAGATTTCTATTTTTCTTGGAAAAACCTAGTAGTTTAGGAAACTACATTCAATTTTCTACAAATTCTATTCTACATTTATGAAATAATATAGAGAACTTATTCAAATTTTTACTCAAGTTGCCTAACTTTGAATTTTTAATTTTTTTGTCACTTATGGGCTTGTTTTTTCCATAATGATCCTGCACATACCCTAAAGCATAATTTATATTGGCGGAAAGCTGAAAAGCTCCTTTAAAAACCCTTTTCGTTTCATCAATTTTGGATAAAAAGAAAGCTATTAGCGACATGCCCATCATATTGCCACTTTTTGGCCCATCATGATCCCACACATACCCAATTATTTATTTAATTAATAGAAGAGAATGACTTAGATAAAATTGATTTATTTAATTAAGAGATGGAATGTGATGAATTTAATCAAATACAAATTATTTGATTAAATGGTTAGCAAATGAGATGATTCAAGACGAAGTGGTGTTAGAAAAATCAAGATCAGGTGTATAGGATCAATCAATACATTTTTCATGTTTACAATTGGTTAGTAAAGAAGTGATTAGGGAAGAATTAGTGTTAGTCAATTAGGATCGAGCACATGATATCAATTAGGATATTTCAAGTGTCTTTAGTTGTAGACATGAATGCTTTCCTCATTGGTTTCAGACATAAATGCATTTGTTTCCAGTTGGTTTGTAATAACAGTGATTACAAAGATAATTTATATATCTGTGTATTATGCCTCATGTTCCTAATGGTAGAATTTTTTTGATGGTGTGACAGTAAGCTTTCTAACTTGGCAGTGCCATTTCATGATTTTAGATAGTTCTTATATATGTTTCTTATCCTTATATCCCTCATACTTAGATGAATAGTTGCATGTCTCTACTGGAAGTGTTATGTGTAACGCCCGTCGTGCAAACCCCAGAGAACACACACAATGCAAATAATTTTTTTTTAAAACAATTAAATTAAACATGCAAATACATTAAACCATATTCATATAACACATTACATACATTAACACACTTAGTTCTTTGGGGCATGCGAGGTTACATCGCAACAACTAAACGGAAATAAAGATGAAGATTACAACATAACCATTTATATTATAATATCCATGAATGAGAATACATCCAATAACCATGATGCAAGAATATAATAAACATCACATAATACAACCACAATAAATCTCTTAATAAAGATACAAATGATCCTAACTATTACATCATTGTTTTAATGTTACATTACAATCTCCTAATAAATGAATTACATTGAATTTCCCAAACATGTGGGATGCTACAAATACAATTAAGTTTGAAATACAAAGGGAATACTGGTACAACTCCAAGTGCGGATATGCTGAGAAAACAGGATGCTGATGGGGAACCCAACGGGTGCAGAGCACATTCCACCCAACCATGTGAATTACAAGTAACTCACCCCCCGTGCTCAGAGGTGACAAGGAAGAGAACCTGACCATGAATGTCAAACCGACTCAACAAAAATAAAGTACAAAAATAAGTACAACTCAAGGCATACAATGAGATAACCATCAATGTTCACAAATCACATAACAAGTTAAAACTATGAAACTCATCACAATTAAACAGAGTGTCACCAATTATACAAGTTAACTAAATAGCAATCATAAACCAAATTCATAAGAATCAGAAAACAACATAAAGATACAATATCCAGAGGCAACTACAAACAAAGCATAAGGGTGTCAAGTGGAGAGTGTCATCGCATAGCTCTCATGGGATTCTCCTGGCCCTTCCTCCAACTGAGGCGCCGACACCCATCTATGGATCTCCTAGCCCTTCCTCCTAACTGAGGCGCCAACACCATAGGGTAGCTAATGCGGAGCCGATAAGCTCTCATGAAGACGAGACTACAACTTTTCCGACCATGGCCTTCTCAGTCTATCACTAGTCTATGGTAGCCCTAATGCATAGACGAGGAATCTAGTTTTAATTATCTTGTGTGTTTTACTACCCATCCCCCTAAATTCTATTGTTTAGGTTATCACTTGTTTAACTACTCTTACGTGGGTTATCCTGAGCCCTTCCTCATTTTGAGGCGCTGGCGCCCACAAAGAGCCACTCTCCCTATGACCCCTAACATATCTCAAATCGGAAAGGGTTGAACTAGCACATAAAAAAAAACACAATACTCAAATCAACACATGCGAGGCATTATTCCTCTTGCAGCAACACAACAAAAGTCCAAAGAAACCATTCAACCCTTCTAAGCATAAACCATTAAGCTTCAAAACTAAAGTTATAACTGAGATGAAGACAACTTAAAAAATAAACATGCCTCTGGACTAGGGTTACAAGACAATAGGGTTCCCACATAGACAACACTAAGCGATAAAGAACACATAATATAAAAGGGAAACTCACATTATATATTCCAAGGTTTAATTATATTTAAAAGTAACCCCCATTTCATCTCGTACAATAATAATTTCCACAATTTCCATAACTTACCTCTTTTAATTACGCAAATATATATTACTTTTCATAATTAACCAATGGAATCAAATTCAGCAAATATTAACATATATTTTGTATATATATATATATAACTCCTACATATTTATATCTATAATAAACCATCCAAATTTATTGTGTTTAATTAATTATACCACCCAAACGATATTCTGAACAAATTCACTTACTGCCAAATAATGCATATACATAGAATACATATACACACATACATATATATATATATAAAATTAAACTGCATTAAAAAAAAAATGAATTTGAATAAAAATCGACCATCAAATAAAAGTTATATAAAACAAAAATAAAGTTTAAATTAAATTTGATTTATTCACAATAGGCAGTACGCGGTACTTATGACAGAGCCAAGTGGGGATCAAGCCGCAGCTCCTCTAATGGCCTATAATGAGTAGTCCATGCCATAGTGGGGAACCCAATACAAAACCTTCTTTATAAAGCAAAAAAATTGATTTCCTTTCTTTAAAATTTTATTTTATATTTTTTATAAATCACGGAAAAACAAAACAAATTCCATTCAAGACAAAGACATGATATGGTTTCAAAATTTCAATTTAAAAAGATTTAAAAAAAAAAATAATAAAACAAAAAACAAAACACTTCAATGAAGAACGAAATATAAACTACATATATATATATATATATATATATATATATATATATATATATATATATAACAAATTTGTCTGAACATAAGCAATAATTCCAATCAGATAGAAGTATCATTGTTAAATAAAATACTAGTTAAATTAGAGGGCAAGTTCCATTCAAATTTAAGCATAATATAATTTAAATATATATATATATATATATAAATATAGCATGAAGTCAAGCTTTATTTGTTTCCAAAGAATCAACTATAGATAAATTGAGGATTTCCATCTGATAAAATTTGTTATCAACTATTTCTTCAAAAAAATTTCTCATAGATATTTTACTTATCTAATTTTTAGAAACAAAATTCTTTTACAAGCAAGATTGATTCTAGCACACATTTGTATTCTTTTTCTTATAGAGTTAAAACAAACAAGGAAGAAAGAGGGTGGAACCTGGAGTCCTGTGCTCTCGAAAACCTAATGTTGACTGCCTGAATCTGATGGCCTCTATGCAAAGCTTTTCGTTCCGGCTTCAAAATTTCGTCTACAAAATTTTGTGCTCGAACTTGAATCTGATCCTTTGTTCAAAAGACTTCTCCAAAGCAACCCCAGTAACAGATTCCCAGATCCCTTCTTAAACTCTCCTCAAAATATAGCAAAAGATTAAAAAAAAAATCTTTTCCAGATTCAAAAATCCATCATCAATAACTTGTGCAACTTCTGTACCCCTAATCTTCTCTGTGTGTAAAAAAACTCATAAAATTCCTAATTAAATAAAAGATATTGTCCATTTTTTTATTTTTTATTTTTATTTTTTTCAAAAAACTCTAAAAATCAAAAATAAAAGAAAATAATTCTTTAAAAGCAAGCTTTTACTCTGATCTGAATTCTTATTCGTTCTCCCAACTTTTTCATTCTTTTATTTGTTTTATTGTTTTAATTTCTACTTTTACCACTTTACTTGCACATCACATTATCTATCTAATTTAAATAATTTATTCTAATAATTATCCTCCACCAAATAATTGATTAAAATAATTAAAACACATTTAATATTTAATTATCATTTAATTGAAACACATGACTTTCAAAAATAATTAAATCATTTAAATATTTAAATACAATTTAATCTAACATTAAAATAAACAATTATTTCAATCATTTAAATTGAATACACGACAACATATAAAGTACCAACAATAATTAAAATATGACAAAACACAAAACACAAAACACAAACCACAATTGATGACAATTACAAAAATGAACAATACCAATCACACAAGACGGTCTGGCATCATGGGACGGGACGACTTCATCGTCACCTCTATTTCAACATTTAACCATTGGGCTATTGGTGCTTGCCCTATCCTGCCGAAGCAGGTGGAATCGAGGCTTGTACTTGCAATACCTATATACAAATGAAGTCGTGTACCTGTGCATACATATATATATATAAAATCGAAGCGTTAAATCAAAGCACTGCATTGTGAGAAGGAATCACAGCATAGCAGGGCACTCGCGAACAAGTGATGCTATGTTTTCCTTCATCACACCTATTCCAACAATATGATATAACTGATAAACTAACATTTCTAAACTAACAATCATCTCATAGCATAATTAAATCACTACATCATAACATAGTTTCAAAAATCAACTAATATAACCAACCATAATGTCATATGAAATAATCATGTCCATAATGAAATAATAGCATCATCTAACATCTAGCAAGCCAAATCAAACAATAACAGTATCATCATAGTATCTGAGTATCAAAACAAAACATAACACTACTGAGTCCAACTAGCAAACAGGCTGGTTATTACATCCTCCCCCCTTAAATCTGGCTTACTCCTGTAAGCCAGAAAATAAGGGTAGGATTCTCTAATATGGGAAGCATCCTCCCATGTCACTGAAGTCTCATCATTGGGATCCCACTGGACCCTCACCTGCTCAATATCCCTACCTCTGAGAACGAGCCTCCTGTACTGCACCACGACCACAGGCTCTAGAGCTAGTTGCCTGTCCTCGACCTGTAGAGCATTCCAATCAAGTACATGAGTAACATCAGGAAATTAAGGTTTAAGAACTAATACATGAAAAACATCATGAATCCGCGACAGACTGGGTGGCAATTCCAGGCGATAGGCAACAGGACCAATATGGTCTAACACCTCGAATGGACCCACGAAATGGGGTGCAAGCTTAGAACCCTTTCCATAACGAATAGGGCTCTTCTGAGGATGAAATATGAGAAATAATTGATCTCCAACTGCAAACTGTCGATCTACTCTGTGTGCATCAGCAAACTTCTTCTACCTATCTTGAGCTGCTACTAGATGCTCACGGATGCGAGTTACCTGCTGCTCCATATCCTGAAGCATCTTGGGTCCAAGAAGCACCCTGTCCTCCAATCGATCCCAGCTCAAAGGGGTATGACAAGGATGACCATACAAAGCCTGAAATAGAGCCATGCCAATCGAACTATGATAGCCATTATTGTAGGAAAACTCAGCCAAATGCAGGTAGTCTTCCCAACGAGACTGTTGGTCCATGACGTACATACGAAGCATATCCTCTAGCACCTGATTAACTCTCTCAGTCTGACCATCTGTCTCTGGATGGTAGGCAGAACTAAAATTCAACTTAGTCCCTAAGGACCACTGAAGGGATGTCCATAATGCCGAAGTGAATATCGGATCTCTGTCAGAAATAATCCTATGTGGTATCCCATGTAATCTAACAATATCCTCCATGAAAACCCTAGCCACCACAGATGCAGTATATGAAGATCGGATAGGGGAGAAATGGGCTACCTTGGTCAGCCTGTCAACAGTGACCATGATAGCATCATGTCACCTAGAAGACATAGGCAACCTGACAATAAAATCCATAGAAATGATGTCCCACTTCCACTCCGAAACAAGATGTGGCTGCAACAAGCCTGCCGGATGATGATGCTTGACCTTCACTCTGACATTCAAGACACCTAGCCACAAAATCAGCAATGTCATGCTTCAATCCTGCCCAAAAATATAGTGAGCAAAGATCAACGTACATTTTCTTAACTCCTGGGTGTGCCGAATAAGGAGCTCTATGAGCTTCCGTCAAGATAAGGGTACGAAGACCCTCTGCGGGAGTTACATACATATGGCCTACATAACGCAAAACTCCATCTGAATCCAAAGAGTATCCTGCAAATTTACCTTCCAAAGCTCTACCCAACTCAATCTTCGCCTTCACTACTTGATACTAATCATCAGAAGAAAGAGCTACAATAATCTGACTCTTCAAATCAACCTCAAGAGTCATAGCGGATAACTCATGCCTGCGTCTACTCAATGCATCTGATACAAAATTCTCCTTGCCTTGAATATATTTCACCTCAAAGTCGTACTCACACAAAAATTCCATCCACCTTCTCTATCTCGCATTCAAGTTCGGCTGCGTGAAGATGTACTGCAGACTACGATGATCTGTATGCAACTCAAACCGATGCCCATGGAGAAAGTGTCTCCACCTCACCAAGGCATGCACAACTACGGTCAACTCCAAATCATGAGTAGGATAATTAAGTTCATGGTCCTTCAGTTTCTGTGATTCATAAGCAATCACTCGACCTTCCTGCATCAACACAGCCCCTAAACCCTCCAAGGAAGCATCTATACAAACAACGAAATCACCTGACGGATTAGGAACTACTAAGATTGGAGCACTAGTCAACTTATCCTTCAGAGTCTAGAAAGCTAATTGACATTGTTCAGACCAAAGAAACTTCTTTCCCTTCCTCTACAAAGAGGTGATAGGATGAGCCAACCTAGAAAACCCTGGACAAATCGCCTATAATACCCTGCAAGTCCCATGAAGCTACGAATTTCTGAGACATTTGTGGGCGCGGGCCAATCCACAATGGCTTGAATCTTTGTAGGATCAACAGAAATTCCCTCACCAGAAATCACATGGCCCAAATACTAAACTTCAGTCTTGTAAAAGTCACACTTTTTAAGATTGGCAAACAACTGATTATCCCTTAAGCACTGCAACACCTGTTTTATATGTTCTTCATGTTCCTCCATCGACCTAGAATTGATTAGAATGTCATCAAGAAACACTAGAACAAATTTATCCAAGTATGTACAGAATACTCCATTCATTAGACTCATAAAGATCGAAGGTGCCAAGTATGTACAGAATACTCCATTCATTAGACTCATAAAGATCGAAGGTGCGTTAAGTTAGCCTTTGAGCGGTATCCGCGATTGAACTCATGTGTATTCGATGAGTTGAAATGCGATTTTTATTGAATATCTACATCTGCAATCCTCAACTGATGATATCCTGATTTGAGATCAATCTTAGAGAACACCTTCACCCCTTTTATCTGATCGAAGAGATCATCAATTTTGGGTAAAGGATATCGGTTCTTCACTGTTACCTTATTCAACTACCTATAATCAATACACAAGCGAAGAGAACCATCTTTCTTCTTCATGAATATCATAAGGGTGCTCCCCAAGGAGAAACACTTAGGCCGATAAAGCCCTTGGCCAACAATTCTTCCAACTGAAGACGAAGTTCCTGAAGTTCCTGCGTTGTCATCCGATATGGAGCTCGAGATATTGGCTCGGCTCCAGGTACCAAATCAATCCGAAAATCCACATCTCGCTTTGGCAGCATACCAGGAATCTCCTCTAGAAACACATTAGAAAAATCCTTAAGAAGGGGGTAATCATCCAATGACAACCCCTGACTATCCTCAGATTCCAAGTCACTCACAGATACTGCAAAGTGCTGACAACCCTGTCGGAAGTGCCTTTTGAGCTGCATGGTAGAGATCATACGTAAAGAGATGGGTCTCTGAATACCCAAGATCTCCACCTCCTTACTAGAGTCATCAATGCACCGCACTACTTTACGTTGGTAGTCAATCATAGCATGATGTGCACTCAACCAGTCCATGCCCAAGACAACATCATAGGAACCGAGTGGCAGAATTCTGAGGTCCACCTTAGTTGACATTTCACCTATACTCAAATTACAATCCTGCACAAGCTTCTCTACCACAACCCTTAACCCTGATGCTAATTCGACATGCCATTTTATGCCTTGGCTAACTGCCACCAAACCACATCGCTCAACTACTAAAGGTGATATAAAGGAATCAGATATTGCTAGAATTATTCAACACACCTGATGCCTCAACTACAGTGTTCTGATGAACTGCCTGATGATATCCACTGAAGTGAAAACATGATGAGATCTCCCTGCATCACCTACTATCAGCTCCGATGCTGCTGGCCTCTGATTAAATCTGGAAGTGTTCTTCTGAGGACACATCCTAGCAATATGCCCTTGCTGTCCACAAGAGAAACACCCAGTACCTCTGCCAAAACCTCTGCCCCCTGATGGAGCATTTGACTACTAAAAACTCCCATGACTCGGTGATGACTGGAAACTAGGTGCAGGCTGAGCAAATCGTTCTTGATGAATCTGGTCCGTGTTCTGATCTCTACAAAACTGAGAATTGCCACCCTGTTGAGATTGAGTGTTCTTCTGTCTCGACTGCTACTGCTGAGGCTGCTGCTACTGATGACCCCCTTTCGAGGGTGGGTACCTGTTCCTGGAAGATCCTGCTCCCTATGACTGCCCTCCATGAGTAAGATAACCCGGAGTGGGCATGCTGCCAATCTGTACTCGGATGTGACCACCCAAGGCCATGGCCAAATTCTCCTCCACTAAGCGAGCCTTCTCAACTACCATTTCCATCATCTTCGGCTCGAAGACTCGTACACCACCACTGATGCGGGCATTCAAGCCCCAAATAAAATGCTGCACTAACATACCTTCATCGTGGCTAATCCCTGGGTACTACTTCAACCTATAGAAGTGCCTCTCATACTGCTCCACTGACATAGACAACTGCTTGAGATCATGAAACTCGTCAACCCTGCGTTGCCTCCAGTGATCTGAGAGGAAGCGAGCCCTGAACCTGTCTAGGAACAACTCCGAAGTAACCATACTAAGATCAAGATGTAACTTTTGTTCCTCAAGACGCCACCAAGTAGATGCGAAGCCTTGCAGGTGCATAACTGCGCACTGAGCCTTGGTATTGCTACCATAGGGATGCATATTGAAGCAACGATCTAAGTCAATTAACCAAGTCTCAGCCTCTAGACCTCCTCTAGAACCATCAAAAGTGGGAGGGTGTGCCCTCATCAGATCTCTCATATGGCCTGCTATGACTGCATCCTAAACCACATCTGTATCCCTACGCCTCGGAGACCTCTCTCTCTCCCTCTCAACCTGGTGCACCTCATCTGGCCTGGGTCCCAATCGGTCAAGAATCTCTCCAAGTATATGCTGTAACTGACCGTCTAGACCTGGCTGTGCCAGATTTTGGCCACCTGATGGAATGCTGTGAAGACTCTATTGTTCCTCATGCTCAGAACCATGGGAACTAGGAACTGAGGGGCTTTTCTAGTTTGCTCTATGACCGGCACCATGACCTCTTGCACGACCATGTCCTCTACCTCGAGGCATAGTTCTGCGCAACAAGATAAAGTACAAAATGAGCTCAAGAGTTGCACGTATGGTAACCTAATGGACTACACTACCCAAAGACCCTAGCATTTGCAACCTTGGCTCTGATACCAAGTTGCAACACCCGTCGAACAAACCCCAGAGAACACATGCAAAGCAAATATTTTTTTTTTAAAAAATAATTAAATTAAACATGCAAATGCATAAAACTATAATCACATAACACATTACATAGCATTAATACACTTAGTTCTCTGGGGCACGCGAGGTTACATCGCAACACCTAAACGGAACTAAATATAAAGATTACAACATAACCATTTATATAATAATAACCAAGAATGAGAATACATCCAATAACCATGATGCAAGAATAATAAACATCACATAATACATCCATAATAAATCTCTTAATAAAGATACAAATAATCCTAACTATTACATCATCATTTTAATGTTACATTACATTCTTTTGATAAATGAATTACATTGAATTTCCCAACATGGGGATTGATACAAGAACAATGAAATATGAAATACAACGTGAATACTGGTACAACTCCAACTGTGGAAATGATGAGAAGACAAGATGCTGATGGGGAACCCAACGGGTGCAAAGCACGTTCCACCCAACCATGTGAATTACAAGTAACTCACCCCCCGTGCTCAGAGGTGACGAGGAAGTGAACCCGACCATGAATGTCAAACTGACTCAACAACAACATAGAACAAACAAGTACCACACAAGGCATACAATGAAAACCATCAACGTTCGTAAATCACATGACAAGTTAAAACTATGAAACTCATCACAATTAAACAAGGTATCACAATTTATACAAGTAACCAAATAGCAATCATAAACTAAAACCACAAGAATCAGAAAAAATCATAAAGATTACAATATCCAGAGGCAATTATAAACAAAGCACAAGGGTGTCAGGTGGAGAGTGTCATCGCATAGCTCTCATGGGATTCTCCTGGCCCTTCCTCCAACTGAGGCGCCGACACCCATCTATGGATCTCCTGGCCCTTCCTCCTAACTGAGGCACCGGCACCATAGGGTAGCTAATGCAGAGCCGATAATCTCACATGAAGACGAGACTACGGCTATGCCGACCACGGCCATCTCAATCTATCACTAGTCTATGGTAGCCGTAATGCATAGACGAGGAATCCAGTTTTAATTATCTTGTGTGTTTTACTACCCAACCCCCTAAATTCTATTGTTTAGGTTATCACTTGTTTAACTACTCTTTCGTGGGTTATCCTGAGCCCTTCCTCATTCTGAGGCGCCGGCGCCCACGAAGAGCCACTCTCCCAATGACCCCTAATATATCTCAAATCAGGCAAGGGTTGAACTAGCACAAATAAAACATAATACTCAAATCAACACATGCGAAGCATTATTCCTCTCGGAGCGCAACAACACATAACAAAAGACCTAAGAAACCGTTCAACCCTTCCAAGCATAAACCATTAAGCTTCAAAACCCAAGGTATAACTAAGATGAAGACAACCTCAAAAACACACATGCCTCTGGACTAGGATTACAAGACAATAGGGTCCCCACATAGAGAACACTAAGCGATAACCATTACAGAAAGGAACTCAGAATGCATTATAAATTAAAAAGAAAACTTAGACCATTCACAAAAAGTATCAAGTTCCAATCACCAAGTATAACGAAATGTCATTTTCTCGATATAATTTCACGTCAACAAATTAAAGCAAATTCCAGTTTAAATTATTTGTTCAACCAATAAAATAATACCCTTTATTTACATAATAATACAAATTAACCCTTTTAAATATAATACAATAAAAAATTACATTATAAACTAAAAAAAATATTAAATAAAATAATCATAATTTCATTTTGATTAAAATAAATTATAATTATTATATTTAATAATAAAATAAATTAAAATTATTATATATAATAATATAAATATATATATGTTTATATATATATATACATATATATATACATATATATATAAACATATATATATATATAAATATATATATAACAAAATAACATAAAATTAAAATTTAACACAGTACTCGGTAGGGAAGAAAAGGGCCGACGGCCCTGTCAGTACTGTGTACAACAGTCATATTGACTGCTGCGCGTAGCAGTCATTATGATTGTTATGCGTAATACATAGTGGGGGGAGCTGGGGGGTACGGCCCAGCGCTGTCCCTCCCACTCCTTCCAAAAAGGACTTTTATTTAAATTTTTTTTTTTATTTAAAAGAATTTCATATTGAAAATAAAATTTCGTTTACCTTATTTAATAAATTTTATTTAAACGAAAATAAATAAATTTTTATTGCAATACGGTTGACCTTGACTGGTTCGGCTTGAATCTCAAAATTTTCACATAAATGAAAATTTCTTCCAAGTTGACAGTGAAAATAAAGATAAGAAAAATAAAATAACATTAATAAATCAATATAAATAGATTTAATGATTCATACTAACACTATATATATATATATAAACATCTAGAATAAAAGTACAGAGGGTAAAATAAGGATAATAGAATAAAAATATAGAGCAATGAATAGCTCATACATAAATATATATTTACAACCCTCAAATTTATTATTCTAAAAAAAAAAAGAAATTATTTTTCCTTAAATTCTATTGTTGTGAAGTTGAATATTTCAGAAGCTAAGGGTTTTTGATTTGACAGATTGGAAGCAGTTCAATAACTCTTTTTTCTATTTTTTTTTTTTAATTCTAATCTAATATATTTCACTAGTTTTCAATTCCAACAATAGTTTTTCTTTCTTCACACAAATCATATTTAATAAATTTTGTTTTGTTTTCTCTGAAGCAAAAAGATGAAAGAGAAAGTACTAGAAGGAAAATATAAGTGGAACCTGGTGTCCAGCACTTATTCAAAAATTTGAAGATGCCTGCTTGATTTTGATGACCTCGAAGAGCTCCCTGTTCGTGCTTCCAAATCTCCTCTACAGTATTTCACCCTCGAACTCGAATCTGAATCTTTGTTCAGAAAACTCTCCAAGACAACACCAGTAACAGATTGAAAACCCCTTTCTATCACTCTCCACAAAATACAACAAAAGATTGAAATATCCTCTCTAGAATTCCAAATTACAAAGCCAAGATCTTGTTCAACTTCTGTAACAATAATCCTCTGTGTGTCCCCAAAAACTCACCAAATTCCCAATTAAATAAAAGATATTGACCATTTTCTTCTAAAAACTCTAAAAATCAAAAATAAAAGAAAAATAATTCTTTAAAAGCCAGCTTTTTGCTCAGATCTCTATTCTTATTTGCTCTCACAACTTTTTCATTCTTTTATTTGTTTTATTGTTTTAATTTCTATTTTTACCACTTTATTTGCACATCACATTATCTATTTAATTTGAATAATTTATTCTAATAATTATCCTCCACCAGATAATTGATTAAAATAATTAAAACACATTTAATATTTAATTATCATTTAATTGGAACACATGACTTTCAAAAATAATTAAATCATTTAAATATTTAAATAGAATTTAATCTAACATTAAAATAAATAATTATTTCAATCACTTAAATAAAATAAATCATAACTTATAAAATGCCACCTTAAATAAAATATGACAAAACGCACAACACAAAATGCAAATGACGACAATTACACAAAAATGAACAATACCAAACAAACGAGACAATCTGACATGATGGGACAGGATGCCTTCATTGTCACCTCTATTTCAACATTTAATCGTTGGGCTATAGGTACTTGCCCTGTCCTGCCGAAGCAGGTGGAATCGAGACTTGTACCTGCAAATCCTGCATACAAACGAAGTCGTGTACATGTGCATATATATATAACATCAAAGCATTAAATCAAAGCACTATATTGTGAGAAGGAATCACAACATAGCAGGGCACTCGCGAACGAGTGATGCTATATTGTCCTTCATCACACCTATTCTAACAATTATAATATAACCAATAAATTAACATTTCTAACTAACAATCATCTCATAACATATTTAATTAAATCACTGCATCATATCATAATTCTTAAAATCAACTAATATAACCAACCATAATGTCATATGAAATAATCATGTCCATAATGAAATAACATCATCTAACGTCTAACTAACCAAATCAAACAATAACAGTATTATCATAGTATCTGAGTAGCAAAACAAAACATAACACTACTGAGTCCAACTAGCAGCCAGGAGGGTTATTACACCACTTCCACTCCTGCTGTCGCTACCACCATTGCCACTCCTCCGCCTTCCACCTCTCAAAATTTTCCCATTTCATCTCTACCGGCTATGGATATCTCAGTCCACCTCACCTCTACCTCGCCGACTAATCCAATAATGGTACTTGACTCCTCCTCATCCGCTACATCCCTGATATCATCTTCTTCACTGCCTCCTCCACTTCCTCTACTCCATTGCTTACAATGTCCACTGTCACCATGCCACCTCTTACTCTGTCCAATGATTTCACGACATATATGAAAAACATGACCACTGAACTCTTTGGGGTAATCCTTGGCCCCAAGGTTCAAGCCCTAATGGCTCAAGCCATTGTTGCCTTGCCTCTCTTGCTGCCACCTACAGAGCCACCGAAGATGGAAGATACAATGCAGATCTTGGAAGAGAAGGAGAAGTGACAGGTAGAGCAACAAGGAGAGGTTGCAAAGGAGGTAGTTGACGAGTTTGAGGAATTTGATCGAGATGATTATTTTGAGCACCCAAAAGGTGGGTAAACATAAATTTGGACAAAGTGGCTTCCGATGAGGAGAGATCACATTCTTCAGAAGAGGACACTGAGGCTCTCAATGAGCGATATGTAATAGAAACATTAGACCAAGAATTGGATGAGGAGCTACCACAACAACCCAAGGATGGTGGTGAGAAGGTTGATCCTCAAGATTACCTCTTTGAGGAAAAGGTTGATATAGATGTAGATGTGGAAATACTCGAAAGCCTCCACTAATTAGCCAAGACATGGGTTTGGTCGAGGAAGAAGAAATACCTCCTGAAATGGAGGAAGAGAAAGAAAAAGATAAAGAAGAAGAGAATGTGTTGGGAAAAGGCCTTGATCTTGAACAACATGTTGAGATCAAGCACAAAGGAGAGAAGGTAGCCTAGGAAGAAGACATCATTAAAGAGAATATAACTTCTACTGAGACAGACAGAGAAGAAGAAAAGAGAAGAATCCCAAGGTTTGTTCTCATATCATGGTGGATGCATCTGGATATAGAATAGTGAAAATTGCTACTCCTGTGATTGATAAAGATATGGGTTCCATGATCAATCTAAGCTTGACGACCCAAGAATAAAATATAGATGAATTTTAGGGGTTGGTAGCCACCATTGTGCAATAAATGAGCAAGGACAAATCCATGAAGGAAGAGCTAAAATCACATGTAGCAGATCTTACCGCTTACATTCAACAATGGACGTCTATGGAAGAAGAGACCCCTATGACATCATCTGCACCCACTATCCTCTCCCAAAAAGAGCTGAATAGAATGGAAAAAATGAGAAACTAGACCAAGTCCACAATTGATTAATTCAATAGGGTAATATATAATGGTGACATGGGTATCTACCATGTTGACTGGGCATTCAACAAGTTTCGAGGATTGCAAAAGCAGATAGATGAAATGATAAAGACATGCAATAGATTCTTTGAGATGTATAGGATCACATATCCTAAGCTTGAAAGCAACCTCAAACTCTCCTAGGCCATATGGGAAAAGGGGTTGGAGCTCATAAAGGATGATCACTGGCTAGTGGAGACATGGAAAATGGGCCTTGATTATAGGAAATATGTTCTAGAGAAGTCTTTACATGAGCTAGAACTCAACCTCGAATAGGTTGTAGATCTTTAGGCTAATAGTGAGGATTACTTGAAAATGATGATAGACTATGAGATGCCTACTCTAGAAATAGATCCAGAGAATATCAAGTTGTTCTTGCATAAGAAGATGGAGCAAGGGACCACAAAAACACTATCACCAAATGTTATGGACTTTGTTGTCAAGGCTTTCGTACAGTCCGAACAAGTGATCAAGGCAACCGCTAAATGCACCAAGAGCTTGGAGTATATTAATAGAAGACTTAAGAAGATATCCTTCCAAACCCTTCAATCCCATATCATGGAATGGGACAAGCTCTAGGCTATGATCGGGAAATTCGTGGAGTATGCCACTTGGTCATGCCTACAAAAGGATATGAAAATCACAGTAAAACCTATCCTGGGAATTGGACATTCTAGCAGGTGACCAATATCTCTTTATGGACATTCATTTACTTGTCAAACCAGGGAACATATACTTTGAATGGTGCAACACAATATATGCACTAAGAACTAGTTTCGGTCACAACTTAACAGAAATAAATACTTGGAAAGAATTCTATCTATGCTATAGGAAGGCAATGCAAAGTTCTTTTAACTCAACCATGATTTAACCAAAACAGAAATCATAATAGCTACGACTGAGACTCAAACTATGAACTGGCCTTATGCTACAGGAACAGGCACAAGGATGGATTCC
The DNA here is from genome assembly GCA_007258455.2 of Sequoia sempervirens. Taxonomy (NCBI): domain Eukaryota; kingdom Viridiplantae; phylum Streptophyta; class Pinopsida; order Cupressales; family Cupressaceae; genus Sequoia; species Sequoia sempervirens. The sequence continues at coordinate 496,997,711 of VDFB02105785.1, read as the reverse complement.
CGATGCTGCAAGAGCAATACAAGACTAAGTTTGTACGAAAAATTTAAAGATGAAATCTAATTGATGATCAATAGAAAAAGAATAGCTAACTAACTAGCTACATATACTTACTAAGTGGGCCCCCTTAGCAAGCATCTACTAATTACGCAAGTGCTGAACTCAGAACTTCATCAAACTTTATTCATAAACTCAGAATGGTATACATCGCTTTGTTGATATGAAAACTAGCAACAAACTCTGTCTCGCGTCATACAGATTCTGCTTTTTATTACTATCATACTGACTCTTACATGATATCTGCTATCTCCCTATCACTATGCTTCTATCTAACTTCTAACCATCTTCTTGCTCACTTGTGCAGGAGGAGCACTTATTTAAAATCAGGAGAACAACTAACTACCCGTAACAAAGAAAGACGTGGAAGTAAAGTGTATCCCAAAATCAAGGAATAGACTTCATAAATGAATTTATCCGTTCAATCCGATCCAGAGAGAATCTAGTGCTCCACTCTTTCCAAATTGACTATCATTGAAATCCTTCCCAACGGTTTCGGTCAAAGAGTCTTCGCTAGAGCTTCCTCGAAGTCGTGCAGGAAATAGACTTTACTGCAGGGCCGAGATCAGCTGTGCTTGACTCAATCATACTTTCTTCAACAACCTGCAAAACACAAGGTAATAGATGCGAAAGAAAAGGCGCATAGCACATACACAATATCTGTTCATTAATCACATATTTAAATCTATTTCATCATTCAAAAACTAAATGTGATATACCAGTCATTTAGGGTGTCAATGGGGTAATAAATGTAGACAAGACAACACAATAGGCTGTAGGAACATGAAAGTGTCTTGCTACATGATATCCCCATAAAAGGTTTTCAAAAGAGTTTAAACAACCATGAATAAAAAAAGTAAAGGTATTAAAAGTTCATCATAATATCCAAACTATGAGCCCATTTTGGGCTCATCATCTGCCCCCTACTTAATCCAATGCTGGTCCTCCAGCATTAACTTTCTTGGTAGTTTCTCTAAAATCAGTGGTTGCGGCATGACTCAAAAATGGAGCTCAAAACCTGTAATAAAATCCTTTGAAAGTCTGGCACCTTTCATACCTACGGGCTTCTAAATTATTATTAAGATTTTTAGCCTAGTAAGGATAAAGGGGCCACATTAGCACAAGAGGTCTGAATGTCAATGGAAACCATAGTTCAAATCTCTTTTGAAGTCCTAACTGTATATATCAGCTTGACCATTTGAGAGCTGCTGTGAAATTTAGGGGACTGTGAGGCTCGGACCCCAACAGTTAATCTTTCCCACCTTTTCTCACTTCTGGTGTATGATAGTCTCCAAAACGAATATGACTGTTCCTGAAATTCATCACATACCTATCTCCTGAGATAAAATATTTTCATCTTGACTGTATCATTGTGAATGCCATATGTCAGAGTAAACCAGGTTTTTAACATTGCATGGGGGTTTGAACTTTGAGGGCGCAATGGAACAGGCTCATTCCTTTCGGCTTCCTCATATGTTTCCCATTGTCTGCCATAATTTGCTTCATTTGCTGCCCATGACATAAATGATCTCAAATGGATATCGCCAATATACAGAAGAGGGTTCCATTCTATTTTAAATGGAATTAAAAGGCCATGCAAATAAAATTCACATAGAGAATTTCTTAACCAATTAGGGGCTGCCTGGTATGCATCGTAGAACTCTTTAGTAGTGTGAAGTATAAGATCTTGATTTCTAGAAATTCTCATTAGTTGGAACCATAAGAATTGTTCCTTATGGCATAGAGCATAAACTCTGGGTGGTGGTCTTCATTCCATAATCTGACCAGTTACTTTTAACATTTCATCCATTTTTCCTTGTAACTCAAGAATTTCCTGTTTCTAACTTTCAATTTTCTTTTTCAGTTTCTTCCTTTCTATCTCCCATAGACTTTGTTGCATATCAGACTGGGCTAGATGCCGGAAAGTTAGGGTTTGCAATGTAACTGGTTCCCAGTTAGCTTTGACATATTCCATAAATTCAATCAAAAATGTCTTCTTATAAACAACAATGGCTTGACAAGTGGCAGGGGAAAATGTAGCTTCACTAGCCACATCCAACTATTCGGTCAGTTCCTGCTCTTGCTGCAGTGGAGAAGACTACGCTTCCTCTGAAATCTACATAGCAGCGGCAACCAAGTCATCAAGACTTGGTACCCCATTTTCATTATGCTTAATTTCCCTCATCTCAATTTTTTCCTCTTCAGGAACGAATAAACTTTGTGCGGAATTCTCAGACACATTCTGAGAAACATCAAATTCAGACTCTACGGACCTTTTTGAAATTACGATAACCTCTGGTTGAGGTGAAGCAGGGGAGGTCTTACATTGTTTCCTTGTGGAAACTCTTCTTGGCACTGGTGCGGCTGCAGGAGGTGTTCTTGTAGCCTTCCTCTTTCTGGTCTGACTAGAGGGTTCTGCCTTGCTAGAGGATGATGGTGAACTGGTAATAGCAATAGGTGTTGCTATAGGAGAGACAGCTGTAGGGGAAGATGCTGCAGGAGAAGGACATTGCCTTTTCTGATAATGAGGGTCAGATTCTGGGGACCCTTCTGCCTTTGTTTTTCCCTTCTCTCTCCTATTGGCAGACCTAGTTTGTACCCTAGCAGAGGATTCAGGTGTGAGAGCTGCAGGACCAGGTGCTACATGAGCAGATGACCCATGCCCTCTGGTAGACGCAATTTCTTCTTTCTTTTTTTGAGGCCATGGGGCACGTACCCTAGGGGGTTTTGGAATTTGCAAGCTCTTTTGGGCAACGAATTGTTGCTAGGAAAGAGGCAAGACATCTCTCAAAGAACATTCAATCAATAATTTGATAAGGCCATGGTGAGCAATAGAATTATCTTTCCCCTGTTGGGTTCCATGGGCACTTTGTTCTAGAAATTTTAACAAGAAATTTGGAACATTTAAAACTAATCCATGCCTCATATGATTTAATAATTTGAAATGGTAAGAATGTAGGTAAGAGAAATGGCCTTCACAGGTTAAATACCTAATTATGAAAGTAGCGTATTCTGAATAAGGAGGCAATGATACTCGCTTGCATCCCTGCTTGGAGACTTCCAAAGGTCCATTAGTGGGTATTGAAAATTCAGCCCTTGTAGTAGTAGCGTCTGAAGAAAAATTTTCTCCAACGGTTGGAAGCCCAGTTACTTCAGCAATTCTGTCTTCAGTTACAACAACCATTAGACCCCATACAATAGCCTCCCCTTCAGAAAAGGTTCTCAAAATTTTTCCAGCAGCCTCCTCATCAAAAGCATTTAAACTCAAGAAGTAGTTTAACCATCCACAGAGGCTGAATGCCTGGACTGTTTGAGGATTTTGCGATAATAACTCATGAGCTACAGGCTCATGTTGCACCAGCTGACCACCCATGTTCACAGGATTTCCCCAACTGAATTCAACTCCTCTGCCAAAAATTCAAAAATTCCCTCTCTGTTTCCCTTTCTGTTCTGGTTTCTTCTCTATTGTTCCGTCACCTTTCTCTCCTTTCCAAGAATGAACTTTTTGAGCAAACAATTTTAATTGTAATTTACAAGAAAAACATGCAATGAAAAGACATGCGATCATATTTGGAAAGTACCAGAAAAAATAATAAAGAAAGGTTATCTGAGAAATTGTGGTAGCGGCGAAAAGATAGGTTTTAAAAGTGGATTACCCCGCCCCCTACTTAGAGTATGACATGTGTCCTCACATGTACTAAAGAATAGGTGGAGATTGTGTAATAATGACTGGTACAGTCATAACAGTAAATGAATAGAATAAAATAAATCAAATATGCGATAATAAAAGATATGGTGTACCTTTGATAAATGCATGTACATGTGAAGAAAGATGACAGCTTCGGCATGAATTGACAGTTGGGAATGATATCATAATTAAGGGTGATGCGGATGAATGAGGTGGATGGGTGACGTGGGCAGTCAAGATGAATGGATGGATGGAAGATAAAGAAGTGAGATGTGGCGATAAGTGAAAATGAAGAAAAAGGGGTTTCCTTAAAAAGAAAACCTTTATTATGAGCATGCTTTTCAAAACTATGGTGAAGCTGCAAGAGAAAGGCTAAAGCCTTCGGTTGCAGGAAGAGTAGCGGCAGGATCCCGAACGAACTATTGCATGAATTCTTCTTTTGAAACTGGTTTATGGTACAGCCGAAGGTGGTGTCTATTAACCAACAGCTTGAATAAAAAATGATCAATTGTAACAAGTTGAACTGTACCATTAGCAAATACATTCTCAATTTCATACGGTCCCAACCATCTGGTCTGTAATTTTCCTGGACTATCCTTATACCGTGAGTCATAAAGCAGAGCCCAATCTCCTACTTTGAACTTCTTCTCCTTAATGTATTTATCATGCCACCTTATTCGCTGATTCTATATCATCTCAGTGTGCTACAGGGCATGCTTTCGGAGTTCATCCAGAGCATTGAGCTGCATGATTCTATCCTTTTGGGCATTTGTTAAATCCATGTCCAGCTCCAGTGCTGTTCGGAGAGTCTTATGTTCAAATTCTATTGGCATCATAGCTATTTTACCATACACCATTTCAAAAGGTGTAAATCCTGTAGCAGTCTTCCAGGTAGTACGGTAGGCCCATATAGCTTTAGGTAACCTGGTAGCCCAGTCCTTCTTATGCAAAGCTACAGTTTTAGTCAAAATGGCCTCTATGTCCCTATTGGTGACCTCAACCTAGCCATTGGCCTGGGGGTGATAAGGAGTTGATTTCCTATTCTGTATATTGTATTCATTGACTAAAGCTATGATAAGTGTAGAAGTAAATTGTGCTCCTTGATCTATCACTATCTCCCTAGGAACACCAAACCTAGTAAATATTTTCTCATATAGGAATTCAGCCACTTTATTATCCCTAGCATGTTTCATAGGTTTAGCTTCTACCCATTTTGTGACATAATCTATGCACACAAGAATGTAGGACTTACCATTGGAAGGTGGGTCAATTGGTCCCACAAAATCCAGTCCCTATTTGTTGAATGGTGTAACTACAATTTGTGGAAATAGAGGCATTTCATCAGAGCGAGTTGGTCTTCCCATCCTTTGGCATCTGTCACATTTTCTTGTATACTTGGCTGCATCTCTATATAAGGTTGGCCAATAGTAACCAGTATTTAAAATTTTCATTGCTGTCCTTTTGGTAGCAAAATGCCCGCCACACAGCTCATCATGACTGGCATGCAGTATATCATGAGTGTCCTCCTCTGCTACACATCTCCTCATAATGTGATATGGCCCTGTATAAAACATGCAATCTGTAATCCAAGAAAAGTTAAAACTTTTCTCTACCAATAATCTTTTTTCCTTAGGAGAGAGTTGAGGAGGAGTTCTTCCTGTTGCCAGATAATTTGCTATATCAGCATACCATGGATGAATAACCTTTATTGAAAATAGGTGCTCATCAGGAAAGGAGTCTTCAATAAGTGCAGAGTCATCTTGCCTTTGAATTCTAGAAAGGAAATCAGCAACTACATTGGTTTTACCTAGCTTGTCCACAATTGTAATGTCAAATTCTTGCATCAGCAATAACCATCTTGCTAGTCTCCTAGATATTGAGCTTTTGTTCATGAGATACCGGATTACTTCATGATCAGTGTGGACAAATATTTGATAACTAGTAATATAATGCTTGAATTTATTGAGGGTGTAGATGATTGCCAACATTTCTTTTTTTGTAACAGTGTAGTTGAATTCAGCCCATTGCAGATTTTTGCTTATGTAGTAAAGTGCGTGTTTAGTTGATCCATCCTTTTGCCCTAGCATTTCTCCAATTGCATAATTCGAGGCATCAGTATGAATATGAAATGGAAGTGACCAATTAGGTCCTTTCAGAACAGGTGCCTGTATGAAGGAGACTTTCAAGTCAAGAAATGCTTTTTCACATCCCTCTGTCCAAGAAAACTCTGCATCTTTCTTCAGCAGATTGTATAAGGGACCTACTATTTGCCTGAAGTCCTTGATGAATCTTTTGTAATATCCTGCATAGCCTAGAAAACTTCGTACCTCCTCCTGCTTAGTAGGAGAGGGTAACTTAGAGATGATCTCAATTTTAGCAGGATCAACCTGAATTCCTGCAGCAGAAATATAGTGACCGGGCACTATTCCCTCCTACATCATCATGAAGCATTTGTGACTATTCAGCGATAGGTTGTGATCTTCACATCTCTGTAGTACTTGTTCCAAGTTAGTTTGAGCTTCCTCAAATGTTGTACCATAAACAATAAAGTCATCCATGTATATTTCCATGCAATCATATGAGATGTCTGAGAAGATGCTTATGATTGCCCTCTGGAAAGTTGCAGGAGCATTACAGAGACGAAAAGGCAAAACTGAATAGGCAAACGTTCTCCAAGGGCATGTAAAGGTAGTCTTCTCTTGATCCTTAGGAGCAATCTTGATCTGATTGTATCCATTGAAGCCATCCAAAAATGAGAAGTACTTCTTTCCAGCTAAATTATCCAGAACTTTATCAATAAGTGGAAGAGGAAAGTAATATTTCTTTGTTGCTAAGTTAAGTTCTCCGTAATCTACACATACCCTCCATTTTCCTCCTTTCTTAGGAACAATGACCAATGGGGAAACCCATTGACTATCAGAGATTGGGTAGATAAAGCCAGCTGTCAACATTTTCTGCAATTCTTCTTTAACAATCTCTCTCAAAGATGGATTGATTCTTCTTTGAGGCTGCCTGACAGGTTTGAAATCACTGTTAATATATATGCGATGTGTACAGAGTTTTAGGTCGAGGCCCTTCATATCTCCATAGTCCCATGCAAAAGCTGACTTATGATTGGTAAGCATTTTGATCATAGATTCTTGTTGCTCACGTGTGAGGTTTTTATTAATGCATAAGGTTTTTCCTGGAGCTACCTCAATTTGGGAGGTTAAGTCTATCATAGATACTTTAGATAGAAATGGCATGTTTGCCTCATGGGGTAGTAAGGTGTGCAAGCAATTAGTTGCTGCAAGATAATGAGCTGATGTGGACGAAGAAATAATAGTTTGCAAGGAACATGGATTTCTCTCACAATGAAAGTATTCAGTACCATAGTTATTCAGCAAGATATTGGATAGTATATCTTCTTCTTCCTACTATGCAATGAAAAGCTCTCTGGTAATCATCATTAAATTGGCCACGGAGTTCACTTCTTCCTCTTCTCCCAAATCTGGCCAAGCAACATCTCCAGACTCAAGTTGGGGTAGTGCTAGAGGATAGAGGGTAAGTTTCTTTGTGCTATATCCATCAGATATTGTCATGTCACCCAACCTACAACCAATGCAAGCATTAGTAGTAGCCAACCAAGGCCTTCCTAGTATGACAGGGTATCCCCCCAATGATGCTTTTGGAGATAAGACCATGAAATCAGCGGGGTATTCCCAGGAATCCAAGGTAACTAATAGGTCTTTGACTACCCCATCAGGTTTAACAGTTGAGCTATCAGCAAGCTATAATATTGTAGGTGTAATCCTTATCTCTGAAATATTAAGTTTTACAACCAGGTCCTTTATCATGACATTGATAGCTGCACCAAGATCTACTAAGGCATTCTTAATTTGCAACCCATTAACATTTATCTCCACAACATGACTTCCTAGATCTAAATATTTTGGGATGCTAAGATTCCCTAGCATTAAGTCAGAGAGTTGACCTATTACATGGACAGTTTGAGGGTCTTTCTTTTTCCTCCCTGGTTTCTTCAAACATGCCTCCTTGATGGCTTTTCCATAGATAGGTACTTCTTTGATTGATTGGAACAAGGGAATTTTCACACATATATGCTTTAGCTAGTCAAGAATATCAATGGTGGGTTCCTTTTGTTTCTTCACATTTTCACCTTCCAATCTTTGTGGGAAAGGAGGGGGCACCTTATCAGATGACTTAGGTAATGATGGAATCTGAACTGGCTGATTTGGTTGGGCTTGATCATTGATATCTTCTTCTCTTGGTCAGTCTCCTCAGGTGGTAATTCTGAGATTATGGGAGGAGATGGTGTGGGCAGCATGGTTCCTGAATGTAAATTAATATTATTCAGGTTAAGAGCATAGGTAGGCTAATGATTAGGATCAGCAAAATAGACTTGCTGCTACTGCGATTGCTGATTATTTAGATTAGGTGCTACCTAAGCTGGTAGTTGGGTTGATTTTGGATTCTGACCTTGATTAGGCGCAGGAGGTGGCGGAATGGATTGCTGCTGGGGTTGCTGTGGAAAACCTGCGGTTGGATTTGACCATTGTTGGCCGAGTCCTCTCCACTGGTTAGGCTGCTGCCAATTCCCTTGTGGAGGCTGCCACTGATTTTGCTGAGGTGGTTGCCAGTTCCCTTGTGAGGCTTGCCAACATTTTACTGGGTATTTGACCAAGGTTTATGACACTGAGGTTGGGAGTATGGCTCATAGTTTAGAGGGTACTGATTTTGCCATTGACTATTATATGAACCAAAATTTTGCAAAGGGTCCTGAGGCATACCTTGTCTTGGGGCCCATGGCCTCCTTTGTGCAACAAAGAAGACTTGATCATAAACACCTTCTATCATCTTAAATCAGTAGGCAACTGTTAGCCTCCATGTTGGCCACCATCTTGCATCTACAGTCATGCTTCTTCTGTCTACAATGTGGATAGAACTCGGCCAAGATTGCTTCAGCTTTATCATGTTTCCTCTGGGCTTGCATAGTGTCCAACTATGTAGCCATGTTGTTAATGATTTCTTGCTTGAAATCAAATAGAAAATTTGTGATCTCCATCTAGGAAACTCCATTGGAAGAATATTTACCCACTGTAGCTTGATGACCTCTACCCTTCTTCACATTTGCTCGGGAGTAATTAAGACATTTTCCTAATATCATCCCAAGGAAGTTGGGTTATATCACCTCCTCCCATTAGGTCTAGAGTGTCTATACAGGCATCACTGATCCCTCTTAGAAAAAGTAGTTTCTAAGAGTCTTCATTGAGAGTATGGTTTGAGTTATTTTTCAGAGAAAATAAGAATCTAAAAATATAATCCTCCAAACTTTCATCCTCCTTCTGCTGAATCCTGAATATATCGTCTCCCTTACTGCCACTTTTACAATATTCCTTATATTTCTCAAGGAATTTCATTTGCATGGCTTCCCAACTATCAACAACACCTCTTCCCAAACTCATGAACCATCTAAGATCTCCTTCTTTCAAGGTGGAAGGAAACAACTTCAGCTTGTGAGCATCTGAAGTATAGTCATAATTGTGACAGAGGTTATCAAACTCAAACAGGAAAGTTTCAGGGTCCTCCGTGACTAGGCCATAGAACTTTGGAAGTAGTGAAGAAGGAATATTCTTAAGATTGTCAGTATCTTGCTGGGGAACAATGAGAAACTCAAAAGCAGGAGGTGGATTAGGTGGATTATTCGCCATATTGGCTTGCTGGAATAGCAGAGCGAATGGATTTTCCTCAGGTTCTTTGTCGGCTAGGTCAAATGGCAGTTCAACAAATAGGTTTTGAGGGAGAAGCATTCCCAACACGTCTCTTCTTCTATGCATGCAA
>VDFB02105785.1:496964443-496988028 GCA_007258455.2 Sequoia sempervirens | reverse complement strand
TCTTTGTACTTTCTCTTCATCTTTCTGTTTCAAAAAAAAAAAAAGGGAATTAATTATAAATGATTTGTGTGAGAAAATAAAAAACTCTTGATTAAATAAATGATTATTAGAATAAAGTAAACTGTCTTTTGGCAATGTTCTGTATTTGTATTTTATTTTATTTTTACAATACATTCTAAAATCTGGTCATGGAAAAACATGTCTTTGTAATAAAATATTATTTTTAAAATATATTTATATATTTCATTATGTTACTATAAGATACTGCTGTATATACATATATCTTCCTTCTATTGAACAAAGTTATGAGTATATGCTCAAATATATATATATACTTTCGTTTTAATTTAGATTTTATTTCTGTATTTCAAATCTTATTCTGTCTGGTGAGTATATATATATATATGTGTGTGTTTATATATATATATAGATACACACATAATTTCGTACATTTTATTTATACATTTATTTTAAGGTTCCTTGCATGGTAAATTTATTTGAAAATATATGTATGCAATCGAAATTTTTGTTTGTGGCCGTATTTGCCGTCCAAATCCATGCCTGTACCGGATGGATTGTAATGTTTTTATAAAATAAAAATTTGTTTTTTTTAAAAAAAAAATTGTATTGCACAGGGGAGGGTAGAGGGGATGGTCGAGGCCGTACCCTCGCCCTCAGCCCTGCTGAGTGTACTGCACACAGTAGTCTTTAAGACTGTTGCGTGCAGTATGGGGGCCTACGACCCTTTTGTTTTATGTTATATTTTGTTTTTTTTTTTATTATTTGTTTTGGTTGTTAATTATTATATATTTTAAATCTATATATATATGCATGTATGTATGTATATATATATTTATATATATTTTATATTTTATAATTTTTATTTTTAAAATATAATTATAACGTAGTTTTATTTAAAAAAATATATATAAAATTATAATCATTTTATTCAATATTATTTATTTTAAATGGATTATAATTATTTAATTTTAATGTTAATTTATTATATTCTTTAGGAATATAATTTTGTGTAGGAATTGAATAATTCCATGTTGTTTACATTTAGGAAATTTTGATATATTTTAAAAGGGCAATCGCTTAGTTATTATTTTGGTTAAATCTTGTTAAGACAAGAATTAGCCTTTAATTGTGATTGTGAACTTTATTGAGACAATCGCATTTAATTACGTAATCGGGATTGGAATCAAACTTAATAGTGCAACCTTGCAAATGTAAACTGGGTTTCTTTTTATGTTATGGTTTTCTTTGTTTAGTGTTGTCGATGTGGGAACCATTTTGGTCTGTGAAAATCTTGTTCCAGAGGCTTGTTATTTAGAGTGTTATTCGCCTCTTGATTATGCTTTTGAGCATTATTGGTGTTATGTTAGGAAGGGTTGAATGAGTTTGTAAGACTTTTGATTATGAGTAATTGCGAGAGGGTTAATGCCTCATGTATCTGATTTTTGGTGTTATGCTTTATATTTGCTAGTTCAACCCTTGCCTGCTTTGAGATATGTTAGGGGTCATAGGGAGAGTGGCTCTTCGTGGGCGCTGGTGCCTCGGTATGAGGAAGGGCTCAGGATAACCCACGAAAGAGAAGTTAAACAAGTGATAACCTAAACAATAGAATTTAGGGGGGTAGTAAAAACGCCAAGATAATTAAAACTAGATTCATCATCTATGCATTAGGGCTACCGTAGACTAGTGATAGATTGAGTAGGCCGTGGTCGGCAAAGTCGTAGTCTCATCTTCATGAGAGATTATCGGCTCCGCATTAGCTACCTTATGGTGCTACGCCGGCAGAGTGAAGGCCAGGAGATCCATAGATGGGTGCCGGCGCCTCAGTTGGAGGAAGGGCTAGGAGAATCCCATGAGAGCTATGCGATGACACTCTCTGCCTGACACCCTTGTGCTTTGTTTGTAGTTGCCTCTGGGTATTGTAATCTTTATGATTGTTTCTGATTCTTGTGGTTTTAGTTTATGATTGCTATTTGGTTACTTGTATAAATTGTGATACCTTGTTTAATTGTGATGAGTTTCATAGTTTTAACTTGTCATGTGATTTACGAACGTTGATGGTTTTCATTGTATGCCTTGTGTGGTACTTGTTTGTTCTATGTTGTTGTTGAGTCAGTTTGACATTCATGGTCGGGTTCACTTCCTCGTCACCTCTGAGCACGGGGGGTGAGTTACTTGTAATTCACATGGTTGGGTGGAACGTGCTTTGCACCCGTTGGGTTCCCCATCAGCATCTTGTCTTCTCATCATTTCCACAGTTGGAGTTGTACCAGTATTCACGTTGTATTTCATATTTCATTGTTCTTGTATCAATCCCCATGTTGGGAAATTCAATGTAATTCATTTATCAAAAGAATGTAATGTAACATTAAAATGATGATGTAATAGTTAGGATTATTTGTATCTTTATTAAGAGATTTATTATGGATGTATTATGTGATGTTTATTATTCTTGCATCATGGTTATTGGATGTATTCTCATTCTTGGTTATTATTATATAAATGGTTATGTTGTAATCTTTATATTTAGTTCCGTTTAGGTGTTGCGATGTAACCTCGCGTGCCCCAGAGAACTAAGTGTATTAATGCTATGTAATGTGTTATGTGATTATAGTTTTATGCATTTGCATGTTTAATTTAATTATTTTTTAAAAAAAAAATATTTGCTTTGCATGTGTTCTCTGGGGTTTGTTCGACGGGTGTTGCAACTTGGTATCAGAGCCAAGGTTGCAAATGCTAGGGTCTTTGGGTAGTGTAGTCCATTAGGTTACCATACGTGCAACTCTTGAGCTCATTTTGTACTTTATCTTGTTGCGCAGAACTATGCCTCGAGGTAGAGGACATGGTCGTGCAAGAGGTCATGGTGCCGGTCATAGAGCAAACTAGAAAAGCCCCTCAGTTCCTAGTTCCCATGGTTCTGAGCATGAGGAACAATAGAGTCTTCACAGCATTCCATCAGGTGGCCAAAATCTGGCACAGCCAGGTCTAGACGGTCAGTTACAGCATATACTTGGAGAGATTCTTGACCGATTGGGACCCAGGCCAGATGAGGTGCACCAGGTTGAGAGGGAGAGAGAGAGGTCTCCGAGGCGTAGGGATACAGATGTGGTTTAGGATGCAGTCATAGCAGGCCATATGAGAGATCTGATGAGGGCACACCCTCCCACTTTTGATGGTTCTAGAGGAGGTCTAGAGGCTGAGACTTGGTTAATTGACTTAGATCGTTGCTTCAATATGCATCCCTATGGTAGCAATACCAAGGCTCAGTGCGCAGTTATGCACCTGCAAGGCTTCGCATCTACTTGGTGGCGTCTTGAGGAACAAAAGTTACATCTTGATCTTAGTATGGTTACTTCGGAGTTGTTCCTAGACAGGTTCAGGGCTCGCTTCCTCTCAGATCACTGGAGGCAACGCAGGGTTGACGAGTTTCATGATCTCAAGCAGTTGTCTATGTCAGTGGAGCAGTATGAGAGGCACTTCTATAGGTTGAAGTAGTACCCAGGGATTAGCCACGATGAAGGTATGTTAGTGCAGCATTTTATTTGGGGCTTGAATGCCCGCATCAGTGGTGGTGTACGAGTCTTCGAGCCGAAGATGATGGAAATGGTAGTTGAGAAGGCTCGCTTAGTGGAGGAGAATTTGGCCATGGCCTTGGGTGGTCACATCCGAGTACAGATTGGCAGCATGCCCACTCCGGGTTATCTTACTCATGGAGGGCAGTCATAGGGAGCAGGATCTTCCAGGAACAGGTACCCACCCTCGAAAGGGGGTCATCAGTAGCAGCAGCCTCAGCAGTAGCAGTCGAGACAGAAGAACACTCAATCTCAACAGGGTGGCAATTCTCAGTTTTGTAGAGATCAGAACACGGACCAGATTCATCAAGAACGATTTGCTCAGCCTGCACCTAGTTTCCAGTCATCACCGAGTCATGGGAGTTTTTAGTAGTCAAATGCTCCATCAGGGGGCAGAGGTTTTGGCAGAGGTACTGGGTGTTTCTCTTGTGGACAGCAAGGGCATATTGCTAGGATGTGTCCTCAGAAGAACACTTCCAGATTTAATCAGAGGCCAGCAGCATCGGAGCTGATAGTAGGTGATGCAGGGAGATCTCATCATGTTTTCACTTCAGTGGATATCATCAGGCAGTTCATCAGAACACTGTAGTTGAGGCATCAGGTGTGTTGAATAATTCTAGCAATATCTGATTCCTTTATATCACCTTTAGTAGTTGAGCGATGTGGTTTGGTGGCAGTTAGCCAAGGCATAAAATGGCATGTCGAATTAGCATCAGGGTTAAGGGTTGTGGTAGAGAAGCTTGTGCAGGATTGTAATTTGAGTATAGGTGAAATGTCAACTAAGGTGGACCTCAGAATTCTGCCACTCGGTTCCTATGATGTTGTCTTGGGCATGGACTGGTTGAGTGCACATCATGCTATGATTGACTACCAACGTAAAGTAGTGCGGTGCATTGATGACTCTAGTAAGGAGGTGGAGATCTTGGGTATTCAGAGACCCATCTCTTTACGTATGATCTCTACCATGCAGCTCAAAAGGCACTTCCGACAGGGTTGTCAGCACTTTGCAGTATCTGTGAGTGACTTGGAATCTGAGGATAGTCAGGGGTTGTCATTGGATGATTACCCCCTTCTTAAGGATTTTTCTAATGTGTTTCTAGAGGAGATTCCTGGTATGCTGCCAAAGCGAGATGTGGATTTTCGGATTGATTTGGTACCTGGAGCCGAGCCAATATCTCGAGCTCCATATCGGATGACAACGCAGGAACTTCAGGAACTTCGTCTTCAGTTGGAAGAATTGTTGGCCAAGGGCTTTATCGGCCTAAGTGTTTCTCCTTGGGGAGCACCTGTGATATTTGTGAAAAAGAAGGATGGTTCTCTTTGCTTGTGTATTGACTACAGGTAGTTGAATAAGGTGACAGTGAAGAACCGGTATCCATTACCTAGAATTGATGATCTCTTCGATCAGATAAAAGGGGCAAAGGTGTTCTCTAAGATTGATCTCAAATTGGGATATCATTAGTTGAGGATTGCATATGCAGATATTCACAAAACTGCATTTCGAACTCGATACGGACATTACGAGTTCACTGTGATGTCATTCGGGTTGACGAATGCACCTTCAGTCTTTATGAGTCTAATGAATCGAGTATTCTGTACATACTTGGATAAATTTTTTCTAGTGTTTCTTGATGACATTCTGATCTATTCTAGGTCAATGGAGGAACATGAGGAACATCTAAAATTGGTGTTGCAGTGCTTAAGGGATAATCAGTTGTTTTCCAATCTCAAAAAGTTTGACTTTTATAAGACTGAAGTTCAGTATTTGGGCCATGTGATTTCTGGTGAAGGAATTTCAGTTGATCATGCAAAGATTCAGGACATTGTGGATTGGCCTGCACCCACAAATGTTTCAGAGATTCGCAGCTTCATGGGACTTGCAGGATATTATAGGCAGTTTGTTCAGGGATTTTCTAGGTTGGCTCATCCTATCACCTCTTTGCAGAGGAAGGGAACGAAATTTCTTTGGTCCGAACAATGTCAGTTAGCTTTCTAGACTCTGAAGGATAAGTTGACTAGTGCTCCAATCTTAGCAGTTCCTGATTCGTCAGGTGATTTCGTTGTTTGTACAGATGCTTCTTTGGAAGGTTTAGGGGCTGTGTTGATGCAGGAAGGTCGAGTGATTGCTTATGAGTCACGGAAACTGAAGGACCATGAACTTAATTACCCCACTCACGATTTAGAGTTGGCCATAGTTGTGCATGCCTTGGTGAAGTGGAGACACTTTCTCCTTGGGCATCGGTTCGAGTTGCATACGGATCACCGTAGTCTACAGTACATCTTCACGCAGCCAAACTTGAATGCGAGACAGAGAAGGTGGATGGAATTTTTGTGTGAGTACGACTTTGAGGTGAAATATATTCAAGGTAAGGAGAATGTTGCAGCAGATGCTTTGACTAGACGCAGGCATGAGTTATCCGCTACGACTCTTGAGGTTGATTTGAAGAGTCAGAGTATTGCAGCTCTTTCTTCTGATGATTGGTATCAAGTAGTGAAGGCAGAGATTGAGTCGGGTAGAGCTTTGGAAGGTAAATTTGTAGGATACTCTTTGGATTCAAATGGTGTTTTGCGCTATGTAAGCCGTATGTATGTACCTCCTACAGAGGGTTTCCGTACCCTTATCTTGACGGAAGCTCATAGAGCTCCTTATTCGGCACACCCAAGAGTTAAGAAAATGTACGCTGATCTTCACTCACTATATTTTTGGGGCAGGATTGAAGCGTGACATTGCCGATTTTGTGGCTAGGTTTCTTGAATGTCATAGAGTAAAGGCCGAGCACCATCATCTGGCGGGCTTGTTGCAACCGCATCTTGTTCCAGAGTGGAAGTGGGACATCATTTCTATGGATTTTATAGTCGGGTTGCCTATGTCTTCCAGGTGACATGACGCTATCATGGTCACTGTTGACAGGCTGACCAAGGTAATCCACTTTTCCCCTATTCAATCTTCATATACTGCTTCAGTGGTGGCTAGGGTGTTCATGGAGGATATTGTTAGATTACATGGGATACCATGCAGGATTATTTTTGACAGAGATCCGGTATTCACTTCAGCATTATGGACATCCCTTCAGCAGTCCTAAGGGACTAAGTTGAATTTTAGTTCTGCCTACCATCCTGAGATAGATGGTCAGACAGAGAGAGTTAATCAGATGCTCGAGGACATGCTTCGTATGTATGTCATGGACCAACAGTCTCGTTGGGAAGACTACCTGCATTTGGTTGAGTTTGCCTACAATAATGGCTATCATAGTTCGATTGGCATGGCTCCATTTCAGGCTTTGTATGGTTGTCCTTGCCGTACCCCTTTGAGTTGGGATCGATTGGAGGACATGGTACTTCTTGGACCTGAGATGCTTCATGACATGGAGCAATAGGTAGCTCGCATCTGAGAGCATCTGGTAGCAGCTCAAGATAGGCAGAAGAAGTTTGTTGATGCACATAGAGTAGATCGGCAGTTTACAATTGGAGATCGAGTGTTTCTCAAAGTTCGTCCTCGGAAGAGCCCTATTCGTTATGGAAAGGGTTCTAAGCTTGCACCCCGTTTCGTGGGTCTGTTCGAGGTGTTAGAGCGTATTGGACCTGTTGCCTATCACCTGGAATTGCCACCCAGTCTGTTGCAGATTCATGATGTTTTTCATGTATCAGTTCTTAGACCTTACTTTCCAGATGTTACTCACGTACTTGATTGGAATGCTCTACAAGTCGAGGACGGGCAGCTAGCTCTAGAGCATGTGGCCATGGTGTAGCACAGGAGGCTCGTTCTCAGAGGCAAGGATATTCAGGTGGTGAGGGTCTAGTGGGATCCCAATGCTGAGGCTTCAGCGACATGGGAGGATGCTTCCCGTATGAGAGAATACTACCCTTACTTGTTTTCTGGCTTACAGGAGTAAGCCGGATTTAAGGGGGGGAGGATGTAATAATCCTCCTGGCTGCTAGTTGGACTCAGTAGTGTTATGTTTTGTTTTGCTACTCAGATACTATGATGATACTGTTATTCTTTGATTTGGTTAGTTAGACGTTAGATGATGATGTTATTTCATTATGGACATGATTATTTCATATGACATTGTGGTTGGTTATATTAGTTGATTTTCAGAATTATGATATGATGCAGTGATTTAATTAAATATGTTATGAGATGATTGTTAGTTAGAAATGTTAATTTATTGGCTATATTATAATTGTTAGAATAGGTGTGATGAAGGACAATATAGCATCACTCGTTCGCGAGTGCCCTGCTATGTTGTGATTCCTTCTCACAATACAGTGCTTTGATTTAATGCTTTGATGTTATATATATATGCACATGTACACGACTTCATTTGTATGCAGGATTTGCAGGTACAAGTCTCGATTCCACCTGCTTTGGCAGGACAGGGCGAGCACCTATAGCCCAACGGTTAAATGTTGAAACAGAGGTGACGATGAAGTCATCCCGTCCCATAATCAGATCGTCTCGTTTGTTTGGTATTGTTCATTTTTGTGTAATTGTCATCATTTGCATTTTGTGTTATGTGTTTTGTCATATTTTATTTAAGGTGGCATTTTATAAGTTATGATTTATTTTATTTAAGTGATTGAAATAATTATTTATTTTAATGTTAGATTAAATTCTATTTAAATTTTTAAATGATTTAATTATTTTTGAAAGTCATGTGTTCCAATTAAATGATAATTAAATATTAAATGTGTTTTAATTATTTTAATCAATTATCTGGTGGAGGATAATTATTAGAATATATTATTCAAATTAAATAGATAATGTGATGTGCAAGTAAAGTGGTAAAAATAAAAATTAAAACAATAAAACAAATAAAAGAATGAAAAAGTTGTGAGAGCAAATAAGAATAGAGATCTGAGCAAAAAGCTAGCTTTTAAAGAATTATTTTTCTTTTATTTTTGATTTTTAGAGTTTTTAGAAGAAAATGGTCAATATCTTTTATTTAATTGGGAATTTGGTGAGTTTTTGGGGACACACAGAGGATTATTGTTACAGAAGTTGAACAAGATCTTGGCTTTGTAATTTGGAATTTTAGAGAGGATATTTCAATCTTTTGTTGTATTTCGTGGAGAGTGATAGAAAGGGGTTTTCAATCTATTACTGGTGTTTTCTTGGAGAGTTTTCTGAACAAAGATTCAGATTCAAGTTCGAGGGTGAAATACTGTAGAGGAGATTTGGAAGCACGAACAGGGAGCTCTTCGAGGTCATCAGAATCAAGCAGGCATCTTCAGACTTTTGAATAAGTGCTGGACACCAGGTTCCACTTATATTTTCCTTCTAGTACTTTCTCTTTCATCTTTTTGCTTCAGAGAAAACAAAACAAAATTTATTAAATATGATTTGTGTGAAGAAAGAAAAACTGTTGTTGGAATTGAAAACTAGTGAAATATATTGGATTAGAATTTAAAAAAAAAGAATAGAAAAAAGAGTTATTGAACTGCTTCCAATATGTCAAATCAAAAACCCTTAGCTTCTGAAATATTCAACTTCACAACAATAGAATTTAAGGAAAAATAATTTTGTTTATTTTTAGAATAATAAATTTGAGGGTTGTAAATATATATTTATGTATGAGCTATTCATTGCTCTGTATTTTTATTCTGTTATCCTTATTTTACCCTCTGTACTTTTATTCTGGATGATTGTATATATATATATTTTTATATATATATATAGTGTTAGTATGAATCATTAAATCTGTTTATATTGATTTATTAATGTTATTTTATTTTTCTTATCTTTATTTTCACCGTCAACTTGGAAGAAATTTTAATTTATGTGAAAATTTTGAGGTTCGAGCCGAACCAGTCAAGGTTGGCCGTATTGCATTAAAATTTTATTTATTTTCATTTAAATAAAAGTTATTAAATAAGGTAAATGAAATGTTATTTTCAATATGAAATTCTTTTAAATAAAAAAAAAAAATTAAATAAAAGTTCTTTTTGGAAGGAGTGGGAGGGACGGCGCTGGGTCGTACCCCCTAGCTCCCCCCACTGTGTACTGTGCACAACAATCATAATGACTATTGCACGCAGCAGTCAATATGACTGCTGTACGCAGTACTGACAGGGCCGTCAGCCCTTTTCTTCCCTGCCGAGTACTGTGTTAAATTTTAATTTTACGTTATTTATATATATATATATATATATATGTATATATATATATGTATATACATATATATGTATATATATATGTATATATATAAACATATATATATTTATATTATTATATATAATAATTTTAATTTATTTTATTGTTAAATATAATAATTATAATTTATTTTAATCAAAATGAAATTATGATTATTTTATTTAATATTTTTTTAGTTTATAATGTAATTTTTATTGTATTATATTTAAAAGGGTTAATTTGTATTATTATGTAAATAAAGGGTATTATTTTATTGGTTGAACAAATAATTTAAACTAGAATTTGCTTTAATTTGTTGTTGTGAAATTATATCAAGAAAATGACATTTCGTTATACTTGGTGATTGGAACTTGATACTTTTTGTGAATGATTTAAGTTTTTTTTTTAATTTATAATGCATTATGAGTTCCTTTCCATAATGGTTATCGCTTAGTGTTGTCTATGTGGGGACCCTATTGTCTTGTAATCCTAGTCCAGAGGCATGTGTGTTTTTGAGGTTGTCTTCATCTTAGTTATACCTTGGGTTTTGAAGCTTAATGGTTTATGATTGGAAGGGTTGAACG
Organism: Sequoia sempervirens; assembly: GCA_007258455.2. Taxonomy (NCBI): domain Eukaryota; kingdom Viridiplantae; phylum Streptophyta; class Pinopsida; order Cupressales; family Cupressaceae; genus Sequoia; species Sequoia sempervirens. The sequence goes on along the minus strand of VDFB02105785.1, from coordinate 496,977,721 downwards.
GTTTGTTAGTTCTTTTGTTATGTGTTGTTGCGAGAGGAATAATGCTTAGCATGTGTTGATTTGAGTATTATGTTTTATTTGTGCTAGTTCAACCCTTGCTTGATTTGAGATATATTAGGGGTCATTAGGAGAGTGGCTCTTCGTGGGTGTCACCGCCTCGGAATGAGGAAGGGCTCAGGATAACCCACGAAAGAGTAGTTAAACAAGTGATAACCTAAACAATAGAATTTAGGGGGTTGGGCACTAAAACACACAAGATAATGAAAACTGGATTGCTCATCTATGCATTAGGGCTACCATAGACTAGTGATAGATTGAGATGGTCATGGTCAGCATAGTCGTAGTCTCATCTTCATGAGAGATTATCGGCTCTGCATTAGCTACCCTATGGTGTCGGTGCCTCAGTTAGGAGGAAGGGCCAGGAGATCCATAGATGGGTGCCGGCGCCTCAGTTGGAGGAAGGGCCAGAAGAATCCCATGAGAGCTATGCGATGACACTCTCCGCCTGACACCCTTGTGCTTTGTTTGTAGTTGCCTCTAGATATTGTAATCTTTATGATTGTTTCTTATTCTTGTGGTTTTAGTTTATGATTGCTATTTGGTTACTTGTATAAATTGTGATACCTTGTTTAATTGTGATGAGTTTCATAGTTTTAACTTGTCATGTGATTTGCGAACATTGATGGTTCATTATATGCCTTGTGTGGTACTTGTTTGTTCTATGTTGTTGTTGAGTCGGTTTGACATTCATGGTCAGGTTCACTTCCTCGTCACCTCTGAGCACAGGGGGTGAGTTACTTGTAATTCACATGGTTGGGTGGAACGTGCTCCACACCCATTGGGTTCCCCATCAGCATCTTGTCTTCTCAGCATTTCCACAGTTGGAGTTGTACTATTATTCATGTTGTATTTCATATTTCATTGTTCTTGTATCAATCCCCATGTTGGGAAATTCAATGTAATTCATTTATCAAAAGAATGTAATGTAACATTAAAATGATGATGTAATAGTTAGGATTATTTGTATCTTTATTAAGAGATTTATTATGGATGTATTATGTGATGTTTATTATTCCCGCATCATGGTTATTGGATGTATTCTCATTCTTGGTTATTATTATATAAATGGTTGTTGTAATCTTTATATTTAGTTCCGTTTAGTTGTTGCGATGTAACCTCGCATGCCCTAGAGAACTAAGTGTATTAATGCTATGTAATGTGTTATGTGATTATAGTTTTATGTATTTGCATGTTTAATTTAATAGTTTTAAAAAAAAAATTATTTGCTTTGTGTGTGTTCTCTGGGGTTTGCACGACGGGCGTTACAAGTGGCAAGTGGTGAATGCAGCTGCTTAGACTCTTCCTCCTCATGTTGGAGATCCTCCTCCTAGATGGTAGTCATCTCAAGTACAAATGCCCTCACTTTCTTTTCTCTTAAAGGATACTCCCTTAGTGTACTTTCTTGAATATACCTTGTGCTTAGGATTATTCTCGAGCACATCCTTTCCTTTCTTTGACCTCATCATTGGTGGGGACTTGGGAGCTTCCTCTGATGAGGTAGTGGCCTCTCCACTATCTGTTTCACTTTGAAGCTCATCCTCGAGCTCACCATACGTCAATTCAGTGCCTTGGGCTTTGAGTTGGGAAATTTGGGAATCTATCCACTACCTCTTTCTATTCTCAATTGGACGTGTTAATATATCAAGGTCAGTGACCTCTTCTTCACTCCAATCTATCACTAGTAAGGGTAGGTTGGCCATAGCATTATATCTATTAGCAACAATATTATTGTCTTCCTCCACTATTTGTTTAGGTACGGGGAATAGATTCAGCGACTTCATAAATTGGGCTGTCATTCTCATATAGTGCCTCATTCACACTTCTTTATCGTCTGCATAATTGGCCCAAAACTCCTCAACTCGAGGTTGATGGGCATATTGCCTTCCGACCCATTTTTTTAGGTTTCCATAAGGATCCAACCTTCCTCAATCGGTATGGAGATCTAAGTTGTATTCCACTAGTTCTTTCTCTAAGTACTTCACACATTGGGTAGCAAGACAGAAATACATGCCTTGCCCAATGGTCAGGGGATATAGAAGATGTCACTAATCATCCTAGCCCAATGGAACTTGGTCTTCCCTCGAATGATCTCAATGAAGTAAAACTTCCAATCTTCAAAGAAAGCGGTAGTTGGTAGGCCCATTACACTACTCAATAGGGTGACTAAGTCATGGTATTCTTTGGAAAAGTCACTTCTGAATAACTCCTGAGTCACTTTGGTGGTGTTGCCCCTCTTTTCCATCAACTAGTGTTGGTTGATTATTCCTTTACATGTCAGAGAGTTCTACTTCCACATGTTTTCTACAAATTCCTTCTATGTTTCTTCCATTACATCAAACGTGGGAATGTGGAATGTTCGGCCAATAGACTTAGTAGATAAATCTACCAACACCCTTCCATCATGATCAATAATCTTTCTACTTGAGTGATAGCATTCCCTACAAACCATGATTAGCTCTAGGGTGATCAGTGTGAGAGGAAAGTGGGTTGCCTTAGCGAGACCACTTGCTCTAATCTTTCACACATTCTTTGTTGTAGGGTTAACCATCACCCTTTGCTGGAACTTGTTGATGTCCACATGTCCAAGATTTGTGACTAATACAAAATCATAGGTAGAAGTAATCATGGAGGCACATTCCACTCCATGAAATTGATATTTCATCTGATCTTTTTATTTGTTTCCTCTCGACAAGCGCATGAGCTTCTTTCCTTTATCAATTTTCCTAGTAGACCTCCCCGATGGATCCATAACAGGTTCCATAAATCCTACATGCAAGTTTTTAGTAAGTGCATTCATATATAAATTAGGGCAAGCATTAGTCAAATCTTGTAAAATGAGGGTTAGATCCAGTAATACATCATTAGAAGACCATAAAATTCATCATTATTAATCATTTCAGGCTCATTTGGATCATATACACAAATGTGGTCCCAGGGATGCAGGTTTCCCTGGGCTAGAAGCCGTTCGAAAGGATACTCTGAGCAAACGACATTGGAGGGATGACGACCCGCAGGCGGCCACCTGTAGCAAGAATTTTGCATTATGAATTTCATGGTCAAAGTTCCTATGAGGCAGTTTGGCACGTACAAAAATTGGATGTAAGGCACTTGAATTTGTTTAATTGAGCTTTGATGCATTGGTGGGTTAAAGGATGTTTGAAGCCTCCATCGTTAAGCAACAGGATTCAAGGAACAATGACCTGTAGGCAGAAGTCCACATTGTGGGACTCATGGGCACCTTGGACATTTATGATTACGTCCTGAATCTCAACTATTTTAGAAGATGTAGGAGGGAGGTACATGGCCACTACCATATTTTTGTCGTTAAGAACAACATTGGAGGGATGATGGTCTACAGGTGGCGATCCGCATAAGCAGGCCCACGACAAGCTCATGGACCTGGCCTAGGTGTTAACAATTTTCAAGTTTTGGAAAGGGAACAATCTTCTATGGAACCTATCATGCGAGATGATGTGGGTGCCAGGATGTTAGGAAATGGAAATAGAGGGGTGGCCAACCTGCATGGGGCCACCCACATGAGTTGGTTTGAATATCATTTTGACTTAGTCTTTAGGCGACGATGAAGGAGTTAGAGTCTGTGTGGCGAGCGAACAAGATGGTTTCACTGCTAAGTAATTGCACTTGAGCAACATAAAGCCACATACAATAGCTTACAAGCAATGGCCCACAATTCTTCTTAAACTTAGTGATTTTAAGTAATCAGGGGCAATGAGATTGGTGGGACCCGCAACGTAGAAGGTGGATAGGGCTAGGCCATTAATCAACAGAAAAGGGAAAGCAGCCATCCGCAAGAGGAAGTTCGCATGGTAGCTCCCACATGCGGTTTAGGACGTTGTCATTTTCTCAGGGTTTTCAATGTTAACAAAGGGGTGATGGCAATAGTGTGGACCACAAGGACTTCTTCACCATGGGAAGAATGATGAGGATGGGATGAGATTCTTCATGACTTTGAGGGTGCAGTTTGAGTGATTGTTTTGAATGCTGAGAGTGGACCATGCATGAATAATTGGTTATAGCAAGGGTCATTTGGTGATCTAAGGGTTACTTCAAATATTTCAACCATATTCTCAAAACCCTAACATCAAAAAAAGACCCATTTGAAATTTGAAATGAGGGTGTACCTAAAAACAGTGTAAGAATCTGATAAAGACCTTGATTTTGATCTGATATGACCTCGTGCAAGCACGACCTCCTCATCCTTCATTTCTCTCCTTGAAATTTTGAAAATGTGATGGTGAAAATGATAGGTGAGGTTTCATATTTATAGGAACAAGGTCATTTATGCTGCTCATTAATTTCCAAGTATAGCAGTGGTGAAGTTGTTGGGATGTGAAAACCTGACCTGGAGCAGAGGTCGAACATTAGAGAACAATGTGAGTCCCGCAATACAGGTGGACCCCTGGGCTTCACCACTAGCTTGCGGCTAAGCGATGATGATGGCCCATAGAAAGAAACCTGTGAATGCAGGTCCGCTGAGCCCCATAGACATCGGGAAAAGGACTAAGGGAAATCTGCAAGAAAACTTCTACAAAAGCCAAATGACTTAGCAAATTTGGAGTGGATATTTTGGCCATTTGGAATGTGATAACTTTATAAAATTTGACCAATTCAATCTTAGAGTTAGGGACACACAAAATGAGGCAAAGGAAAAAAAGGAAGATGGGGTCCTCGGTCTGAATAGGGCGTGTGTGTGTGAGAGGCACAACAATCATCAAATAGGAAAATTAATACTTCAAATGTGTCTTCCAAGTCTGAAATGTGAGATTCCACAAACAATGAACCAATTTCCGACAAATGGGAATCCCAATTAGGAAGACAATGATAATCTTGTTGCTCAAGAATGATGGAAGTACTTAATGAAGGTGGATCAACTATCTCTATCAAAGAATAAAGATCCTTTGAGGCAACTGCAACCTCATCTAAAATCTCAAAAACCTCCAAAGGATCATAAGCATGGTTTATCTTATTTGAAGAATAACAAGGCACATTGGTATTGGAAAGAGGATCATTGAGAGATGGTGGAGTACCATGATCTCCATATAATTCTTGAATGTAAGTCCAAAGAGCACAAGGGCACTCAAAATGAATAAGTGATTCCAAAAGTTCATCATTTATATGCTCAAAAATAACTCTAAAGACTTTATCCCTATATCCAATAATATACCCACTATGTGTGCTTGGAATAGGAACTTCATTATGCAAATATGGCAATAGATTTTTCTTACTAAGATGAGTGAGAATAAAATAATTCCATTGCCTAATTTTCCCTTTCTCTAAATAAACCATCATAATTGATAATTCTTCAAAAAAATTCAAAGATAGTTATAAAAACCTCCAAACAAGGATATAAGGTTAAAAAACCTAATTTGGTACAAAAATTGGTGGGGCCCATTGCCTAATTTCTATGCCAACACCAAGCAAACTCCACCAAGCCTATAGAACACAATAGCATACCTACCACCAATTACCACATGTAAGAGACATTTCACAGCCTCATGAGCCTTTGCTCACACTAATGAAGGGATTAAGAGGTTATATGAATAACAAGAAACCACATCACACAACCAATGTGGGATAATTTCTCACAAGAAAGTTAAAACACAATGAACTTTTTATACACCAAGAAAGAAGGAAACCCTAAGATCTTCACCCAACAAACAAATTACACCTTAGTTCGGTGGGTATTTGGTAGAGAATGTATAAATTCATAGAGAACCATAGTTTAAATGCTTGATCCACCAAGCTCCATGCCAAGTCCTCTAAACTCCATGCCAAATCCTATCACAAGTGGAGATGCCACCTTTCAATGAAGTTGCAGAATTAAATTGTACCTTCTAGGAATGAATCATGAACTTCTTGAATTGTGGATTTGAAAAAATAAAACATGTCCTCAAATCATTGAATGACGCAATTTAATTATTGTGATGTTCCAGGAAAATTTAAATCACCCATGCTAGATTAATAGTGCCCTTTTGTAGGTGCAAAATGCCTTTTTTGATCAAAATCATGGCCTCTTAGAAAGAGAATTGCACCCTCAAAAAATGCCTCCAATGAGAAAAAAATCTAAAACACCTCTTCAAAAATGAGATTTTTCCTTTGAAACTCATAGCAAAAACCTTGCTTCTCCAAGTGAACCAGATCTCTGGAAAAGATTGAAGAAGAAAAAGAATATGGACAAAAATGACAACTTTGAAATTTAAAAAATTTCAAATGCCAAATAATCTCCACTGAATAACTAATCTCATACTCTGATGAAGACTCTCAGTGGAAGGAGTTGTAGATAGTCGGCTCTAATACCATGTTGTTGTAAATTCACCTCCCATGAGCACAATTTACAAAATAAACCTTCATAAATATGAGAGTTTAGCAAATCTCTTTCACTTGAAGTAAAAAAAGAATGAATTGAGATGAGAGTAATATACAAAACCTTGCTTGTAAAGGCAAGATGCAAGTCATTAAAAGAAATAACTAGCAATAACTAAGAAAACTATATGCACCTAAATAATTAATATCTAATAATATTTTCCTAAGTAAAACTTAAGCATGGTAAATGGTAAAAATCATTTACTCCAACAAGTGGTGAATTGTATATGCGATGAATATGTCATCATGATGAATTGTTGGCGGTGAATTGTTGGGGGTGAATTGCTGGCGGTGAATTACTAGAGGTGAATTTTCCTAGAGTTGTAAATGATCACATATTAATAATTTCTTAATTATATGATACACACTATATCAATTTTCCTTAGAGACATGTCATCAAACCTATAATCTTAAATAAAATATGCTCAATTAAATACCCTTGCTAGATCTCAAATTGATTATAATCAAGTTAAAACCATAATCCCTCAAACCTTGATCTTCCTAACCTTACCCTTAATCATTATTCCCTCATGTATACTTGACTTGAACTATTTAACCTCAATTCATCTCATTTTAAAAAGAATGCATTTAATATAAATTGATCTTCATTGATAAGTCTTCTTGTGTATTCATTTTAATTTATAGTATAATAATATAACAAAATATTTTAAAATATTTATTATATTTATAATGAATTTGTGTGATTATAGGATAGAAGTATGGTTATTAATATAGGCTTTTGTATTATATAGAGGAGGTCAAATATTTTGCATGCCCTATCAATTCCCTTTTAGTTTTAAGCCCATTTTGATGGAATGACAGTATAATTACATAATAACAAGTGGCACATTCTTGCGATAAGTTTGTATCCTTCCCCAATCCTTATCCATCACTATTTACTCTAAACTTAATTCATTTCATATATTTAGCCTTGTCCTAACTCTATTAGCACATGTTTCCCCAAATTTAACTTATTGTTATCCTAAACATCCATACACCTAACTCTCATCCCAAGTTTTGTGTTTCTTTATTTGTAATCAATCTCATGGATCTCATGTTTGATCATGATCTACATAATATTGAGCCTATAATTCATTTTTTCAAGTTCAAAATTACTCATTCCCACCCTTTTCTACTACTCATTGGGAGTTGACTTGGTACATGCTTGTGTAACTATTTTTCAAGTCTTGATATTTAAAGACATCAATTAATGCAATATGAGGATCCTCCTAGATCATATAAACATAAGGTAACTACAAGGAGAAATAATTATATGAACACTTCAATCTGGAGCATAAAATGAAGACATATCTAGTAAAATTAACATATAGGCCATTGCATGTTTACTTGTCTTACAAATTTTTCCTAAGGTTGTAAAATTTACCTAACAAGAGGGTTGATCAATAATAGCTTGATTTTGATATTTGACAACTTCTCTTGACATATTTCCTTGCAATATTTAGTAAATATTATATATGAGAGTGAAACTAGTTTTAAAATTCTATAGTCTCACAAATCAGTCATGTGAATTACAAGAAACTTGTCTATATTAAATCAATGCTATCACACTCAAAATCGACCTAAAAATAAATAAAACCTACCCAAAATTTAAGATAATAAATATACGGACAACATCAATTTATGAGTAGATAAATTTTATATTACATCATTATTCAATTTCTATTTTTCTATGTTTCTTAAATTAATGTGTGTACTTTGTCGAGAAATCAATCCCATATCAATAGACTAGAAATAACTCAACATTTGAAAAATACAATTTAAAATACTAACAATAACTTAGATAATAGATAAAACAATAAATAAGTTTAACCTCATATGTATTAAAATAACATAAAATTATATCATCTACATTATCTCTAAAATGAAAAGTTGGAGTCTCATTTGACAATCTTACTAAAATATTAGATTAATAAGTAGTCTCACCTGACAAGCCTATGAACATGTTAGACTAATAACTAGGAGTTTCATCTAACAAGTCTATTAACATATTAGATTAATAAGTAGGAGCCTCATCTATTTGAATCTGGCAAGACAATTAACATATTAGATTAATAAGTAGAAATCTCATCTAACATGCCTATTAACATATCAGATAACAAGTAGGAATCTCATCTTCCAAGCCTAGATTAATCAAATTAGGAAGATTCGATAAGAAAGGAACTACATGCAAAGACTTCTCTTTATTATGCATTATTGAACAAAAAAACTAACAAGAAAAAAAAGAGAGCAGAGAAATGCTTTCATAGAAAAAATAGAGAAGTTTAACCATATTATATTATTTGTATATAATTATAAACAACAGTGTGATGTTACATCCTTACATCCATACTGAGAGAGAATGTTGTATTAATAGATCTTTTAGAAATCTCTAGAAGTTACTGATAGAAGCTACGTTCAATGTGCTAGAGGTCAGGACAAGAATCATCTAGAAGACATAAGTTTCTAGTGAAATCTATAGGATATGATACTGGAGATTTCTATTATTAATATTTTATCTACCTCAACTATGTAGTTAAATAAACTGTATTCCAACACCCCTGCAAAATTTTTATTTTGAGAGAATAGCAACTTCCTTGAGATGTAAAAATTTTCTTAGTTTGAAAATTTTTATTTTGTAAAGATGTCTACAATTTGATCCTCTACTCAACAAAATTGTAGCTCCACCACTTGACTTTCAATTAGATCTCAAAAAAAATGATGATGTACTTCTAAATGCTTGGACCTAGCATGATATATAGGATTTTTTGCTAACTTAATAGTGCTTTGATTATCACAAAATATTATAGTAGGAGATTCTTGTGGATGGCATGTGTCTTCAAGTAGTCTTCTAAGCACCGATGCTTCTTGAGATGCCTTTGATGAACCAATATATTCAACCTTTGTAGATGATAGTGACATTGTTGATTGCTTCTTGTCGCTCCAAGAAATTGGCCTTGATCCAAGATGAAAGATGTATCCCGAGGTTGATTTTCTATCAACAATATCACCCGCATAATCAAAATCTGTACACCCAACTAGAGCAGGCTCTCCTCCATATTTGTATTCAATGCCAAGCTGATAAGTACCCTTTATGTATTGTAATATTCTTTTGGCTGCTTTCCAATGTTGAATGTGTGGATCTACCATGTACATGGATACAATACCAAATGCATATATGCAATATCTAGTCTAGTTATAGTAAGATACAAAAGACTCCCAACAACTTTTCTATAATACAATTTTCCATCCACCTTTATTTTGAGTAGAGGTAGCACTCAATTTTAATCCTACTTCACATGTATTATTAAATGGTTTCCAATCATTCATATTAAATTTTTTTAGTACATCAATATCATATTTTGTTTGAGAAAGCATGATCCAAGTCCTTCTTTCCATACTTGCATGTACCCAAAAGATAGTGCATCGACCCTATATCAGTTATTTCAAAAGCTTGTTTGAGTTGATCCTTGGTTATTTCAACATTATGTGTGTGATCTACTGTAATAATCAAGGCATCCATATATAATACAATAATAACAACTTTATCATCACTATGTTTTACATACACATCTGGATCAGCTTTAATTCTTTTAAATCTTGAGGGCATGTGCAGGATCATGGTATGCCAAAAAGTGGCAATGGAGAAAAAAATACGTGTTTCTACAACTCAAAAAAGCGAAAATGGTGAGTTGACTTTTTGGAGCTGGGGTGACTACCGAGGCAGAGGGAAAACTTAGTTTTAGGAATCGGATATCCGATTTTGTTGAACTATATAAAAAAACCACTCATTCCGACCAAGACAAAAGGGAAAGTTAGTTCTAGAAATCGGATATCCGATTTGGATCGGATATCTGATTTTTTTGAAGTATATATACTAAAAAAGGCCCGCGACCAACACATTCTCATTTGTTTTCGGCTCATCGGCGGCGGGCGCACATTGGACAGTGAAATCCGATATCCGATTTGGACTGCATCTCTAACAGGTAAAGTTCTTTATTTTTTATCAAATTTTCAATTAGATTTGTTTATTTTTAGTTGATTTTTTTCAAAATATTGTTTTTTGGTAGAAAAACTAGGGCTTTTTGGTAGAAAAACAAAAAACCATAAAAAATAGTAAGAAACTACTTATTTTAAAAATGTAATGGCATTTCCATAGCATACAGACATTGAGAGCAAATAAAATACAGAGTTCAATCCATGAATTATAGAAAATAGATTTTTGTTGGTTATATTCATATCGCTGATTACATTGCACAAAACATACTACAACTGCATAAATATCAAATGGTGGCAGGTTATGCGATACCACATTTTTCATACATGTCTACCAAAGCATTTTATCAAGCGGTTCCTTGCCTTTTTGCTATGGCTAAAACCTAAAGCAGTGCTTATGAACAAGTTATGGATGCTTGGAAAAGATCTATCAAAGCATAATGGTAGCAATAGCATGACAATGATTGAACTATTTCAAAATGCCTCAAAAGAATTGTGGTCTCATGGTGATGGAATGCCATGACAATCCATACAATTTGCTTGTCATGGCATTCGTTATGGCATTCCATCACCATGAGACCACATTTCTTTGAAGCATTTTTTCAAATAGTTCACTACCTTTTCTATGCTACCACATTTTTCATACATGTCTACCAAAGCATTTTATCAAACAGTTCAACGCCTTCATGCTATGGGTAAAAGCTTAAAACAAGTGCTTTCGAACAAGCTATGGATGCTTGGAAAAAATCTACCAAAGCATAATAGTAAGCAATAACATAGACAAGGCAGTGAATTGTTTGAAAAAATGCCTCAAAGAAATGCAGTATCACATTGATGGAATGCCATGACAATCCATAGCAATTTGCTTGTCATGGCATTAGTCATAACATTCCATCACCATGAGACTACATTTCTTTGAGACATTTTCAAGCGGTTCCTTTGCCTTGTCTATCTCCACATTTTTCATACATGTCTACCAAAGCATTTTATCAACAGTTCATTGCCTTGCTGCTATGGCTAAAATCCTAAAACAGGTGCTTTCAAACAAGCTATGGATGCTTGGAAAAAATCCATCAAAGCATAATAGTAAGCAACAAGACATTAAGAGCAAATAAAATACAGAGTTCAATCCATGAATTATAGAAAATAGATTTTTGTTGGTTATATTCATATCGCTGATTACATTGCACAAAACATACTACAACTGCATAAATATCAAATGGTGATAGTTGTCGATGCTACCACATTTTTCATACATGTCTACCAAAGCATTTTATCAAACAGTTCACTGCCTTGCTGCTATGGCTAAAACCCTAAAACAGGTGCTTATGAACAAGTTATGGATGCTTGGAAAAGATCTATCAAAGCATAATGGTAAGCATAGACAAGGCAGTGAACTGTTTCAAAAAATGCCTCAAAGAAATGTGGTCTCATGGTGATGGAATGCCATGACAATCCATAGCAATTTGCTTGTCATGGCATTAGTTATGGCATTCCATCACCATGAGACCACATTTCTTTGAAGCATTTTTTCAAATAGTTCACTACCTTTTCTATGCTACCACATTCTTCATACATGTCTACCAAAGCATTTTATCAAACAGTTCAACGCCTTCATGCTATGGGTAGAAGCCTAAAACAAGTGCTTTCAAACAAGCTATGGATGCTTGGAAAAAATCTACCAAAGCATAATAGTAAGCAATAACATGAACGGTGATTTGTTTGGCATCATACGAAAAATGTGAATTAATGCGTGATGAAATGCCATGATGATCATGCTTGATTTGCTTGTCATGGAATTTGTCATGGCATTCCATCACCATGAGACTACATTTCTTTGAGACATTTTTTTCATGTAGTTCGCTGCCTTGTCTATGCTACCGCATTTTTCATACATGTCTGCCAAAGCATTTTATCAAATAGTTCATTTTCTTGCTGCTATGGCTAAAAGCCTAAAACAGGTGCTTTCAAACAAGCTATGGATGCTTGGAAAAAATCTATCAAAGCATAATAGTAACCAACAAGACATTGAGAGCAAATAAAATACAGAGTTCAATCCATGAATTATAGAAAATAGATTTTTGTTGGTTATATTCATATCGATGATTACATTGCACAAAACATACTACAACTGCACAAATATCAAATGGTGTGAGTTGTCGATCTTCTACATTTTCATACATGTCTACCAAAAGCATTTTATCAAACAGTTCAGCGCCTTGCTGCTATGGCTAAAACCCTAAAACAGGTGCTTATGAACAAGTTATGGATGCTTGGAAAAGATCTATCAAAGCATAATGGTAAGCAATAGCATAGACAAGGCATATTTATAACCAAGTGCAAGACCTCATTCTAATCAAATCGAGTTGGATGACCTATTAATGACAAAGGAAATAAATTGGTTTTTTCACCTAATCAATACTTACAAATATTTACAAGCCCATTGCCAATTCATTCAACAAACTTTGTTCAATACAATGATAATGAAGAAGATGATAATGATTTTTTCATTTTTATAAACATTACTAATATTCAAAATCATAAAGGAAAAACCAATATTTTGTTTGACATTTCTTTTACATATATTGATTCTTCTATAACCACACTCGATGGTCTTCTTTATATCAAGTTTGTAGAAACCCGAAAAGGGGAATACTCATTGATCCCATGTACATAGTGAATATGATAAAAAAAGAGTTATTGTATGTACATGAACTTTATGCAGATGATTATGAACAATCAAAAGCATGATTAAAGCTCATGATGGTTATGGCTTCCCTATAATTGGTTTGATAACTCTCCCAGTAAAGGTTGGACCTAAATAGTTGGGTGGTTTTGATA
>VDFB02105785.1:496932686-496964343 GCA_007258455.2 Sequoia sempervirens | reverse complement strand
AATTGATAAAATGAAAAGGGTTTGTAGAGGATATTCTCAGCTTTTTGCTAATATAAATTATGTTTTATTTTGAATTTAATAGATTATTATTATTTATTTTCTACTAGAATTATGACAAAAGTCTTGATTGATAGGCTGATTGTAAAACATTTATAACTTTCAAACGGTATCATATTTTTTGAATCCAAAACATACGTCACATTCTATGCTTTGCATACTATAGGATTAAAAAAATTGAATTTTATGAAATTTTGACCAAGTTAAGGTGGTCGCATTATACAAGTTTTTATATTTTTAAAAAGTTGTAATAAAAAATTCATAATTAATTATTTACATGGAAAAAAATTACAAAAAAATATAAGGTCACATCGGACATGAGTCCTCTACTTACATATAAAATCTCATAAAAAAATATTATCATTTTATTATGGTTAGGGTGGTCAGACAAACACCTACTTCTGAATTTTTTCCTGAAATTTAAGTAATACTGCATTGAAATTTTAAATTTTCACCAAATAGATTTTGTTTTTAAAAAAATAAACCTAGTAGTTTAGAAACTACATTCAATTTCCCATAGAATCTATTCTTACATGTTTTTGAAATAATATAGATAACTTATTCAAATTTTTACATCAAGTTGCCTAACTCTAATTGTTCTGAATTTTCATTGCCACTTAAGGTCTTGTTTGGCATACCATGATCCTGCACATACCCTTGAATCTATAAAGTACTCATTTATTTTGGAGTGCCATGCCCTTGGAGCTTGCTTAATACCATCTAATGATTTTTTTAATTTACACACTAGATTTTTTTCACCACTTTTAACAAATCCTAGTGGTTGTTTCATGCAAATTTATTCCTTAATATCACCATGTAGAAATGCATTTTTTACATCCATTTGAAAAAATTTCCAACCAAATTTTGCAGCCAAAGCAACTATTGTACGAATGGAAGTCATTTTAGCAATTGGAGCAAAGCTTTCAGTATAGTCAATACCATTTGTTTGTGAAAAAACTTTAGCCACTAGCCTTTCTTTGTGTTTCTCAATAGCTCCATTTGATGTGAACTTTGTTCTATAGGTCCACTTGCAACCAACCACATTTTTTTCTTTTGGAAGTGTTGTCGATTCCCACATTCCATTTTTCATCAAAGATTTTTACTCATCTTGCATAGTTGCTTCCCATTCATCTTTTCCTTTTGCTTCTTCATATGTACTTGGAATGTCAACCCGCATCACCTTAGCCATAAGAGCATAATTAGCAAAAAAATCTTAGGACCTTCTTGGTATATTTCTTGAATGCTTCTAGTCTTCCTTGTGTTTTCATCATCACTTTCACTTGATTCTTCAACTTGAGTTGCTTCTCCTCCTACAAAGGATGGCACACTTTGATTTTAATCATTAGTAGATTTTTCTTCTTCAATCAAAATCGGAAAGGAGGAAAATGCAGGAGAATGATTACTTTCAATATCTTCATTAAGCCATACATTCCTCTTGATATGAATTTAATTTTTTTTAGGATTATATAACCTATATCCTTTTGAATCCTCGCTATACCCAGCCATTATGCACTTGTCACTTTTCCTTTCAAGATTATTCCTCTTTTCATCGGGAATGTGAGCATATGAATTACATCTAAAGAATCTAAAATGAGATATTGTAGAATTTCTACCACTCCATGCCTCTTCTGGTATTATATTCAAAAATGCCGTAGTAGGTGTTCTATTCAAAATATAAACTATTGTACAAATTGCTTCAGCACAAAATTTAGCTTATATATTTCTAGAATGAAGCATGAATCTAGCCATTTCTATTATAGTTCAATTTTTTCTTTTTGCAACTCCATTTTGTCGGGGTGAGTAGGAGATAGTTGATTCCTTCTTTATACCACTTTGTTTACAAAAATCTAAGAAAGATTTCTTCATATATTCCATACCTCTATTTGTTCTTATTATCTTTAAAGATCTTCCACTTTGATTTTCGCTCAATTCCTTAAACTCTTTAAACTTATCAAACACTTCATCCTTCCCTTTTAGGAAATATACACAAATTATTCTAGTATAATCATCAATAAAAGTGAGGTCATACCTTGATCCTGGAAGTGATGGTGTTCTAAAAGGAACCATTGCATCACTATGAACCAAATGTAAAGGATTTTTTTCTCTCTATGATTTACCTTGTGGGAAACTTTCCACATGTTTTCCCATAGCACATCCTTCACACCTTGTGACTTGATGATATTTTTGGAAGCCTATGTACCATATGTACAGTTTCTCCATAAGCTTGAGACTTTGATAGATGATATGTCCCATACACTCATGCAATAACTTGCTCATATCATCATATTTGGAAATAACACATATTTCCATCTCCACCTTTAGAAAGAAATTCTTGAAATTTATATAATCCATTCTCCATTTTACCAATTGTAATCACTCCATAATTATTGTTTACATCCTTGATAAAATATTTTTCATTGTAGAACTCTATTTTATATCCTTGGCTTGCAATTTGAGATACAAAAAGAAGATTTTTTGCCAAGTCAGGAACTAGCTTCACATTTTTAAACATGGCATTATCAACTTTAACATTTCCTGTCCCTTTGACTTCTAAAGCACTATTATTTTCCAAATATATTTTTTCTGCATTACTCTCATTTAATGATTCAAATTGTTCCTTACTGTGAGACATATGTTGTGTAGCACTAGAATCAATAACCTAATCATCCTCAAAAGAATTGTTTTCTTTAAGTGCAACACAAAAATTATTTCTTTTAAAATCAAAATATTTTGTAAACTTGTTTGTCTTGTTTTTTGTATCTCTATTTCTCTTGTAACATTCATTTTCCTTATGACCCATTTTCCCACAACAATTGCATTTACATTTTCTCTTATTATAATCCTTAGATGGGACATTTTTTTTTTCATACTTCCAATTCCTTTCTCTAGACTAATTATCTTGTAACTTTTTGTAATTTTGTTTTTCCTTCATTATGAATGCTTGAGACTCACCATTTAATGATTCTCTTTCTTTAATTTGACATTTTTTTTCTTGCACTAGCTTAGCACATAACTCTTTAGATTTAATACTTTTTAATTTATCTACAGTATCTAGTCCCCTTATGAATGATTGATAAGATCATGGAAGACTTTGTAATATTATTTGCACAAAAAATTTATCATCTATATTCTTTCCAAGAGAAGCAAGCTCATTTTTATTTTCCTTTAATTTACTTAGATGGGGGACTAATTCTTGTGAACTTGACAATTTCATATTATATAACTTTGTGGTGAGAGTTAGGATCCATACATCACCTAAATTTTGATATATATTTTTCAAAATATCCCATACTTTAGCTCCACTTCTTTCATTGCAAACTTTTAGAAATACATCCTCTGAAAGTGTGAGCTTGATTAATGTTGCTGCCTTTTTGTCTCTTTTATCCCAATCTTCTTGATCTTTTCCAGGAATTGTTGGTCTAGGTTCACTACCAATAACAATATCATAACAATTTTGAAGAGTTAGAGCAATTTCTATATGAGATTCCCAATCATGATATTTTTTTCCATTTAATTTAACTGTGGGCAAAGAAATACCAAGAGAATCCATTATGTCAAATTCCCTCTGTTTTGGATGAGAATGAAGAAGATTTCAAAATCTTTAACACCCAAATTAAAAGATTGAAAAATTCTCACCAATTTTTCTGTGTAGAAATTATTTCCTTTGCTCTAGTATTGTTCACTTGCCACAAAAAATTCTTAATGCTGCTCTCAACCAAATTACAACCTGCAAGGTTAAAGTTTCATACTACAAAATCCATGGATCACTACCCAAGATCTAATCAAGCTCTGATGCCATATTGAACAAACTGACAATAAAAAAAACAGAGCAGAAAAATGCTTTCATAGAAAAATCAGAGTAGCTTAACACAATTATATTATTGTTACATACTTGCATCAACGGTATATATTGTTGCATAAAGGAGGCAAGAAGGTGAAAAAAATCACGATCGTTCATTTTCCCATTATTTTTTTCCTTAGACGATGTGTCATGTCCCTGTAGAACCTCGCTACGAGACAAAACGTATGACACGTACTTAATACTGATAGAATTAATTGCATTACATTGTATGCACGAGAATATAAATTTACCGTCCTTTTTTCTTGCTCACTTTGGTTCTGCACAATATTAAAGGCATTTTATATTATATTTATTTGTATTATATTTTTGTGGGTATTTTTGTTATAAAGTATTTTTTATATATAATAATAACATAGTTTTAATTTATATAAAATAATTTAGATATTTGAAAAAAATAATTTTTTGATTTTAAAAAATGATTGATTTTAAAATTTGAATTTTTTATTAAAAAAATTTAAATATATTATTTTTATTATATTTTTATTTATATTTCATGTATTTTTATTATAATTTGTTGTAAAGTAATTTTTTACACATAATAATACATTGAAATTAAAATCAATTTTAAAGACAGTTTTAATTTAATAAAATATATTAAATAATTGAAATAAAAATATTCAATAATCTTTTTGGTTCTGACTATTGATTGATTTTAAAATTTGATCTTTATTTAAAAAATCATTAATGATCTAAAAATTCGATATATTTAATTTAAAATTTTATATTAATTTGAATAAAATTACAAATCAAGTTATTATTATTATTATTATATTTTAAAACAATATTGATATTTCTATTTTATTTTTTTATTTAATGATTAATTTTTCCTTAAACAATTTTAATAATATTTTACAATAAAAACATAAAAATTCCATAATTTATGATACCAAAAGATGAAAAAAAATTTACATAATCAAAATCCAAAAATATTTTTTACCTTTCTAATAGACTAAATTTTATTTTTCACATTTTAAAGTTTAGTTTTACTTGTGACTTTTAATATAAGAGTTAAAATTTTACTTTTAACAATTTTAATGTAGTTTATTTTAACTTTGAATATTGAAACCAATCAATAACTATTTACAAATGTATTTTTAACTAAAATAAAAATAGTTTTTTAATTAAAAATAATATTATATCAATTTATAAATTATTATGTAATACTAAATCAAATTTAAATGATACTTAATATCCATTGCTAATTTAAATGTAATATATCTATATAATAAATAATTAATATTTAATGCATACATTAATATATGATATTTAATAAAATTGAAATAATATTTAGTATTAATTAATAATTTAATATCATATATATAATATAAATATAAATATAATAATTAATATATAAATAGTATAATATAATATTTATAAAGATAATATAGAATAAAACATATAATAATTATTACCTATAATGATTTTATATTTATATTTAATATTTTTTATTGTATAATATATATATATTAATTTGTTTTCTATAAGATATTTATTGATTTGTACTATATATATAAGATATATATTAATTTATATTTAATAATTTTTTATTATAAAATATAATATATAATACTAAAAATTATATATACAATAATAAGTATAAATATTATATAATTTTTTTTTATTAAATAAAATGTATATTATATATTATATTATATTTATATTGAATGACTTCTAATATAAAATATAATATGTACTATTATACATATAATATATAAAATTAAAATCATATTTAATATATTTATTTAAAATTTTAATAATTATATTTAATATATTTATTAAAATTTTAATAATTATATTTAATATATTTATTAAAATTTTAATAAATATATAAAAAAATAGTTATTAATAATATTACATATTATAATTATTTTTTATATATGCTTATATAATATAATATTATATATTATCAAATAATATATTATGATATATTATATTATTTATATATTATACATTAATAATTATAATGTTAATATTATATGTATTATAAAATAATATATGTATACAATAATTATAGTTATTTATTTCTATATATCAACTATATATAATATAATATATATATTATGAGGATGAGGCTAAGGCTCCTACCACAATATAATAATATTACTAATAACTATAATATATATTAATTTCAGATTTTTTTCCAAATTTTCCATAATTGACCTTTCATGCCTCTTCGGCATACCCATTACACACCAAGTGTGATTGCTAGTAATAGATCTTTTAGAAATCTCTAGAAGATACTAATAGAAGCTGCGTTCAATGTGTTGGAGGTCGGTGTAGGAATTATGTAGAAGACAATAGTGTTATGGATGCAAAAACATAAACTTAGAAGATTAAAATATTGCAGCACAAATTAGTTGCAAAAAAATAATATAGAGAATCAAATGAAAATACAACAACACATAAGATGTTGATTTACGTGGTAAAACCTTGACAAAACATCAAGGAAACATCCACAAGGCAAGGTACTTATAATTTTATTGTTTGGAGGAAACAATTACAAGCTTCACAACTGCTGCTATCATAATTGCTCTTGCAATTTTACAAATCTCAACAATTGCTCTTGCAATTCACAATAACATCAAACTTACAATCACTCTTGCAATCTACAATTTTATTGCAATATGCAATCTTCAACTTTTGCTTTGTCTTCAAAGCAACCAACATATATATAATATCTTCAAAATAACAATTATCACTTAACATAGAAAAAACTTGTTTTATTTCTTTAAAGAAATTAAAAATTTCCTTTTAAAAGATAAAACTGTTTTCTTTCTAAAGAACGAGATATAATTTATTTTCTTATTTTTCCTTGTTTTATTGTTGTCACAATCCAACAAAAAGTTTCCAGTGAAATATGGAGGATACGATGCTGGAGAGTTCTATTATTAATGTTTTACCAACGTCAACTACGTTGTCAAATAAACAGTATTCCAACATGCGTTCAGAAAGATTAGTAACAGTCAAATAAGTACCTTCGGGTAAAGCATGTCAGGGTAATGCGAAAGCCATTGTCTCGCAGCACTCAGCACTTTTTAGTACCTACGAAAGCGTGGGAGAGGAAGTTTTAGTGCGCTGGAAAGCCTGTTCGTTTCGTAGTGGTACGAAAGCCTGTTCATTTTGTGTCACGCCACTCAGCACTGGGAAGACTTTGGGATTGTCCAAATGTGGATTCGGGGATTAAACATGGAAATAATCAGATTTTGTTAATGGAACCGAAATGCTACTTCTTACTCCAAATGAATGGATACTCTTCGAGTTTTTAGTCGACTAATTTTATTCGGAAAAATGACAGAACAGCAGACTGTAAGTGGGCTCGACAGGTAGTGGGTCTATGCAGACCTGGAATTTGATGATCAGTGTGACCATTTTTCAATTTTACACATTATATTACAAATATAAAATATATTAGACAGTATAAAGTAGCGTGTTGGCTAGTGTTGAAGGCATCAACACAGAAATTTGCAGAAATTTACCATGGCAACTGAACGTGAGCAGCCTAGCGAAGGGATCAATCAGGACGCGTACATTGGTGCAGTACGCCCCGGAAAAACAATTAAGATTTCCCGCTCAGTTCTCAACGGTATTACACCCGGAGGGGAAAATACTCTTATCCATTTGGCCGCTAGTGTAGGAAATCTACCATTCATTCAACACCTCCTGCAACTCAGTCGTGAACTTCTGAACGAAACCGATCGTGAAGTGAAGCCTCTGCTTGTGAAGGCTACAAATGCTGAAAAGAATACTGCGCTGCACTTGGCTGCTCAAGGAGGTTTTTCCGACGTCGTGAAGGCTCTACTCCGACAACAAGAAAGTGGTGTGGAGATCCGCAACAAGCTTAATGAAACGGCTTTGTTCAAAGCCTACGAAAGCGGCGATTTAGCCACTGTGGAGGCACTATTTGAGGCATATCCGTCGAGCCTACTCGAAAGGACGGTGGACAAGAGAACTTGTTTAAGTGTTGCAGTAAACCGAGGAGATTCAGGTTATTTTATTTCGATTTTAGGATTTCTTTGCCTATTCATTTATAATAACATCTCTGTTAAGTTCTATGGAAATATAAACATATTTTGTTAACATCGTCCATAAAATGCTACTGCTTATTTTTGTTTTAGGGAATTAGAGGTGTTCTTATTTTAGTTGAGATCTGTATCGCTTCAGCAACGGTAAATCAGGCATTCTTTCACCTTTACCCGTTCTTCAACAACATCTCATCTAATAAGGCAATGACTTTGGATGCTTCTTTCACAGATCTAGTGGATCATATACCTACTCAACAATCTGCAAAGCAATTAATCCAAGAAAAGGACGAAGCTGGCAACACAGCTCTGCACATAGCTGTTGGAAGAAACTACGTGCATATAATACAGAAGTTAATAAAATTTGAGGTCAAACTGTGTTATTCGGTTAATTACAACCAAGAAACTCCGCTATGTATGGCAGCGAAATTGAGGCATCTGGAAGCAGCACAAGAGTTGATAAAGGGGAGGCCAGACGCTGTTGAAATACGGAATAGTTGTGGAATGAACGTGTTACACATAGCTGCCCAAGTTAGAGAAGTACGAATTGTTGACTACTTGAATAAAACGGTAGGCTTATCACTCTTGGTGAACAAGGGACTTGATAATCCTCCAGAGTACAAGCCCCAGCAAACTGGAGGAAGCACAGACCCGACTGGAAAAAAAGATCATTTTTCGAAGATAAGTGGAGGAGACACACCATTGCATATTGCAGCGAGGAAAATAAGCTTGAATGTAAGTTTCTTTATATACGAACCTCTGGTTGCACTGAAGTTGTTTCCTTGAACCAGCTATAGTGTGTTCAAATATAAGTTTTGGGTTTATGTAGATTATTAACAAGATCTCGTGAACTCTTGCATAGGTGACAATAAAGTGAAATTACTTCTACTGGAGATAAGATCTGAAAATCATAAAGGAAAGAATTTCCGTTGGAAAAATCTTTAAGAATAATTAATCATTCTTTTTATGTACTGAATTTGAATGTGCATTTTGTAGATGGTTAATTCGTTGCTGCGTATACGGGGGATAAACAAATTTGCCGTTAACAAGGAAGGTTTAACGGCCCTTGACATTGCAAGAGAAAACACAGAGTATCACGAATCTGACAAGATAATTGCAGTGCTGGCTACTTATCCTTCGAAGTGCGAGCCTTTTTTGTACAGCGCTCCGAAGGTGAGCGCAGAGAAACACGAGGTTGCTATAAACATGGTGAACATAACATTTGTCAACAGGGGCAACACAGAATTAGTGGTGGCAGTGCTGTTAGCGACAATGTCATTTACGGCGGTTTTCACTGTGCCGGGCAGTTTCGTGACGGATGTAAAGGAAGAGTCAAAGAAGAAGTTGGGCTCGCCAATTCTGCTTGGATTGGGCTCCTTTAAGGTTTTTCTCATTTTTGATTGTGGCATTCTTTCTGTCGCTGTTCGTGGTGTTTATGTGGCAGACGACTACACCTATTACAACGGAAGATAAGGTATTGTTCCTCTGTGTCACTAACCTATTGGTTTGCGCCACCTTTGCCTTTAAGGCCTATGGTTTCATGGCTGCAGTTTATGCCATGCTTGACAAGGAGAATTACGAGTTTGCTTCGTTCATTCTTGGGGCGTGCGTGATCATCTGCTTCTGTGGTAACTTCACATTTTTCTACGTGGTTGCAAAGTTTGTCGTGAAGATGGCCCGATTCAACCACCTGAATGATCTACTTCCTTATCTTACTGACAGCGTGGGGGAGTACGTGTGGATGAAACTAGAAAAATGGGGGCATTTGGATTCTCTGCGCTGGTGCAAAACCAAATGGCTTGCCATCATTTACAACTACTGCCTGAACAAAGATACGGATACCCCTAAAAGTGGGTCTGGTGGAGCGGGTAAAAGTGTTCAGATGCAACTTCAAAATCGTGTTATTGTTGACACATGAGAAACCAGCATAAAGCATACTCGGTAGTGGATAATAAGGTCTGAAAAAGTTGCTTTTACATGTCAATGAAAAGGTGCGGCGAGTTCTTATTTTTGTAGATGACTTTGATTGTATTGAAGGCCGTCATACAAGCTGAATGTTTGCATATTGGTTGCAAAATATTCTATAATATTATATTACTAAGGTTGATGTGATATTTGTATGGTTTCAGTTGAAAAAAATAATTTTTTTTTGCTGGACTTTAAATTGCTTTATATGTCTAGAAGGAAAATAAACTTTGTTCAAAGTTAATTTAGGTTAATTTAATAAATAAATATAAATAATATAAATTAGTTTAAATTAATTAATCATAGAAGTATATCCTTTCAACATGCATTTCATAAGAGAAGATATAAAATAGATGAGTAATATTTTGTGAGTAGTTTTTGTCTCACAAGTGAACATTGATTATGAAATATTAAGAGATTCATTAATTGTGTAAGAAATAAGAAAATATGAAATGAGTGAAGTTAAAGAAGTTTTCTTGCTTGGAAAACAATAATGATATTTCTATCATGATGGCCCTTGAGTAACATAACACATGAAGCACAAGGCATGCCATTTGAAATTGATTTTTCTTATCATGGTAATGAGTCTTATAGTACTTATCACTATCTCAAATAGCATCACATTAGTATTAATGACAATATGTGCCCCCATCGATTGTGTTTATCCATATAATATAAAGATTTGAAGAAGAGGTGGAAGTGTACATGAACTCCCATGTCAAAAATTGCATACCCTTGCAATTTCAAGCTACATCCATTGCTACCAACTCTACTCAATTGCACATTCCCCCTATTATTGTTGAATCCCTCTAATATTACAAAACTCCCCTGCCCATGAGGTTTGAGGTGTCATGGCGAGCAATAAGTATAACAATAATGGACACCCACAAACACATGTATTTTCTTTTACAACAATATGCAATGATTTTTTTTTCCAAGATGCACTACTATTTTTTTTCCCACATTCATTATAAGACACCATTTCAACTAGTTTCTCTCCCTTCCTAATAACTCAATAAATAGTTTTGAACATTTATTAAACCAATACTTACAAAATTTCTAAGTGAACATAGGACTACAGGTAACATTCATTGACTTCATCCACTTCAAGCAAGGACAAATAAAAAAGTAATTGATTTTATTTTTTGACACTAATATATCTTCTTACAACTTATTTACACACTACCATATTCTAATGTACTATGTGTTTTCATTGGTAATCTATGTTCTTTGTTGTGAGACAAAATTTTATTAAATGAAATATATTAATTTTTCACATTTATGCACCACATCGCATGATTATTAGCAATCAATTAGTAAATACGAGGGATCTACCTCATCAAATCCATTTGATACCCCTAGTGGTTCTTCTTCTAACCCTCAACATTTCAAAAATAATAAATATTTTTAAAACAATATGAAAATAGTTAACAATTCTCAAAAATACAGTGTTCATGTTGTTGTGCCTAAGATACATAGATAGTATACAAAATATCTAAGTCTCTCCATATCATAATGTAAAAATAATAAAAATATAAAATTTAATTTAGTTATCCTACATTCATCCCCTCATGAAAAATCAACCTCTTAAATTTCAATAATCCAAAATCTTTTTGTTAGTTCCATCAAATTCCTAGATATAATATCAAACAGGGTATACATATTTGACATATGATCCAAGACCACATTGATTATAGTACCATCCAATTCCTAGATGGTCTCAATCAATCAAAAAATTATATTGCAAAACCCAATTAGAATATTCAAATCTATAGTGACCCATTTCCAAATATTCTACAAACTTCATTATTCTTACTCCTACTTACCAAGTACTAGAGTATATTATTGTTAGGTCTCCATCCTCCTTAGAAGATATGGTGTGTATTGTGAGTGCTCACCCTTGATTATCTTGGATGCATTGCATTCCTGACCCTATAATATCCTTTTCCACTACCAATGTTCTATAAATAATGGCCCTCTATACATTCTTACTTAGTTCAACAAAACCATCAATGGGGTCTTTTTCAACCTTGCTAGAAAATTGATTTTATTACAAAGGAAATCCTATATGTCAAATAGCTATATCAAGAAAGCTATGAGGAATCAAATGTCTTCATTTGAATGCACAATGGTTTGTCTCTTGTGACCTTGGGCTCTATCACTCTATTAGTCTGGGTTAGATCTAAGTGCTCAAATAGTCCCCTTTTATCATTCTTATCTCTAATCAAGTTTGTGTGAAGTTGGGCCTCCCATCTCTCATAGTTGCAAATAAATTCCTTAAGTTTTGGCATCATATAGTTGTGCCAACTATCCATCATATAGGATATGGCTGCTTAAATTTTATGCAAAATTTTCTTTGAATTCTTTATGGCCTTAACCTTTAGGACTCTTAAGACCTTACATTAACATCTTATTTAAATTTAATCAAAATTTTAAAGTGAGTTTTCTAACTTCCTTTTCTTCTAGACCTTCTTCCTTCTCTCCTATGTTTGCATCACCTTTGGTATCCCAACCATCATAGCCTACTCTTGTCCCTATATTTATCCACATGGTAGCTAAGGATAAGTACTCTTCATTGGGATGACCTCCCATTACCCAATAATCTCACAATATTTAGTAGTTCCCTCTATTCCTTCACCTAGCTTTATGATAGAATGAGGAAAGGAAACCTTGCTACATATATTCTCCCATAGCTATTTCATCCTCATGTTGTTCTTGTTGTTTACCAACCTTCATTTTTGGTATCAAATGGAAAGAAAATTATATGGTGGGAAACCTTATATGCATTGGTTTCTCCTCACCGCACATTGTTCCCTTCCATTTCTCCACCTATATCTATGGTAGAAAGAGAAAACACACTTAGAGTGTAGATTCTACCTTTTTCAACACAAGTATCTCTACCTTTATTTGTCTAGGCCCTTCCGCCTATTCCATAGATGAGGAACATCCCACATCTAGAGAGGAGTGATCCTCCCCCTCCTCCTACAATCAATCTAAGGTCTATCATTATCGAAGAAAACTTGTATGAGAATGCAAGTGTTTTTAGCATGTTGTACCTTGCAAGAGAATTACTATGGAGATTACCAACACTAAGCATCCTCCTCTTATGTGACTACCTCCTATAATCATGATTATGTTGAATACCCAAGATACCGAGAGGGAGGGTGAATCAGTATCTTCTTAATTTTATTGAACAAATACCATCCAATTGCTCTAATGCATATAACAATAAAGATGAGCAAGATCAGTAACAAAACATGAAAGAACACAACACATGAACACCAAGATTTTAACATGGAAAACTCAAAATGAGAAAAACCATGGTGAGGGTTAGCTCACAATATAGTAAAACCAGTTATAAGATATTACAAAAGGGTGGCTCACTACTAGGACTCACTGTCCAAAATGGGAGGCTCACTGCCTATAGAAGTTACAATAACAAGATGGCTTATAGCCAAAAAATGAACTGATAAAGTTACACCTAACAAGTGTTGATTCAGTTCCTTTGATGCTCAATAAACTAACTTAACATAGTTCATTATCTTCGCACTTCTTCACATTCACATTCTCAACTTCTACCCTTCACATCATCAAAGCTATCCAATATATATCCGATTCATCTACAAGCATAAATTAGGTCAACCTAATTAGATGCAACCCTTATTCACCAAAAATTAACTGTTGGCTTCAAGCTTGTACAAAACCTTTCCAAAAACAATCCAAATGTATAGCATGCTATGGCCAAACTGGAGACTGAACTGATTTTTTCTTACTAAATCTTCACTTTCGAACACCTATAGTGGCTAAACCATGAGGAATTTGAAGATGATGCAAACTAGTGATTTGTGACATTTTTTCTATAGATTCTAAATATATTTTTTCAAAATTTTTGGAATCATATTGCACTTCTTTTTCCATCTCCTTCGAAAACTAGTTTTTTTCAGTAAACACCATTTTAAGGAGTGACACTCACTGTATAGCACATAATGTTTTTTCCATGAAGGATAAAATTCTAATCTTTTCAAATTTAGATTTGTAACTATGATATCTAGTGCTTCCAATTGGTTTCAGAGTGTTTTATTGAATATTTTTTCCTTAATCAAGTTTCAAAGTCAAACCAATTACAATTCAAACATAGGCGGACCGTATAACATGTAACGTTTTTTGTATGTATCGAAATTCATTTATTTTTTTGTTGGAGCAAGGACTTTAATATCTAGTGCACTCATATATTTTTAAAAAAAATTTGATAATCTGCTATTTTTCCACATGTGCAAAATTGAGAGCTTGATTTTCGGTGAAAAACCTACATTCACAAGAAATAAAAAATAAATATAATAATTTAATTTAATTTAATTTAATTGCACTTTTTTGGAAGCTTATAATAAGGACTATATACTTACAAAAAAATTAAATTAAATGAATTCATTTGATCCCCCAAAAGGTAAATCAAAAGTGGTTTTTAATCAACATTTTGATAGGTGTAAAGGAGACTTCATTATAGGTATGGTTTAAAACTAGCCGGGTTCTATCCTAGGGCTATTGGTATAAGGTGGTTTGATCATAACCTCTTTAATTGGAATCCTTTAAATGGAACTTTTCAAGGCTTAAATAATTATATTTTCTAAAAATATGTGATTTCAGCAAAAATCAGGATCTCCCAGAAAGTGTAAACCACTATTGTGGTAGCACAGCACACATACATCTGAAACATAAAATTAATTCATTAAAACATCAAATATATATTAGGTCAGCCAAAGATAGGCCTAAAAGCAAAACACAACAAAATTATGTTAACTTGTTGTACGAGCACATGTGCACATGAGATTCTGAACATACAACCTTCCGACATCCAAAAACCATTTCCCAAAACTAGAAGCAACAATAATCATCAACGGAGGATTGCAGACCAAAATACCAGAGGATAGTAACTGCATACCAATTCAAATACCAATCTAGAATACCGGATCAAGCTATGACTTAAACTTGCAGTTGCAACTCATAATCATGGTGACATCAATGAAAACACAAAAGTTGTATAATAGGATTTTCTTCTTGATTCTTCCAACAATCTCCCCATTTGTCATTGATGGAAACATGTGCCAAAATAATTTACAACACACTCCTATCCTCATCACAACAATGTCTCCCCTATGTACAACACACTCCTCAACATTATATCCCTTTCTTCATTACAATATTCTCTCCCCATTTGACATCAAAGACAAAGGGTGGTCCAAAAAATATGAAAATTAAAAAACATTACCCAGAAGATGGCGAGCCTTGAAGCTCCTTAAGAATACTTTGCCAAGTTGTCTCTCCATTCTCCTAGCTCTTCTTTAAAGAAATCAACATTTTGTTCAAGGATTCTAATTCCACCAAACTTTCCTCTACATCATTTGGAGTACTAGGAGTCAAATTGATCTTGTCTAATTTCTCTGCATTTTCCAAAGCATTGGCAACCAAAATTTACTCCATTCTTACAAGGCCACCTAACTGACCAAATCTTATGATGATATCCCCCTTTTCCTTCTGGGTCTTCCTCCTCTTCCTCTTGATCTTCAATTATGTTGAGGTTCTTTTCCCTTGTGGCCTTTTCTTTCTTTCCTCTTTTAGAAGATACCACCGAAGGAGTCTCTTTCCTTTTACCAAATCTTGTATTGGATCTAGAAGGAGTTAGACCTTTACCTTTACCAAAAGAACTAGGCTCAATCTTCACTGCAGGGGTTGCATATCATTTTGAAGGAGTAGTCCTGTCAGATCTCCTTGATCCTGATGACTCTCTAGCCACCTATTCTTTCGTGGCTCTTCCTTGTGCAATTTATTCATCAGTGAAGCAATACTTCCTAAGCATTTCATTTGCATTCTTCCTCATCACATGCTCTATTTGCTTCAAACGAACTTCCAAGGATTTCTTTGCATAAGTGCCAAATCTTGGTTCATTGGTGTCCTTAGGACTTTTCAACAAAAATTGCACATAACCTTCAACTTCATTCTTTGTAATCTCATAACCTAATGGTTGAATCCATACAGTTCAGGGTTCCACTGCTTCAATCATGCATTCATCGGAGGAGACATGAAAAATGATATCATCTTTGTATATTTCTCAACAATATTCTTCGAGATCCTTTCTCTTTCATTCATATTTCTATTGAATACAACAAAGAAAGTTGTCAGCATTTTCCTAACTCTTCAAATCACCCAAATTGTGCATATAGTAAAAAATTTGACGAGCAACCAATCTGGATTTGTCCCAAATCACCACATCATCTTTTCTAGGAAGTCTCCTAAGGAAGTAGACTAGCAAACAAACAATCAAGGAGCCAAATTTAAATGCATACTTCTTCTCATGGGTGATCTTCAAGTTCTCAAACATTTGCTACCAGAGAAGTTCACACAAATCATAATCTGCACCATTGGCTGCCATATCATATCTGGTGTCAATTGTTGTAGCAGATACTAAATTATCTCTATTAGTGAAGTAGATCTTGTGTGTAATTGAATTATTGCAGCATACTTCATAGTAGGATTAATGATAGGCTTTGTAGCAAGAGCCCTCTTGTCAAATGTAGCACTGGTGAGTTCCATCACCACTTTATTCTTCATAGATTTCACCACTAGTACTGGTCTGGTATCATAGAGTCTGATAACAAACTTAATCACTTCCTTAGAAATAAGGTGAATTCTATTAGTCCACAAGAATTTATCATGAATTCTACTGAGAATTGGTTTGACATATTTTTCATAAAAAAATTTAGGGAAACGATTCCACCTCACCAACTTCTTCAAAACTAGGTTTGCATACTCTGGCTTAACCAAGAAATCATCCTAAGTGAACTAATTTTGCCACATGTCAATCAATTTACTATGATTATGCTCCTCAGTCTTAGCATGGATGCACATTCTCATTTCTTCAGTGGGCATGACACTCTAAGGAATAGATGAGAAGGCACCCATAGGGTCATATTCGAAAACCTTCATAGAATATTTCTTATAAGATGGTCTAGGTATTTTTGACACACCAACGACTATAGGTGTTAAGCCACAATAAAAATTTACAAATTTTTTGAGGAAGGAATTTTTTTTTTATTATTTCCACAATGACAAGGGGTTCAGTCAAACTCTATGGTTCAGCCGAACCAATTTAAGTGTTCGACCGAACCTACTAGCTCAATCAAAAAATAGGTTTGACCAAACCCATAAACATTTGAATAAAAACAATATTTAATAGGGTTCGCCCGAACGGATGTTTGAGTGAACCCGTTGAATTAGGGCATGCATAAAAAATAAAAACAAATTGTCACTTTCGCCCATTCTATGTATTCTCTGTTGGAGCTCTATATGTGGCGAAAGTGAACCCGAACACAAATGTAGCAAACTAGACATGGGAAAAACGTACATGAACCCAACCTCCATAGCTCACAGATTGGTTAAATTCGAATTTCGTAGATTTCAAAACGCATTTGTTTCAGAAATTTTTATACCCTACATGCGAAATCTTTCAAATTTGTAGATATCAAACTGCATTTCTTTGTTTGAAATTGCATTTTCTTGAAATTTTCTAAAGCCTTTTCAACAAACACTATTTCTATCATGCTTTGATGAATGTTCATACCCTATTACAAAGCTCCAATTTTGGCATGGGTAGAGAGTGTTGAAAAAATGGCGTTGCATTGCTTGAACGATTTTAGAAACTCATTTCAAAACTCTCTCAAAAAATTAACATGCCTTGTCTATTCTTCCACGTTTTGCATACATTTCTACCAGGGCACCTCCAATTGCATTTTCTTTAATGTTTCTAAAGCCTTACCTGAACATAAAACAAATTTATGTGAGGCATTATATCAAACAGTTCATGGTATTTTTTTTGGTTATATTTGTTATTAAAATTATTGTTGATAACCATATATCTTTATAATTTTGTATTGGATGGATTATTTTGTTCAACCCACAATAATGAATTATTGGTAAATAAAAATGTGAACCATAATAGTGACTATTTCCCTCATTGAGGTTGATAAGTTATGCTAATGATTGTGGTATGAAAGTATAAATAAGAATATGATCCCTAATTGGTAAGATTTATTAATCCACAACCTCTCTAATGAGTATAATTTTTTGAGGGATTTGAAACAATTAATCTAGAACCATTGATGAGAACTGAACATATTATATTACACTCTAACAAAACTTCAGTTGGAACTTAGGTAATAAAAATGGGGAATTATAGTTATTCCCCTACAAGTTTTTATATTGGTAAACTATGAAATTATAAATTGGTAAAAGGTATAAAGTGGTAATCAATTAGAATTAAAATTCAAACATTGGTGAAGGTTTATCTAATTATCTTTTATATATAGGACCTTTACAAAAATGTGCCTCATTCATGGTGGATATGACACCAACAAAAAAAGCTAGGGAGCATGGTGATAATGATGTGAAAATGTCATACCTATAGCTATGAAGTAGAATTAATATATTTTATATCTTAAAATCTTAATATAATTAGGTGCTTCTTACTATTTTGTATCACATTAGATAGTTTAGAAATTCAACTTAAAATCTAAATCCTTGTTAAAAGAGGTAGTGTTGAGTTGTGTACATGTCCCAACTTAGATGGTTTATAAATGATACTATTCTAAAATTATAACATAGGGTGCATACAATGGAAAACTAGATAAAATTCTTCATATTTTGCCTTTGAGTCTTATGACATTACTCCAAAAATGGTTGGTTCTAAATGTATGAATTAAAGAATAAATTTAGAGGAAAGAAACTAGATTGTTTGAATGAAATGTATAATAAAATAGTCCTATTAGGATTAGAAGGAATGAAGGTATTATTAAATTTTCTATTTATAACTCAAAAGAGAATAAAGAAAAGGGTGTGCCTTGTTTCTTGTTAATTTTTATTTAGTAAAAGTGAATGAGAACCATTCAAATGAAAATAAACCTCCATTACAACAAAAGTCTTAGGATGTTTTTCCTAAAATGTACTCCTCATGTTTCCTCGTAAATGGGTGTTTTGTTTTTTAATAGAGTTCATGCATGAATTAGCCCCTATATCTGGAGATCCCTATCGAACAAACACTTCATATTTGCATGAATTAAAGGATTTCCTAAATGAAATTTTAAAGAAAGGATTTATATGTTATAGTGTCTTGTCATGGGATGCTCCAACTATTTTTATGAAAAAGAAAGATAAGACACTTTTCCAAGTTTTCTTGATTATGTACATGTTCTATAAATAAACAATTAACATTAATATCTAGCACCTAAAATAGATGACTTATATTGTACTGATTGAGAGGGGTGGCCATATTTTTAAAAATAGGTGTAATATTCAATTACAATTAGCAAAGAATAAAGGAGGAATACATTCATAAAACTACATTTAGAATTAGGTATAGGACATCAAAATTATATGTTTGAGGCAATTCATATAAGACACCCATATACAAAATAGTACAAAAGAAAGAGAAAAAATGTAAAGAATGCACTTGTAACCTATACCTGCTCGAGCATTAAAATTTTTAAATTAAACATAAAGAATAATAGGATTTATAAATTAAATACATGAGGCTATTATATAATATCAAAAAAGACTATTTTAAAGTTTAAATTTATATTTTAATTTTAGGGTAAATACTTTTGGTTGAATTTGTGAATTAGAAATAGAAATTTTGAAAGGGCCCCACTCTTTTACAAAGACCAATAAAGGGACAAAAAATGATCAATCATATTGGCATGGAACAACAAGAAGAAAAGTATAGTTGTAAGTTAGAAAAATAACATCCAATTAGAAATACTCCACCAATAGTGGCAATGTATCTAATAAAGAGGGTCATTTTCCCAAAAACATTAGTAGATCTATCATTGAACACAACTTGAATCCAAAATTCTTCAAGGAACTATATCTTATTGTCAACCTTATCCTTTTCCATGAATTAACCTAGTTCCTTTGTAATTGAGTTTCCATCTTTAGTTTCCAAACTTTAGACCAAAGTGTTCCTATAATCGTCTAAGCTTGAACCTTTTTCATATTTTTAAATTATTAGAAAGAATACCAAGAGGTGAATGCCATAATTCAAGAGAATGGTAGAGACAATGAACTCCAACTAATCAATTTGTAACATGATTCTTGTCTCTACCAATCTCCTCTAAATTTCTCTTGACAAGACCTTCTAAATTAGTCATGTCTACAAGAGGACCAACCACCCCTCGATTATGCTCAAAGGGAGCCTCAACCAAATCCTAAGGTAAACAAGGCTCCATCTCATCCTTATGCATTTTGTTCAACCTTGCCTTCCTCTAAAATTCCTACACCTATAAAATACATAGCTATGATCTACACATGACAACATGGTGAAAACATAAGAAAATCCTATAGCATGACATGTTGAACCCAAATAACCAAATTCAAAAATAATTTAATCTATAAGTATAAATATTATGATGGTAGAAACTTTATGCATATAAAAATATGATAAATGTGTGATTTTTTTCTTTCCAATCTATAAAAAATTTATGTGCTTGGCTATATAATTGAGATGATTCACTCATAATGTAACATGATAAAAAATTAGTATGTATGAAAGAAATATTTTTGAGACATCAAGACACCATTCTACATAACTCTCATGGAAATAAGAATATTATTTTATTTTAACTAAAGAAATTGTGTCTACTATATCTTGAAAATTACTAATTAATTTTGAATTATATACTTAAAATTTAAAATAAGAGCATCCTTTGTAACATGGAATAGATAGGTTAATTAATGAAATAAAATATGTTTTTTATATTAAGAAAAATTTACAAATATATGGAACTCATACATTGAGAAATTGACTAAGACAACTCTGTATGAGAATTAAGACATGCTTGAATAATAATTTATATACCTTCTTTCAATAATTAACATTAGAAATTAATAGTTGGCTCATATTGCATAATCACACTAGAAACCAACAATGGAAGATTGAGAGTCTCAACTAAGAATTCCACCTTATAGATAACATTCATACTAGAAGCCAACAACTAAAGACCAAATTTCATAAATAAAGTTCATGTGTTATATATCATGTCTTTGAGTGGTCCACAAGTACCATGAGCCTTTTGAAATCCTTCTCCATCTAAATGCATCCATTCCAAGACCATTGGGAGGTGGGTATCCCAAGTTCCTTAATTTCTTGTAGGAATTTAATCAAGAGTAGGACATTGTGACTTTGGCATGTAAATTTAAATCTAAATGCACATCCAAAAAATACAAATTCAATAACTAAATTTAATTCAAAAAGTGGCCCACCATCTATGGCCTTCTATAAACTTCTCGAAGATGTCATTCCCATAAATGATAAATTAAAAGTTAAGTTATGACTTCACCAAAATGACATGAAATTATCTTTCTAATCTGTCATATTTGCATAAATCCCTCAAAGAAATTTTTAACTAATTTTAAACACTCAAACAAATACATATATATGAATATATACTTCATTTATAAATTCTTGGAATATATCTTGATCCATCACAATTAAATTCTTAGACATCATGCATAATATTTTTGATGTATTCACAAAGCCACCTAGGGTCTCATAAAACTTGAGTAGGTGAATACCAATATGCATATCTAATGGTGGGGTAAATGGAGGGGGATTAGGAGTAAGTTCATATATATCTATTACTTATTTTTCAATCCAATATATTGGTTGGAGAGGTTGCATTTGAATAGGAGTGAAGATAAGATCTATTAAAATATGACTCACCATCTTCTCTATTCTTAGTTTATCAAAATATCCTTTGTCAATCTCAACCAATCTTTGCTTCAACTTTCAAATCATCCACACAATCCTCCCTAAAATATTCAATATGTGAAACATAATTATGAGGAAGATACAAATAATCCTTGACATATATTTTTGTATCAAAGGATAATATGGTTCTATAATTTTAAAGTATTTCCAATTTTGAAATCTAAATACAATCAATAATCTATTTAATCGAGCAATAATCATAATTTTAAGGAAAAAATAAATTACTTGAATCTTTTTAAGGTCTAGATCATTAGATTCTACTTACTCTAACTTAAATTTAAAAAACAACATTAAAATACAAAAAATTTCAAAGACAATAAATTATTACAATATTATTTAAAAATCTAATTGTAATGAACATGTTATAGTAATAAATATTCAAATTTTAAATCTATGAAAATATATAACCAAATGATCCTTAGTTTTCATATATCATTTGTGATGAGAATGTTTATATTATATAATTTTTTAGGCCAATCTTTAGGCACTAATTCACCATTGTTAAAATGATCCTTAGTTTATTCATTGTTTTTTTCATGATTATAATTTTTTTCAATTTCTATTAAACCAAACTCAAAATAATGGTATAGATTAAGATTATTGTCTTTATCCTACATATGGGTCATGTTTGATTCTAGATTTATTATCATAATTAGAAGTTGTATAAATTGTTAAATTATATATTTTTTAACATATATAAAATGTATGGTTGGATTAGTGAGATATTTATAACAAGTACATGCAATATGAAGTCAAAATTTATTAGATTTGATTTTTAATAAATTAGTTTTAACGATTCAATTTATAGCTTCATGCAATCTATAAGTTTAAATAGTTTGATGGTATCTAAACTTTATACATATAAAAATATGATAAATATGTGATTATTTTGCTTTCCAATCTATAATTTTTTGATGTTGTTGGCTATATAATTGAGATGAATCACTCATAATGTATTGATAAATTCAACCTCATATGGAGGATTTTATTTTATCTTCCATTAAATTCATCCTCTTTATGAGATTCTTATGTAATATTGATATTCTAGTGTGAATTCTTAATTTTAGACACATCTTCCATTAAATTTTAGAACTATTTTAGATTATGTTTTAAATTTAAATTTTAGAACTACTTTAGATTATGTTTTAAATTTAAATTTTAGAACTGTTTTAGATTATGTTTTGTGTGCAATCTAGTAATTTGAATGTTTTGAAATTATTAAAAACTATGATAGATGTTGAATGTTTTTTTGTTAATGGTATGAAAATATTATTGATGAGTAGATGAATTATTACAACTGTTTTATATTTGTATTCCCTTTATCTAGATATATTATTTACCAAGGTCCCATTGCTCTTTTAGGTGTATTGTATATATATATATATAACATGGAAAATGCAGATCATGTTCCACCTGAGCCAAATTCTTTGTTTGCAAATACCACTAATGAGATTAAAAAATTGAGAGACTCATTAGCACAGGGTACAAACCCATGGATATATTCTGAACCATGTATGTCAATATTACATAGTTTAGAAAAACTAAGAGATGAACTTGAGAGGACTAGTGCATATTCCCTAGATAGAGTAGTTTCTATTCTTTCTTGCATGCAAGAAGAAGTACATGGTGATGTTCCCCTTAAACAAATATAGGATAGTGTGACTAAAGAAATGATAAAAATCACTTGTTTTTCTTTTTATCAAAATGTACGTAAGTTTAGGGGATACCAGGTCACTAGATGTGTTGATCGTGCTATGGCTGAATTGATCTACCCACAATTTCTCACAACACATGGTCAATACCCAAACAATGACCAGATTCCATTATATTTTGTTCAACAGTTGTATGTTGAGGTCCACTTGGGCCTCAAAGTTAAATACCTAGACATTCCACCATATGCTAGTAAGGGGCGTGGTAGGATTGCTAATAGGCCCACCTATCGTCGAACAGATAGACTAGCCCTAGTGTTTAGGGCATTCGTTAGCGAGAGGTCTCCTGCTCTCACCCCAACTCTAGCCCCCATAGCAGATGAGGTTGTTGTTGCTTCCCAAAAGGAAGCAATTGACACTGTAGGTGACATTGCGGCTGCCACAACTAGGATATCTAATGATCGCATAGGTCAATATTTGATGTCCAAACATTCCTGATCCATGCCATTTTTAGCATAGTGGACCACCATGGATCCTTTTATAGCAGTCGACATCCCTACTCCTACACAGCTTGATGCACTTATAGGAGATATGCCACACAGGACTCTGCATTGTTTGGCTGAGGACCTATTGGAGGCATATGCCCATATTACATTAGATAATGGGATTGGTATAGATCATTTCAAAGATCATTTGGCACATGAATTTTGTTCAGCTCCAGGATCCCATCACTCTTAGTCGAGCACTAGTGCACATTAGGATCCACCTATAGTTCATTCAGCAGTTGCACATACTATGGGTTTTACTAATATGTTGACTGGTTCTGGTTCATCATCTCCAATGCCATCTCACCTTCATAGTCCTCTACATTCATCATTTTTGGCACAACATGGGATAGATCAGATGGATGCAAATGTTGATTTGTCGCTTGACCATTTGGTGGATATGGTGGAGGCGACCGTTTCAAAGGACTTAGGTCATCCAATATCAGATGATGTGCATGTATGTGTGCATGTGCATGTTTCAATTCTTTTTTAATTATTTTGAATTTTTGTTTTAACTAGATCATGTAAGTTGATATATATGTATATATATTGTTACAGGTGGACATACCTCATGTCACTCCTAGCCTTGGTCAAAATTGTGTGCATGGTCGATGTGACTCAAATGTGGATGAATCTGTTGCTAGTGGACATGTGAGTTTTAAATTTTTATATATACACGTGTATATATCTACATGAAATATTTATGTATGCATAGATCTAGATAGATATTTAAAAATACAAGTTCATTTAAAAATAATTTTCATAATTTTTTTTTAATATAAATTATATGTATTTAACACATTCTATACACAATTTTATTTGTATGGCTCAACACATCTATCAAAGTAGGACTGTTCTCATTCAGATGGTCATTCAACTAGGAGTCAACATTCATATTAGGCCTTGCACACTAGATTTATGGTCTTTACTACATGTATTTGCTTATATGTCAATCTTTAGTATTCGAGATTTGATGATCTCTTAAATTTTCTTATATGATATATACATACATTTGCTTTTTTTTTATCTTTAGTATTTGACATTTAATGATCTCTAATTTACATTAATTTGCTTATATGATATGTACATACATTTTCTTATATGATATATATGTATACATTTTCCTCTTTGCTTATAACATGTGTTATGTTTATACATTGAATCTCTTTACATGTATGTACATGTGTTTGCTTATGGTTACATGTTTACACATGATATATGTATGAATTTTCTTTAAATATTCAATATACATATATGTTTGTTTATTTGATGATCTCTTACAACTTACATTTCCTTATATTCAATATACATTTGATCTCTAGTAGTCTAATTTTCGGAAATCAATGCCACTTTATAATTAAGTTCATTCATGTTGATCACAATAAATATTTTTTTTAAAATGACTAAAGCAACATGAACCATTGAGTTGAGAACAAAATATAATCTTTTTGACAAGTAACTTGAAATTTAATTCAAATATAATTAAGAAAATTCAATTCAAATTATACTTGGATATTATACATTTTTGACAAGTAACTTGAAACTCAATTCAAATATAATTAAGTAAATTCAATTCAAATTATGCCTCTATTATACATTTTTGACAAGTAACTTGAAATTCAATTCAATTATAATTAAGAAAATTCAATTCAAATTATACCTCTATTATACATTTTTGACACTTTAACAAAATTCTAAAATTACTAGATATGTTGTGCATACCTATGCATTAAATAACAACAAACTCCACAATGAAATAACTTGTTTGTTTACTACTTGATTCATTTAAACTAGGATCTAGTTATTCCATGTATACTAGAATAATTTTTTTCCCATCCCATATGCATATAAATAGAAGCTTATTTTTCATTATTCTAGATATCAAATTGCAAGATTAATTCTCATTTATATCACTTGGAGCATAGATTTTGGAGAAGAGGTTTTTGCACATTTATCAAGGAGGCAAATATTGGAGAGACAACTTTTCATTTTTATCAATCAAGGAAAAATTTGGAGGAGAATTTAACTAAGTTGGTAGAGGACTTTTTTTGAGTCATCTTTAAGTTGAAGAAGAAAATGGGACAACAAAGAAAAAGAAAAAATGTGTCTCAACGAAAATTGTCAAGAAGAAGAACAAAAGAGGTGTGAACAAAACTTGGAAAATTATCATAGAAAGAAACAAGGTACATGCTTGTCTCTCTCTCTCTCTCTCTCTCTCTCAAGTGTGTGTTTAGGAATTTTATTAACACCTCAATTTTTTTTGCTTATAAATATATTTCCAATAGTCATCTTGCATAGACATTCCCTAAATTCTTTATCATCTACTTCCAATTAATTTTTTTCCATAGAATTCTTAAGTTCAAGAATCTTTGATTTTATTTGTTTCAACTCCACTTAGATAACTCATAGTCTCTCACTTTCTTTGCTTGTATGTAAATTCAAACAACAAGCATGAATTTCTCAAGTTGGAGTCAAGCCAAATCTAGATATTGGATCAAAAGAATCCACTAAAGAACACATGGACCTTGAAGTTAGGGAGGAAACCCAAGTTCAAACAATGCTTGTTGGAGAGGGGTCAAGATCACTTCCATCTATTGCTATGGATGAGCATATAAAACTAGTATAAACTTCTCTCACTTATAGCATCATGTCTTATCACTTTGTTTGCTTGCATACATAAACTTCAATTATATAAAATCATCTCTCACTTTTGTTTGCAAAATATTTTGTGACATGTAGGAATGGCTCAACAAGTAGGAAGTTCTCATGCTCAAGTCGAAGAAAATATAGACATTGGATCAAATGAATCTGCTCAAGGACACATGGTCCTTGAATCTATAGGGAGGAGGCACAAGTTCAAACAATGCATGTTGGAGAGGGGTCAGGATCACTTCCTCCTATGAGTATGGATGAGCATATAAAACTAGCTGAAAAGGTGAGGAAACAAATTTCTCCTATAAATTTAGATCATTTACTTGAAATGGATATGGAGACACTGAAATGTTATTCCAACCAACCTTATAATAAGATAAAGAGGTCAATGACTAAATCTATAAATGGAATAATCAATCATCTTGATAC
The DNA here is from genome assembly GCA_007258455.2 of Sequoia sempervirens. NCBI lineage: Eukaryota > Viridiplantae > Streptophyta > Pinopsida > Cupressales > Cupressaceae > Sequoia > Sequoia sempervirens. The sequence goes on along the minus strand of VDFB02105785.1, from coordinate 496,937,350 downwards.
ACTCGAAAAAACCCAATTGTTATCACATTTACTTCTTCGTGATGAGATCAAAGAGTCGTTACAATTGTTGGGTGTACATTCGACATCAAATAAGAAGAAACATGTAGGATTACAAAAGGATATTGTTCAAAATGTTAAAAAGTGTTTAGATTTCATTGGGAAAGGATCTCGATCAATGGATAAGGCCACTACAAGAAGGGTGATGTTGACATCTATTGTACATCAAGATATAGCAAGAAAAAGAAAAATTTATGCACTTTCAACTGAAATTGGTTATAGAAAAATTTATGCACTTTCAATGGATATTGTTTAGCTCCCCATTCTGATAGGATTGAAGATGTTGTTAGGAACTTGGTCTCAATTTTTTGTCATGATCAGACTCGTCCATCATCAAATACTAGAGATGTTATGAGACATAGGATTGGACCTAGTATTTATGAAAATCATATCAAAAATTGGCTATACATAACACAATTTGAGATGTATATGAACTTTTGTAATGCATATCCTTATATAAAGATTGGGCAAACAATGTTTCAAAGGTTAAAGCCATATTATGTGAAGATAAACAAGTTTTTTGATACTTGTTGTTGTTATCATATTATATTTGATCTCTACTATCAGGTGTTTTGAAAGATGAGGGAAGAAAGATGTGGGCTTCAAAATGTACCTCCTAAACATACAAGTTTGTTCATAAAGTCTATATTATGTGATCATGAAAATGGACCTAAAATAAACTACATAAAAGGAATTTGTGAGACGTGGAAATTTGGCTAAATTTCCTTCAAGAATTGAGGATACTGACCTAACAAAGATAGTAAATTGCAAGAGGTAAATATTGTTTTTAGAGAGTTTATTTGTTTCAATTTGATTAGATTGTTATTTGGATTCTTTGTAATGTAATTTTTCATTGATTGTGTGGTTTATTAGTTATTCACATATTTTACTCACACAGGTACAAGTATGTAAAGTTGCAAACAAATTTTGGGGAAGAATCCACAAGGTTGAACTATGTAGAAGAGGAGATTCCCATTGGAAATTTTATGGAAGAGTTTCAAAAATTGATGCGACCATACATACAACATTCCTTTTTTTCTAAGTGGCAAGCACAACAACTCCAAACATTGAGAGATACTTTCCCATGTGGAACAGTTCTATCAATAGTTGACTTTGTAGAAAATTACTCCTTTGTACATCAAAAGGAGATTCAATTAGAGTATTACTTTTCAAAGAAGATCACTATTATGGTTCATGTGTGTTATCAACATGCACAATCAGAATTGGATGGTGTTGAAAGTACAGATGAAAAATGAGCCATTAAGAAAGAATATCACTTTTATATTAGTGATGATAAAGAGCATGCCACACTTTTTGTCCAACATTGCTTTACAATATTTTTTGAGAATTTGAGAAGCAGGGGTGTAAAATTTGAAAATCATTGTGTATGGTTAGATGGATGCACGACACAATTCAAATCTTCACGGCCATTTTATGCACTTTATAGATATCATAAAATCTACAAAAATACCACATGTTTGGAGTTTTTTTTAGAGTGGGCATGGAAAGGGTGAGCATGATGGAGCAGGAGCTTATATCAAATGAGTTATCCAGAAGATCGTGTAGACAATGGACATGATGTCATTGAATGGTGCAAGAAACACTTTGCATCGAATGTGGTTGGAACATCTTCAAGAACAAACTGAAACATTCCACATAGAGTGTTTTGGGAGATATCAAGTAAATATAAATTACATTAAATCAAACATTTGAATTTATTTAAATTTAAAATATATATATATATACATACATATTTTTTCACATAAGTTTTTTTTTGTACACGTATCTAGGTGTGGATATAAGATCGATGCATGGATGCAAGAAGGTAGAAAAAATAAGATCTTTGCATTGTGTTAGGAGTTCAGATAGTCGCCATGGATGGACATTAGACAGAAGGGATTACTCTTGTGTTTTCACTGAGTGCATTGAGGGAAACTCTGATTATGTATGCAACAATCAAGAACTTGGATATGTTGGTAAATGGGATACGGTGCCACTAGTTCTTTCAGAAACATATGATAAAAATGAGGAAGAAAGATTTGAAGACATTCCTTTGATTTAAATTGATTATGACCATATTTCAGGATTGGTTAGAAAAGGTACATGTGTAATTTTTCAATACTTTGAATATTATATATATCTAGTTAATGATCTTTAGAGACATTTCTAATTTTTTTATAATTTTTTTGTGTAAATTTGGTGTATAGGAGATGTTTTTGTAGTCATAGCAGGGCTTGGAGACATCGAAGTTGTTAGCTATTATTTATTGCATTACACAGAAAAGAGGAATAAGGTAACACAACCTCAAACAAGTGATGGAATGCCATTTCCCATAGATGAGTTTGAATTTAAAATTTTATATACATTGTATTCACATGTGCACATTACATTATAAACATTAAATATATATTGTACAAACTTTGAGCACGAACATGTTGTACATGTTCATATGTCTTACCTTAGGTCCATGTTTACCATGCAGGTTTTGTTGTAGTTCAAGGAACATATCTAAAACAAGTCAAAGTTGTTCAGCATAGGATTCATTTTGTTGACTATCAACCTAATAAAAAGGTATATCAATATAGTCACTTAATAATTGCTACCACCCTACATCTTCATGCAATTCCACATGCACATGGCCGAAGAAAATGGAGACTAGATAGTGATGATCATCAAAAAATTCTACATGTTATTGAAGAGCAGACTAAACCAAAATCTTTGACTTAGATTATATCCATGGTTTTCAAGTTCACTTGTAAACCTATACATGTTCAAATGAGAACTTATAGTAACTTGTACATAGTTGTAAATCATTTTATGTAAATTACAATTATATCTACATATTTGTTCCATGGAAAATTCTTAAGTTCAAGAATCTTTGATAGCTTCATCTCTCACATTTTTTGGTTGCATGTTGTAGACATCAAAAATATACTGATTGACATCGTGCATTTGATCCTGACTTACTAACATCATTTCTTCCTAAATCATCCCTTGGTCTAACCGTTTAATCAAATTCTCCTATCTGATTAAATTCATCAATATTCATCTCTTAATTAAATAAATCATTTTGTCTAATTAAGTCACTTTCTCTTGTTAATTAAATCAATTCATCTGATCTAATTATCCCTATTTAATTAAATAATTAATTTATTTGATTAAATCTCTAAAGTCTATCTATTAAATTAAATAAATTAAAACCTTATTTAATTTAATCTAGAACACCATCCCCTTTAATTAAATAAATCAAAATCTTTATTTAATTAGTCTCTTGTCACATTCTTCTCTTATCTGATTTAAATAAATCCATAAATCTAAGTCAAACAAGTTACATCATCAAATCTCCCATTAAATTAATTAACCCTTGATTAATTTAATCTAATCTCATGTCACATCCTCTAGATAATGCAAGTTGCACATGAAAAATAGATTTAATTCATTTATTAAATCCCTATTTTCCCTCACATGGCATATTTTGGAATATTCTCTCAATTTGAATTCAAAAATTCCAAGTCAACATGTACATCCAACAAGGCATTTAAGATCTCTTACATGTCCTTTTCCTTGAGCCAAGTGGCATTTATTGCATTTTCTCTTCCCTCTTACATGTCATTTCAACAAATTTTAATTTCAAATATTGCCATTTATTGGCACAAACCCCAAATCTTGCACAACCATCATCCATTCATAGCTTGACAAGTGGCACCATATCATTGGATGAATGTTAATCCCACATTGCTCAAATTTGGGCATTCATCCATCTTGAAATCCTATAAATGAAGAGCTCCTCTCCTCATTTCATCATCCACATTCCAAGCAAAGTTACCATGCTAAAATACTTAGCCATTTTCATCCATCATTTGAGTTCTTAGCTAGGTTATTGCAGATTTTTGGCTTGGAGCTCTCACCTTCATCATCAAAGTGGATCAACACTCTTCAACAATCATCAAACTTGCATCTTAGAGATTGGGAAAGGGCCAATTTTCACATCAAATTGGCACCAATTCCCCCATGGGATTAAGAGTTTGCTTGCTTAATTAGGATTCAATCTTGTTTTTATGATTTCATTGTGTTTTTCATCATTTTCTTCCTAATTTGAGCTATGTTAATGAATCTCATGGGGAATCCATGTTTAGGCTTGAATTTCCTTTTTTAACTTGTTTAATCATGTTGTTTTGCAGGTACTTAGACTTGGGTTTGCACACATGTAAACCCATATATATGCTTTCAATCCTTATTTGAAACCTAGTGAAGTTTTTTAAAATCATTTTTCCTAAATTACAATTATATACAACTTATATTTGTTTCATGAAATTCTTAAGATCAAGAATCTTATATACAATTATATGCAACTTATATAAAAAAAATTCCACCGAATTTTTCCATGGAAAATTATGTAAATTTTAAAATTAACTATTATCTAATTATAAAATTATTGTACACATATATAAAACATAAATAAATGCAAATAAAAAAATAAACCATAGAACCCTTAAACCCTTAACCCTATAACCCTAAACACTTGTACCCCCTACCCTTTTTCCTTCTCCCACTCCCCCCTCTCTCTTGAAAGTCTCCCCCTCCTACACACTCTCCCTATCTCCTCT
>VDFB02105785.1:496918688-496930665 GCA_007258455.2 Sequoia sempervirens | reverse complement strand
AGTATATTATATATTAAAATTTAAAAATATATAATTTACATGTATATTAATATTAAATATTATAAAAAACAACGGGCAAAAGAAACAAATATATATTTAATAGAGGGGGTTTGACCAAACATGTTTATCATGTTCAACCAAAACCCCTTTAAATCCTTTTCTTAATTATATATGGAATTTTTCAGTCGAACTCCTATTCACCAAACATTTGAATTTTATTTGACCGAACATTTGTTCGACTGAATCCCCTTATTTTCACCTCCACTCTATTAGGCACCAAAATTGCTCATAATTTTGCACTTCAAAGCTCGATTTGAGAATGAAAATGGAGGATATTTTAGAAACCCACCTGGTATCAGGTTTCCCTCAAAATGGGCTATCCAACAAATATAATTTTAATATGTTTTAATTTTATTATCTTTTTTTTTTTAAGTTTTATTAAATATAGGTTTTTCACCAAAAATGAAACTCTCAGTTCTACACATGTGGAAAAATAGAATATTATTAAAAAAAAAGATAAAAAAATATGAGCGCACCAAATATTGGAGTCCTTGATCCAACAAAAAAAAAATTGATACACACAGTAAAAGTTATGCGTTATATGATCACGTTATGTCTGAATTGTAATTGGTTTGACTTTCAAATTTGATTAAAGAAAAAATATTCAATAAAAAACTATCTAACCAAGTGGAAACACTAGATATCAGACTTACAAATCTAAATTTGAAATAATTATAATTTTATCCTTCAAGGGAAAAATGTTATGCATTATATGGTGTGCATCACTTTTTAAAAATGTTGTTTTTTGAAAAAGACCAGTTTTCATGGGAGATGGAAAAAAGAGTGTAATCTGATTCCAAAATTTTTGAAAAAAATATTTTTAGAATCCATAGACAAATTGTGACAAGACTCTAGTTTGCTTCATTTTCAAATTCCTCACGGTTTAATCGCTATAGGTGCCTGAATGTGAAGATTTAGTTAAAAAAAAAATTAAGTGTTCAGTTTGGCCAAAAATTGTAAACCACTATTGTGGGATCACCCATAGGAGTTTCCATTTCTCTAGAAATAGAGCTCAAATGAATTCAAAAATATGATTCACACAAACCCACAACAGCACAGAAAAGAAAAATACCTTTTTCCTTTGCAAAAACCAGAACTATGGTTTGCACAACTCACACTTCAAATCACCTCAAGAATGCTCCAAAATTCTCTCCAGTTTATTCAAATGCACAATTGATCAACATGATTTTACGAATTCACTTTATAAACCAATGGTCTACTCTAATTCACATCAAATGCAATAGATTTCAAAAATATGATAAAATCCCTTTTTCACTACACGAAGAAACCATAATTTGCTCTGCAAATGAACATGTTTGCACATTTTATTTTAGTTCCTTTAACATAACCTTTGTTTATCCATTCCTTACAACATATCTTCATGCCAAATACTAGCATGCCAGATATCTAGGGGGTTCAAATAATTTTACGTTAAAGCTCCCATGCTAGGTCTAATTCCTAGAGGAATTGTTTGCACCAAATGAGGGAACAAATGCATATGATGTTTTAGGCTCTTCTTTCTTCCTCCATATCTTTCCCATTTTTTTCTTAACCTCATCTTTTTCAATTTTCTTCATTGTTTCATTCTTCTTTACTAGATCAAACTACTTTCCCTTTTTACTTCTGCAAACTCTTGAGATGTTTTCAGGTTTGTTGCAGTTGTAGAAAACAACATTTTTCTTATTTTTCTAACCTCCATTAACCCTTGATATGCACTGATTTTATTTTTATCCAAACTTGTTACATGTATATTAGTATCCAACAAAATATTTCAATTCATTCTACCTCCACTAAACCAATTCATCATCTGATTTCTAATTCACTAGCTCTATGTCCAACTTTCTTGCATGCAAAACATTGTCTAGAGAAGGAACCAGAAAACTAATTCATTCTACTATACACTTTGTTTCCTTGTGACCAAATTTATTACATGAATAGAAAACACCATTGAAGGATGGGTAACTTTGAGCATTTGGTTGTCTTATAGGTGATCTTCTAGCAAAGTTCCTTGGATTTCTTTTTTGACTTCCTATATCTTAAGTCTTTTGATTATCCATGGTGTTTGGAGTCTACTTATCCTTAGAGCTTTCACCTCCTTCCATTCCCAAGCCACATTTGTCTTTACAAGGTTTTTTTCCTACAATCAACTCATCAAGCTTGTTGGAGCTAGATTTTAAATTATTTTCACAGAGTTTTTCTTTCTCCAGATCTGCTTCCAGGTTCACCACTTCTTTTTCAAGTCTTGTGCATTCATCAGTCTTGCTTTGCACCACTATATTCAGACATTCTTCAATTATTTTATTTTCCCCACTTGCACCTTCAATCTGGTAACCTCTTCATTAGCTTGCTTTAATTGTTCACACACTTCTCTATGTCTTTCTTTAAATTTTTTCAATGGCTCTTTCAATTTCCAGATGCATTCATTTTCTTCATCAAGATTTTCTTTCCAATCTTTGTTTTCGTATTCAACCTTGTCAAGATCTTCAAGAGCAGTCTGAAGTTCTTTATCATCCATTTTTTCAATCCTCAAGATCTTCCTCAAGCTATTAAGCTTCTTTGGAGGAACCAGGCTCTGATACCAATTCTTGAATACCCAAGATACTGAGAGGGGGGATGAATTTGTATCTTCTTAAATTTATTAAAAAAATACTATCCAATTACTCCAATGCATATAACAGTAAAGATGAGCAAGAGCATTAACAAAACATGAAAGCACACAACACATGAATTCCAATATTTTTACGTACGAAAAACCAAAAATGGAAAAAACCATGGTGAGGGTTAGCTCACAATATAGTATAACCAGTTATAAGATATTATAAAAGGGTGGCTCACTACCAAGACACACTATCCAAAATGGGAGGCTTATTGCCTACAAAAGTTACAACAACAAGGTGGCTTATAGACAGAATATGAATTGATAAAGTTACACCTAACAAGTGTTGATTCAATTCCTTTGATGCTCAATAAACTAACTTAACACACTTCATTATCTCCGCACTTCTTCACATTAACATTCTCAAATTCTACCCTTCACATCATCAAAACTATGCAATATATATTTGATTCATCTGCAAGCATCAATTAAGTCAGCCTAATTAGATGCAACACTTATTCACAAAAAATCAACTATCAACTTCAAGCTTGTACAAAACCTTTCCAAAAACAATCAAAATGTGTAGCATGCTACACTATGTTGGCATGGACCTTTGATAGGCTGCAAATAAATCCACACCACAAAATTAATTCATTACAACATCAAATATACATTAGGTCAGCCAGAGATAGACCTAATAGCAAAAAGTGACAATAGAATGATGCCAACTCATCATATGAGCACCTATGCACATGAGATTCTGAACATATAACCTTCTGACATCCAAAAAAAAATTCCCAAAACTACAAGCAACAATAATCATTAGTGGAGGATTGCAAACAAAAATACCAAAGGATAGTAACCACATATCGATTTAGATACTGGTCCAGAATATCGAATCAAGCTATGACTTAAACTTGTAGTTGCAACTCATAATCATGTTGAAATCAATGACAACACAAAATTTGTATAATAGGATGTTCTTCTTCATTCTTCAAATAGATTTAGGTCCTAAAAGGAAGTCGGGTGTGTGGAAATAGCTTCCTACACTAATCTAAGCAAAGGAGAGTTGCAAAAATTTCATTTTAACACCTTATGCTATTATAATATGAGATACACATAGAGAATAATGGAAATAGAATAGTAAGTACACAAATGTAATAACAATAGATATACATGGGGAAAACCTTTTTAGGTAAAAAACCCCACCCTCCAAAAGTACGGTGTTGTCTTTATTACTTTAAATAATGAATACAAGATATCACAGAGTACAAAGCTTCTTCAACAAGTGCTTTAACACAAACACTTGTTTAGGAGTGATAATGGTAGCACTTCATTACCGGGTATGTGCAGGATCATTATGGAAAAAATAGACCCTTAAGTGGAAAAAAATTCTGAAAAAATCAGAGTTAGGCAACTTGACGTACAAATTTGAATAAGTTATCTATATTATTTCCAAAATATGTAAGAATAGAATCTGTAGCAAATTGAATGTAGTTTCTAAACTACTATGTTTATTGTTTTTAAAAATCTATTTGGTGAAAATTTGAAATTTCAATGCATTAGTACTTAAATTTCAAGAAAAAAATAAGTAGGTGTCTGCTAACCACCTTAACCACAATAAAATGATAATATCTTTTTGTAAGATTTTATATATAAGTAGAGGACTCATGTCTGGATGTGATGTATATTTTTTTGTAGTTTTTTCCAAGTAAATAATTAATTATGCTATTTTTTATTACAAATTTTAGAAAATATTAAAAATCACATGTGACCACCTTAACTTGGTCAAAACTTCATGAAATTCATTTTTTTAATCCTATAGTATATGAAGCATAGAATGTGATGCATGTTTCAGATTCAAAAAATGTGATACAGTCTAAAAGTTGTAGATGTTTTTCAGTCAGCCTATCAATCAGGACTTTAGTCATAATTCAAATAGAAAATGAATAATAATTATTTATTAAATTCAAATTAAAGCCTAATTTATATTGGTGGAAAGTTGAGAATATCATTTAAAAACCCTTTTCATTTCATCAATTTTGGGTAAAAAAAAGTCATCAGCCACATACCCTACACATACCCATCATATCACCACTTTTTGGCCCATCATGATCCTACACATACCCTACTTGCAAACAAACTATGCATTCTACAATACAAGGCACTTAGTTTATAGAGAGATAGAAGCTTCAAGAAGCATCTAGAAGGTGAGGGGCATCCAAATCCACATGGTACAATATTCCATGCCATAGACATACATTTAAACACTTGTACTAGATTCCCTTACACCTCTTACAATGGTCAAACATGTAAATATTCTTCTTCCAAGCTTGGGTGCCTAGAATATGATAAAAATATCTTATGACAAGTGCCTTACACATCTTAAAACTATCATTGAATCTATCATAGCTGACAACACTTATAGGTATAAGAGAATCTTCCATAACTGACTAAAAATAGTCAATTCTCTTACATCATGTCATACCCCAACTTGGGTGCCAACTTTCTCCCATGCATTCAAAGATTCCTTATGACATGTCATAGAATATTTCATGTCATAGAATCCAAAGTGGGATGCCTATGTCCACTTGGGATGATTATGTGTCAGCCAGTCACTTCCAACAAGGATGCCACCCAGTCGATGGGTCCCAATTTGTGACATAAAACCATAGAAAATTAAATAATAAAAATTAATACAATAATACATCAAATTAAAACACTATTAGGAATTTAACATTGAGATACCTTGATCCCAACATTCTACAACTTGTCAAAGACCTGTTAAATACCTAGACATTCCACCATATGCTAGTAAGGGGCGTGGTAGGATTGCTGATAGGCCCACCTATCGTCGAACAGATAGACTAGCCCTAGTGTTTAGGGCATTGGTTAGCGAGAGGTCTCCTTCTCTCACCCCAACTCTAGCCCCCATAGCAGATGAGGTTGTTGTTGCTTCCCAAAAGGAAGCAATTGACACTGTAGGTGACATTGCGGCTGCCACAACTAGGATATCTAATGATCGCGTAGGTCAGTATTTGATGTCCAGACATTCCCGATCCATGCCATTTTTAGCATAGTGGACCACCATGGATCCTTTTATAGCAGTCGACATCCCTACTCCTAAACAGCTTGATGCACTTATAGGAGATATGCCACACAGGACTCTGCATTGTTTGGCTGAGGACCTATTGGAGGCATATGCCCATATTACATTAGATAATGGGAGTGGTATAGAGCATTTCAAAGATCATTTGGCACATGAATTTTGTTCAGCTCCAGGATCCCATCACTCTTAGTCGAGCACTAGTGCACATTAGGATCCACCTATAGTTCATTCAGCAGTTGCACATACTATGGGTTTTACTAATATGTTGATTGGTTCTGGTTCATCATCGCCAATGCCATCTCACCTTCATAGTCCTCTACATTCATCATTTTTGGCACAACATGGGATAGATCAGATGGATGCAAATGTTGATTTGTCGCTTGACCATTTGGTGGATATGGTGGAGGCGACCGTTTCAAAGGACTTAGGTCATCCAATATTAGATGATGTGCATGTATGTGTGCATGTGCATGTTTCAATTCTTTTTTAATTATTTTGAATTTTTGTTTTAACTAGATCATGTAAGTTGATATATATGTATATATATTGTTACAGGTGGACATACCTCATGTCACTCCTAGCCTTGGTCAAAATTGTGTGCATGGTCGATGTGACTCAGATGTGGATGAATCTATTGCTAGTGGACATGTGAGTTTTAAATTTTTATATATACACGTGTATATATCTACATGAAATATTTATGTATGCATAGATCTAGATAGATATTTAAAAAACAAGTTAATTTAAAAATAATTTTCATAATTTTTTTTTAATATAAATTATATGTATTTAACACATTCTATACACAATTTTATTTGTATGGCTCAACACATCTATCAGAGCAGGACTGTTCTCATTCAGATGGTCATTCAACTAGGAGTCAACATTCATATTAGGCCTTGCACACTAGATTTATGATCTTTACTACATGTATTTGCTTATATGTCAATCTTTAGTATTCGAGATTTGATGATCTCTTAAATTTTCTTATATGATATATACATACATTTGCTTTTTTTTTATCTTTAGTATTTGACATTTAATGATCTCTAACTTACATTAATTTGCTTATATGATATGTACATACATTTTCTTATATGATATATATGTATACATTTTCCTCTTTGCTTATAACATGTGTTATGTTTATACATTGAATCTCTTTACATGTATGTACATGTGTTTGCTTATGGTTACATGTTTACACATGATATATGTATGAATTTTCTTTAAATATTCAATATACATATATGTTTGTTTATTTGATGATCTCTTACAACTTACATTTCCTTATATTCAATATACATTTGATCTCTAGTAGTCTAATTTTCGGAAATCAATGCCACTTTATAATTAAGTTCATTCATGTTGATCACAATAAATATTTTTTTTAAAATGACTAAAGCAACATGAACCATTGAGTTGAGAACAAAATATAATCTTTTTGACAAGTAACTTGAAATTTAATTCAAATATAATTAAGAAAATTCAATTCAAATTATACTTGGATATTATACATTTTTGACAAGTAACTTGAAACTCAATTCAAATATAATTAAGTAAATTCAATTCAAATTATACCTCTATTATACATTTTTGACAAGTAACTTGAAATTCAATTCAATTATAATTAAGAAAATTCAATTCAAATTATACCTCTATTATACATTTTTGACACTTTAACAAAATTCTAAAATTACTAGATATGTTGTGCATACCTATGCATTAAATAACAACAAACTCCACAATGAAATAACTTGTTTGTTTACTACTTGATTCGTTTAAACTAGAATCTAGTTATTCCATGTATACTAGATTAATTTTTTTCCCATCCCATATGCATATAAATAGAAGCTTATTTTTCATTATTCTAGATATCCAATTGCAAGATTAATTCTCATTTATATCACTTGGAGCATAGATTTTGGAGAAAAGGTTTTTGCACATTTATCAAGGAGGAAAGTATTGGAGAGACAACTTTTCATTTTTATCAATCAAGGAAATATTTGGAGGAGAATTTAACTAAGTTGGTAGAGGACTTTTTTTGAATCATCTTTAAGTTGAAGAAGAAAATGGGACAACAAAGAAAAAGAAAAAATGTGTCTCAACGAAAATTGTCAAAAGAAGAAGAACAAAAGAGGCATGAACAAAACTTGGAAAATTATCATAGAAAGAAACAAGGTACATGCTTGTTTCTTCTCTCTCTCTCTCAAGTGTGTGTTTAGGAATTTTATTAACACCTCAATTTTTTTGCTTATAAATATATTTCCAATAGTCATCTTGCATAGACATTCCCTAAATTCTTTATCATCTACTTCCAATTAATTTTTTTCCATAGAATTCTTAAGTTCAAGAATCTTTGATTTTATTTGTTTCAACTCCACTTAGATAACTCATAGTCTCTCACTTTCTTTGCTTGTATGTAAATTCAAACAACAAGCATGAATTTCTCAAGTTGGAGTCAAGCCAAATCTAGATATTGGATCAAAAGAATCCACTAAAGAACACATGGACCTTGAAGTTAGGGAGGAAACCCAAGTTCAAACAATGCTTGTTGGAGAGGGGTCAAGATCACTTCCATCTATTGCTATGGATGAGCATATAAAACTAGTATAAACTTCTCTCACTTATAGCATCATGTCTTATCACTTTGTTTGCTTGCATACATAAACTTCAATTATATAAAATCATCTCTCACTTTTTTTGCAAAATATTTTGTGACATGTAGGAATGGCTCAACAAGTAAGAAGTTCTCATGCTCAAGTCGAAGAAAATATAGACATTGGATCAAATGAATCTGCTCAAGGACACATGGTCCTTGAATCTATAGGGAGGAGGCACAAGTTCAAACAATGCATGTTGGAGAGGGGTCAGGATCACTTCCTCCTATGAGTATGGATGAGCATATAAAACTAGCTGAAAAGGTGAGGAAACAAATTTCTCCTATAAATTTAGATCATTTACTTGAAATGGATATGGAGACACTGAAATGTTATTCCAACCAACCTTATAATAAGAGAAAGAGGTCAATGACTAAATCTGTAAATGGAATAATCAATCATCTTGATACACTCGAAAAAACCCAATTGTTATCACATTTACTTCTTCGTGATGAGATCAAAGAGTCGTTACAATTGTTGGGTGTACATTCGACATCAAATAAGAAGAAACATGTAGGATTACAAAAGGATATTGTTCAAAATGTTAAAAAGTGTTTAGATTTCATTGGGAAAGGACCTCGATCAATGGATAAGGCCACTACAAGAAGGGTGATGTTGACATCTATTCTACATCAAGATATAGCAAGAAAAAGAAAAATTTCTGCACTTTCAACTGAAATTGGTTATAGTAGAAACACATTAATAAAATATGAGAAAAAGAGAAAGTTTTTGGATGAGAGTCTATAAGGAAATTGGAAAATTATGTGTAGAGCCCCCCATTCTGATAGGATTGAAGATGTTGTTAGGAAATTGGTCTCAATTTTTTGTCATGATCAGACTTGTCCATCATCAAATACTAGAGATGTTATGAGACATAGGATTGGACCTAGTATTTATGAAAATCATATCAAAAATTGGTTATACATAACAAAATTTGAGATGTATATGAACTTTTGTAATGCATATCCTTATATAAAGATTGGGCAAACAATGTTTCAAAGGTTAAAGCCATATTATGTGAAGATAAACAAGTTTTTTGATACTTGTTGTTGTTATCATATTATATTTGATCTCTACTAACAGGTGTTTTGAAAGATGAGGGAAGAAAGATGTGGGCTTCAAAATGTACCTCCTAAACATACAAGTTTGTTCATAAAGTCTATATTATGTGATCATGAAAATGGACCTAAAATAAACTACATAAAAGGAATTTGTGAGACGTGGAAATTTGGCTAAATTTCCTTCAAGAATTGAGGATACTGACCTAACAAAGATAGTAAATTGCAAGAGGTAAATATTGATTTTAGAGAGTTTATTTGTTTCAATTTGATTAGATTGTTATTTGGATTCTTTGTAATGTAATTTTTCATTGATTGTGTGGTTTATTAGTTATTCACATATTTTACTCACACAGGTACAAGTATGTAAAGTTGCAAACAAATTTTGGGGAAGAATCCACAAGGTTGAACTATGTAGAAGAGGAGATTCCCATTGGAAATTTTATGGAAGAGTTTCAAAAATTGATGCGACCATACATACAACATTCCTTTTTTCTAAGTGGCAAGCACAACAACTCCAAACATTGAGAGATACTTTCCCATGTGGAACAGTTCTATCAATAGTTGACTTTGTAGAAAATTACTCCTTTGTACATCAAAAGGAGATTCAATTAGAGTATTACTTTTCAAAGAAGATCACTATTATGGTTCATGTGTGTTATCAACATGCACAATCAGAATTGGATGGTGTTGAAAGTACAGATGAAAAATGAGCCATTAAGAAAGAATATCACTTTTATATTAGTGATGATAAAGAGCATGCCAAACTTTTTGTCCAACATTGCTTTACAATTTTTTTGAGAATTTGAGAAGCAGGGGTGTAAAATTTGAAAATCATTGTGTATGGTTAGATGGATGCACGACACAATTCAAATCTTCATGGCCATTTTATGCACTTTATAGATATCATAAAATCTACAAAAATACCACATGTTTGGAGTTTTTTTTAGAGTGGGCATGGAAAGGGTGAGCATGATGGAGGAGGAGCTTATATCAAATGAGTTATCTAGAAGATCGTGTAGACAATGGACATGATGTCATTGAATGGTGCAAGAAACACTTTGCATCGAATGTGGTTGGAACATCTTCAAGAACAAACTGAAACATTCCACATAGAGTGTTTTGGGAGATATCAAGTAAATATAAATTACATTAAATCAAACATTTGAATTTATTTAAATTTAAAATATATATATATATACATACATATTTTTTCACATAAGTTTTTTTTTGTACACGTATCTAGGTGTGGATAGAAGATCGATGCATGGATGCAAGAGGGTAGAAAAAATAAGATCTTTGCATTGTGTTAGGAGTTCAGATAGTCGCCATGGATGGACATTAGACAGAAGGGATTACTCTTGTGTTTTCACTGAGTGCATTAAGGGAAACTCTGATTATGTATGCAACAATCAAGAACTTAGATATGTTGGTAAATGGGATACGGTGCCACTAGTTCTTTCAGAAACATATGATAAAAATGAGGAAGAAAGATTTGAAGACATTCCTTTGATTTAAATTGATTATGACCATATTTCAGGATTGGTTAGAAAAGGTACATGTGTAATTTTTCAATACTTTGAATATTATATATATCTAGTTAATGATCTTTAGAGACATTTCTAATTTTTTTATAATTTTTTGTGTAAATTTGGTGTATAGGAGATGTTTTTGTAGTCATAGCAGGGATTGGAGACATCGAAGGTGTTAGCTATTATTTATTGCATTACACAGAAGAGAGGAATAAGGTAACACAACCTCAAACAAGTGATGGAATGCCATTTCCCATAGATGAGTTTGAATTTAAAATTTTATATACATTGTATTCACATGTGCACATTACATTATAAACATTAAATATATATTGTACAAACTTTGAACACGAACATGTTGCACATGTTCATATGTCTTACCTTAGGTCCATGTTTACCATGCAGGTTTTGTTGTAGTTCAGGGAACATATCTAAAACAAGTCAAAGTTGTTCAGCATAGGATTCATTTTGTTGACTATCAACCTAATAAAAAGGTATATCAATATAGTCACTTAATAATTGCTACCACCCTACATCTTCATGCAATTCCACATGCACATGGCCGAAGAAAATGGAGACTAGATAGTGATGATCATCAAAAAATTCTACATGTTATTGAAGAGCAGACTAAACCAAAATCTTTGACTTAGATTATATCCATGGTTTTCAAGTTCACTTGTAAACCTATACATGTTCAAATGAGAACTTATAGTAACTTGTACATAGTTGTAAATCATTTTATGTAAATTACAATTATATCTACATATTTGTTCCATGGAAAATTCTTAAGTTCAAGAATCTTTGATAGCTTCATCTCTCACATTTTTTGGTTGCATGTTGTAGACATCGAAAATATACTGATTGACATCGTGCATTTGATCCTGACTTACTGACATCATTTCTTCCTAAATCATCCCTTGGTCTAACCGTTTAATCAAATTCCCCTATCTGATTAAATTCAT
>VDFB02105785.1:496888519-496918588 GCA_007258455.2 Sequoia sempervirens | reverse complement strand
CTCCCTCTCTCCCCTCTACCATTAACCCTTAAACCCTACCCTTTATCTCTCTCCCACTCCCCCCTCACTACCCTACCCCCTTCCCTTAAGTATATTATATATTAAAATTTAAAAATATATAATTTACATGTATATTAATATTAAATATTATAAAAAACAACGGGAAAAAGAAAGAAATATATATTTAATAGAGGGGGTTTGACCAAACATGTTTATCATGTTCAACCAAAACCCCTTTAAATCCTTTTCTTAATTATATATGGAATTTTTCAGTCGAACTCCTATTCACCAAACATTTGAATTTTATTTGACCGAACATTTGTTCGACTGAATCCCCTTATTTTCACCTCCACTCTATTAGGCACCAAAATTGCTCATAATTTTGCACTTCAAAGCTCGATTTGAGAATGAAAATGGAGGATATTTTAGAAACCCACCTGGTATCAGGTTTCCCTCAAAATGGGCTATCCAACAAATATAATTTTAATATGTTTTAATTTTATTATCTTTTTTTTTTTAAGTTTTATTAAATATAGGTTTTTCACCAAAAATGAAACTCTCAGTTCTACACATGTGGAAAAATAGAAGATTATTAAAAAAAAAGATAAAAAAATATGAGCGCACCAAATATTGGAGTCCTTGATCCAACAAAAAAAAATTGATACACACAGTAAAAGTTATGCGTTATATGATCACGTTATGTCTGAATTGTAATTGGTTTGACTTTCAAATTTGATTAAAGAAAAAATATTCAATAAAAAACTATCTAACCAAGTGGAAACACTAGATATCGGACTTACAAATCTAAATTTGAAAGAATTATAATTTTATCCTTCAAGGGAAAAATGTTATGCATTATATGGTGTGCATCACTTTTTAAAAATGTTGTTTTTTGAAAAAGACCAGTTTTCATGGGAGATGGAAAAAAGAGTGTAATCTGATTCCAAAATTTTTATAAAAAATATTTTTAGAATCCATAGACAAATTGTGACAAGACTCTAGTTTGCTTCATTTTCAAATTCCTCACGGTTTAATCGCTATAGGTGCCTGAATGTGAAGATTTAGTTAAAAAAAAAATTAAGTGTTCAGTTTGGCCAAAAATTGTAAACCACTATTGTGGGATCACCCATAGGAGTTTCCATTTCTCTAGAAATAGAGCTCAAATGAAATCAAAAATATGATTCACACAAACCCACAACAGCACAGAAAAGAAAAATGCCTTTTTCCTTTGCAAAAACCAGAACTATGGTTTGCACAACTCACACTTCAAATCACCTCAAGAATGCTCCAAAATTCTCTCCAGTTTATTCAAATGCACAATTGATCAACATGATTTTACGAATTCACTTTATAAACCAATGGTCTACTCTAATTCACATCAAATGCAATAGATTTCAAAAATATGATAAAATCCCTTTTTCACTACACGAAGAAACCATAATTTGCTCTGCAAATGAACATGTTTGCACATTTTATTTTAGTTCCTTTAACATAACCTTTGTTTATCCATTCCTTACAACATATCTTCATGCCAAATACTAGCATGCCAGATATCTAGGGGGTTCAAATAATTTTACGTTAAAGCTCCCATGCTAGGTCTAATTCCTAGAGGAATTGTTTGCACCAAATGAGGGAACAAATGCATATGATGTTTTAGGCTCTTCTTTCTTCCTCCATATCTTTCCCATTTTTTTCTTAACCTCATCTTTTTCAATTTTCTTCATTGTTTCATTCTTCTTTACTAGATCAAACTACTTTCCCTTTTTACTTCTGCAAACTCTTGAGATGTTTTCAGGTTTGTTGCAGTTGTAGAAAACAACATTTTTCTTATTTTTCTAACCTCCATTAACCCTTGATATGCACTGATTTTATTTTTATCCAAACTTGTTACATGTATAGTAGTATCCAACAAAATATTTCAATTCATTCTACCTCCACTAAACCAATTCATCATCTGATTTCTAATTCACTAGCTCTATGTCCAACTTTCTTGCATGCAAAACATTGTCTAGAGAAGGAACCAGAAAACTAATTCATTCTACTATACACTTTGTTTCCTTGTGACCAAATTTATTACATGAATAGAAAACACCATTGAAGGATGGGTAACTTTGAGCATTTGGTTGTCTTATAGGTGATCTTCTAGCAAAGTTCCTTGGATTTCTTTTTTGACTTCCTATATCTTAAGTCTTTTGATTATCCATGGTGTTTGGAGTCTACTTATCCTTAGAGCTTTCACCTCCTTCCATTCCCAAGCCACATTTGTCTTTACAAGGTTTTTTTCCTACAATCAACTCATCAAGCTTGTTGGAGCTAGATTTTAAATTATTTTCACAGAGTTTTTCTTTCTCCAGATCTGCTTCCAGGTTCACCACTTCTTTTTCAAGTCTTGTGCATTCATCAGTCTTGCTTTGCACCACTATATTCAGAAATTCTTCAATTATTTTATTTTCCCCACTTTCACCTTCAATCTGGTAACCTCTTCATTAGCTTGCTTTAATTGTTCACACACTTCTCTATGTCTTTCTTTAATTTTTTTCAATGGCTCTTTCAATTTCCAGATGCATTCATTTGCTTCATCAAGATTTTCTTTCCAATCTTTATTTTCGTATTCAACCTTGTCAAGATCTTCAAGAGCAGTCTGAAGTTCTTTATCATCCATTTTTTCAATCCTCAAGATCTTCCTCAAGCTATTAAGCTTCTTTGGAGGAACCAGGCTCTGATACCAATTCTTGAATACCCAAGATACTGAGAGGGGGGATGAATTGGTATCTTCTTAAATTTATTAAAAAAATACTATCCAATTACTCCAATGCATATAACAGTAAAGATGAGCAAGAGCATTAACAAAACATGAAAGCACACAACACATGAATTCCAATATTTTTACGTACGAAAAACCAAAAATGGAAAAAACCATGGTGAGGGTTAGCTCACAATATAGTATAACCAGTTATAAGATATTATAAAAGGGTGGCTCACTACCAAGACACACTATCCAAAATGGGAGGCTTATTGCCTACAAAAGTTACAACAACAAGGTGGCTTATAGACAGAATATGAATTGATAAAGTTACACCTAACAAGTGTTGATTCAATTCCTTTGATGCTCAATAAACTAACTTAACACACTTCATTATCTCCGCACTTCTTCACATTAACATTCTCAAATTCTACCCTTCACATCATCAAAACTATGCAATATATATTTGATTCATCTGCAAGCATCAATTAAGTCAGCCTAATTAGATGCAACACTTATTCACAAAAAATCAACTATCAACTTCAAGCTTGTACAAAACCTTTCCAAAAACAATCAAAATGTGTAGCATGCTACACTATGTTGGCATGGACCTTTGATAGGCTGCAAATAAATCCACACCACAAAATTAATTCATTACAACATCAAATATACATTAGGTCAGCCAGAGATAGACCTAATAGCAAAAAGTGACTATAGAATGATGCCAACTCATCATATGAGCACCTATGCACATGAGATTCTGAACATATAACCTTCTGACATCCAAAAAAAAATTCCCAAAACTACAAGCAACAATAATCATTAGTGGAGGATTGCAAACAAAAATACCAAAGGATAGTAACCACATATCGATTTAGATACTGGTCCAGAATATCGAATCAAGCTATGACTTAAACTTGTAGTTGCAACTCATAATCATGTTGAAATCAATGACAACACAAAATTTGTATAATAGGATGTTCTTCTTCATTCTTCAAATAGATTTAGGTCCTAAAAGGAAGTCGGGTGTGTGGAAATAGCTTCCTACACTAATCTAAGCAAAGGAGAGTTGCAAAAATTTCATTTTAACACCTTATGCTATTATAATATGAGATACACATAGAGAATAATGGAAATAGAATAGTAAGTACACAAATGTAATAACAATAGATATACATGGGGAAAACCTTTTTAGGTAAAAAACCCCACCCTCCAAAAGTACGGTGTTGTCTTTATTACTTTAAATAATGAATACAAGATATCACAGAGTACAAAGCTTCTTCAACAAGTGCTTTAACACAAACACTTGTTTAGGAGTGATAATGGTAGCACTTCATTACCGGGTATGTGCAGGATCATTATGGAAAAAATAGACCCTTAAGTGGAAAAAAATTCTGAAAAAATCAGAGTTAGGCAACTTGACGTACAAATTTGAATAAGTTATCTATATTATTTCCAAAATATGTAAGAATAGAATCTGTAGCAAATTGAATGTAGTTTCTAAACTACTATGTTTATTGTTTTTAAAAATCTATTTGGTGAAAATTTGAAATTTCAATGCATTAGTACTTAAATTTCAAGAAAAAAATATATATTTTTGTAAGATTTTATATATAAGTAGAGGACTCATGTCTGGATGTGATGTATATTTTTTGTAGTTTTTTTCCAAGTAAATAATTAATTATGCTATTTTTTATTACAACTTTTAAAAATATTAAAAATCACATGTCTGACCACCTTAACTTGGTCAAAACTTCATGAAATTCATTTTTTTAATCCTATAGTATATGAAGCATAGAATGTGATGCATGTTTCAGATTCAAAAAATGTGATACAGTCTAAAAGTTGTAGATGTTTTTCAGTCAGCCTATCAATCAGGACTTTAGTCATAATTCAAATAGAAAATGAATAATAATTATTTATTAAATTCAAATTAAAGCCTAATTTATATTGGTGGAAAGTTGAGAATATCATTTAAAAACCCTTTTCATTTCATCAATTTTGGGTAAAAAAAAGTCATCAGCCACATACCCTACACATACCCATCATATCACCACTTTTTGGCCCATCATGATCCTACACATACCCTACTTGCAAACAAACTATGCATTCTACAATACAA
Organism: Sequoia sempervirens; assembly: GCA_007258455.2. Lineage (NCBI taxonomy): Eukaryota > Viridiplantae > Streptophyta > Pinopsida > Cupressales > Cupressaceae > Sequoia > Sequoia sempervirens. The sequence goes on along the minus strand of VDFB02105785.1, from coordinate 496,913,723 downwards.
GGCACTTAGTTTATAGAGAGATAGAAGCTTCAAGAAGCATCTAGAAGGTGAGGGGCATCCAAATCCACATGGTACAATATTCCATGCCATAGACATACATTTAAACACTTGTACTAGATTCCCTTACACCTCTTACAATGGTCAAACATGTAAATATTCTTCTTCCAAGCTTGGGTGCCTATAATATGCTAAAAATATCTTATGACAAGTGCCTTACACATCTTAAAACTATCATTGAATCTATCATAGCTGACAACACTTATAGGTATAAGAGAATCTTCCATAACTGACTAAAAATAGTCAATTCTCTTACATCATGTCATACCCCAACTTGGGTGCCAACTTTCTCCCATGCATTCAAAGATTCCTTATGACATGTCATAGAATATTTCATGTCATAGAATCCAAAGTGGGATGCCTATGTCCACTTGGGATGATTATGTGTCATCCAGTCACTTCCAACAAGGATGCCACCAAGTCGATGGGTCCCAATTTGTGACATAAAACCATAGAAAATTAAATAATAAAAATTAATACAATAATACATCAAATTAAAACACTATTAGGAATCTAACATTGAGATACCTTGATCCCAACATTCTACCACTTTTCAAAGACCTGTTGAGAGTCATTATGAATCATCTACTCAAGGCCCCAAGGCCCATGGAATCAGAACACCATCTAAACTTCTCTGTACTCACTAGTTTTTCAGTGCATCTACAACATTCACCAAAGTGTCAACCTTTTCTAGGTTCACCTCTCCATATTCTACCATATCTTGAACAAAATGATACTAAACATTGATGTGCTTTGTTCTAACATGGAGGGTAGGATTATTTTCTAGGAAAATCACACTTTTGACTATCACAACAAACAATAATTGGGTATGTGCAAGATCATGATGGGCCAAAAAGTGGCGATATTATGGGTATGTGGTTGATGACTTTTTTTTTACCCAAAATTGATGAAACAAAAAGGGTTTTTAAAGGAGATTCTCAGTTTTCCACCAATATAAATTATGTTTTACTTCGAATTTAATAAATAATTATTATTGGTTTTCTATTTGAATTACAACTAAAGTCCTGATTGATAGGTTGATTAAAAAACATCTATAGCTTTCAAACAATATCACATATTTTGAATCTAAAATATGTGTCACATTCTATGCTTTGCATACTATAAGATTAAAAAAATAAAATTGAATTTCATGAAGTTTTAACCAATTTAAGGTGGTGAGACATACGATTTTTTATATTTTCTAAAAGTTGTACAAAAAATTCATAATTAATTATTTACCTAGAAAAAAATTACAAAAAAATATGCATCACATCCAAACATGAGTTCTCTACTTATATTTAAAATATTATTAAAAAATATTATCATTTTATTGTGGTTAGGGTGGTCAGACAAACACCTAATTATTTTTTCCCTAAAATTGAAGTACTACTGCATTGAATTTTCAATTTTTCACAAAATAGATTTTTATTTTTTTTAAATAAACCTAGTAGTTTAGAAACTAAATTTAATTTGCTATAGATTCTATTCTTACATATTTTTGAAATAATATAGATAACTTATTCAAATTTTTATGTCAAGTCAAGCCTAACTCTGATTTTTCTGAATTTTTTGCCACTTAAGGGCTTGTTTTTTCCATGATGATCTTGCACATACCCAATTTGTCTTACATCTAAAAAAATATCATAACATAATCTCTTAAGCCAAATGGATTCCTTATAGGCATGATTATCTTCCATATACTCTTCCTCTGTCATGGACAATGCAACTACAACTTGTTGCTTACTCATCCAACTGATAGCACCACCAAACATCATAAATAGATAACCACTAGTGGATCTACTATTGTTAATGTCATCCGCCCAATTCGAATCCACATATCCTCGAATTCTCACAAAATGTTAAGGTCCAATAGAATAACCATAAAAAATAAAGCATACTCAAAATTACCCCATAAATATCTCAACACTCTCTTAATTGCATCCCAATGCACCTGTCTAGGATTAGCCATCAAATGGCTAAGGACTCCCATTTCTTGGGAAATGTCTAGTCTCGTACGCACCATCGCTTACATCAGACTACCAACTACACTTGCATATGGTATTCTGGTCATGTCCTCCATCTTAATAGGATATTTTGGACAATCATTCACAAAAAGCTTCATCCCCTGCATCATAGGAACAACTAACTATCTGCAATCTACCATGTTCAATATATCCAACATAGAGTTCACATACTTGCACTAGCTTAACCGAATATTTCTGTTAGCTCTGTCTCTCATGATTTCCATTCCCAAAATGTACCTAGTTGCACCTAGGTCTTTCATCTCAAACTATGCTAACAACTAAAACTTCAAATTCGAAATCATACATTTATCATTCCCAATAAAAAACATATCATCTACATATAGAACAATAATGATAATGTGACCATTATCAGTTTTAAAGTATACACAATGGTTAGATTTAGATCTCTGAATTCCCAATGGAAACACATACGTATTGAATTTTGGATACCACATTCTAGGAGACTGTTTCAAACCATAAAGAGACTTCTTCAATTTGCAAACCAAATTTTCTTTAACTTTTTCAATGAAATGCTTTAGCTATGACATGTAAATCTCTTCCTCCAAATCACCATGTAGGAATGATGTCTTCACATCCATCTGTTCCACTTCTAAGTCATATGCATGTGTGACAACAAAACCCGGATAGATTTCATCTTTGCTACAGGAGAGAATATCCCCCCATAATCAATTCCCTCAACCTAGGAAAACCCCTTAGCAACCAATCATGCCTTATAATTCCCAACACTGCCATCTAGACCACACTTTTTTCATGAAAACCCATTTACAACCAACTGGTTTATGTCTAGTAGGAAAAGGTACCAAATTCCAAGTCTTGTTTTTCTTTAATGAAGCCATCTGCTCGTCCATGGCTTGCATCCAGGAATTTGAATCATTCATACCCATTGCCTCTCTATTTTTCCTAGGCCCATCAATATTAGTAATCAATGCAAAGATGCAGCTAGAATCCAAGAACGAATAACCAAACATTTTCAATTGCCACCTAACTCATGTAGACCTCCTTAAAGGCTAAGGTTGAGGTTTTCCTTCTTCCTCAAAACTTTTAGGGCTACTTGATCTCTCCTCATAATCAGGTCCACTAGGAGTATTTGGTTCTTCTTTCTTTGAAGTAAGTGGAATCTACACTACCTCCTTCTATTTTTCCTCTTTCTCTGATGTAGCTCAATAGTGGAAGGTTTCATCTCTCTAAATATCACACTTCTTTTGTAGAGAACATTTTGAACTTTTGGATCCCAAAGCTTATACCCTTTCACACCAACACCATAGACAATAAAGATACACTTAACAACCTTGTTCTCCAACTTAGACCTCTTCTCAATCAAAACATGAGCATAAGCTTCACAACCAAATACTCTGAGATGTATCATCGAATGCTTTTTACTAGACCATGCCTCCATGGGATTCTTACCAACAAGCACCGATGTAGGAGATCTATTGAGCAAATAACATGCAATGGCTATTGCTTTAGCCTAAAAAATTTGTTCAAGGCTAGTACCACTCAACATACTCCTAGCTCTCTCCATCAACATTCTATTCATCCTCTCTGGAACTCCATTTTTTGTGGAGTGTAGGGAGTTTTCTTATGTCTCTCAATCCCATGCTCTTTACACAACTTTTCAAACTCTACAGAATAAAACTCACCACCATTATCAATCCTCAAACACTTAATCTTTCTGCTAGTTTGGTTTTCTACCAAAGCCTTAAACTCCATAAACCAACTAAAGACTTTAGTTTTACTTTTGAGGAAATAAAAAAAATTCCTTCTACTATAATCACCTATGAAAGAAAAAAAAATATAGATTTTGACAATGAAGGGACATTTACAGGACCAAAAACATCTGAATGGACATAGTCCAAAATCCCAGAAGACCTATGAGAACTAGAGTAAAAAGAAATAAGGTGTTGTTTTCCATCTACAAAATGTTCACAAAATTCAAACTCAAGATTAAAATCATCAAGGCCTTTAACAAGGATCTTATTTTTTAGGGTTCTAATACCCTTCTAACCAATGTGACCTATTCGTTGGTGCCATAACATTATCTTCTTTGTAGCAAGCTCCATTTCCATGTAATGAGCACCCTTAGGTACCCAAAATGCATGACCATCGGATGTCTAGTTGAAACATGCTTCTTCTCTACACAATCTAATGGTGAGGGTTAAGAATCAAAAGATCTCTTCTTTGGTATATCAAAAGAACTATTGCACTGTACAGTGCATGCATCAAGTTGAAACAAAGTGCTAATATGAACACCCTTAGCCAACACCATAGCCCCTATAGTTATTTTACATATTCCACTAGAGAAAAAAACTTGCACTCCCAAATCATTCAATTTACTTATAGAAATCAGGTTTCATGCCAAACCCAGGATATGAAAGACACCATCAATCCCCTTCACTCTTCCATCAGAAAATCTGATTTTGACTCTTCCATGACAAACAATCTTTAGATGAGATTCATCACCTAGGTACACCTCTCTGCCATTGTACTCCTCATACTTTGAGAACCAATCTTTAAGAGAATTCATGTGAAAGGATGCACCTGAATCTATCCTCCATTTGATGCATGGGCTACCAAGACTGCAATAAATGCTTCTCCATCATCTTGAGATGGTTTCTTAGATTCAGAATTAGAGAAAGACTTGTTTTTCTTCTTCTCCCCCTTCTTAAAATATTTCTGAATGTGATCAAATTCACCATAATTCCAACATTTTTCCTTTGAATTCTTACCAGGAGACATAGATCTCCCTAGAGAATTTGAATTATATTTTGTGTCTTTCTTTTTTTCCTTTCTCATTTGGTTTTCCACAAATTGCAAGGGCCACCTTGGCCATCTCAAAATAATTCCTTTGCATCTCTTCAGATAATAATGAGGCAACAACCTCATCCATCTTAAAGGTGGAAGTAGTGCTTCCATTAGCCATTACTAGGTGATTGCAAGAGTTTGGCAATGAATTCAAAAGGAGCATGCAACGGTCGTGTTCATCAATCTTGTCTCCAACAGAACCCAGTTATGCAACCAACATGTTAAATGCATTTATATGATCTGCTACGGACCCTCCATCTTCCATTCTCAAAGAATACATCTTCTTTCTCAGGAAGATATTGTTTACCAAGGATTTTTCCTGATAGAAATCACCAAGCTTCTTCCATAGAGAAGAAATTTTTTTCTCTTCATAGACATTTAAGAGGATGGAATCTGCCAAATAGAGTCTATTAAGACCTTTGGCTTCCCTATCCATGAGATCCCAATCTTCTTGTTTCATTCCTAATAGTTTAGTTCTAGAAATAGCATCCCATAGGTCACGATCTATGAGTATGTCTTCCATTTTGAGCTTCCATGACTCAAAATTACCACTGTTAAACATTTCCATCTCTTTCCTGTCACAAGGTAATGAAACACACACTTCTAAAAATCTCCCACCTAAACAAAGATCAGCTCAAAAAACCCTTCTAACCCAACAAACGAACCAAGGTCGGCCAAGCTCTAATACCAACTAAAATGAATCTGGGTGAATGGAAATAACTTCCTACACTAATCTAAGCAAAGGAGAGTTACAAAAAAAAATATTTAACACCTTATACTACTACAATATGAGATACACAGAGAATAATGGAAATAGAATGACAAGTACACAAATGCAATAGCAATAGATATACATGGGGAAAACCCTTTTAGGTAAGAAACCCCACCCTCCAATAGCACAATACTTTCTCTATTACTTCAAATAATGAATACAAGATATCACCAAGTACAAAGCTTCTTCAACAAGTGCTTCAACATGAACACCTATTTAGGAGTGATACTAGTAACACTTCGTTACCTGCAAACAAATTATGCATTCTACAATGCAAGGCACTCATTTTATAGAGAGATAGAAGCTTCAAGAAGCATCTAGAAGGTGAGGGGAATCCAAATCCATATGGCACAATATTCCACACCATAGACATGCATTTGGACACTTGTACTAGATTCCCTTACACCTCTTACAATGGTCAAACAAGCAAATTTTCTTCTTTCAAGCTTGGGTTCCTAGATTATGCTAAAAATAGCTTATGATAGATGGCTTACACATCTTACAACTGTAATAGAATCTATCATAGCTGGCAACACTTAGATTTGTAAGAGAATCTATCATAATTGACTAAAAATAGCCAGTTCTCTTACATACTAGCATACCCCAAATTATACGCCAAATTTCTCCCATGCATTCAAAGATGCCTTATGACACATTATAGAATCTATCATATGTCATATATTCCAAATTGGGATGCCTATGTCCACTTGGGATGATTATGTATCATTTGGTCACTTCCAATGGGGATGCCACCCGGTCTGTGGGTCCCAATTTATGACATGAAACCATGTAGGAAATTAAATAATACAAATTAATACAATAATACATCAAATCAAAACAATAATATTAGGACTCTAAGGTTGAGACACCTTGATCCCAACACCTCCATCCCCTCCTTTATGAACTCCTACTTCTCTTCTTTTTACTCGTTCCATCCCTTGTTGAGACCAAAATGAGCTTCACCCTAAATGGGTGAAGGAGGTCTTGATCCCTTAAATGGATCCCCTCTTATTTTTTAAGATTCCTAATATTACTCCTTTCTTGATGCCACTAGGCATGACCAACATTAGTGCAATCTCCAATGCAACCCTTTCCTCTCTTATTCCTTTCTAGCATACCAACCATCATTTTTTTCTTTAAATTATCCACCTCACTACAATTGATATTGATCTCCCCCACCCACCTCTAAAAGAAAGCTAGGAAATAATCTTGAGAAACCTTACCACAAATAAAATATTAGGGCATGTGAAAATATATGTGGGAACAAAACGTGACAACAACCACTTTTTCCTCCATCTAGGTCATAATGTGACTGAATTATAATGTGCTTACATTATGCTTGGTAGTGATTGATCCTATGTAGGAAACCACCAAGCCATAATATGCTCATATTATAATGTGAGCACATTTTAAAAATTTGACATTATAGGTTTGATAAAATAAAAAAATCCAAAGAGGTTGAGCTCATTTGAACCCAAATTCTTACCTTTGCAATAGTAAATCTCAAATTAAAATCATGCATATGCTCTAAATTCAATCAAGCTACCATCAAAATTTCACCAAAATGTCCATGAGGTTGATGAGATAATTTTTCTAGTTTCTAATTGTAAAAAATTAATAAAATAACAATTTAGAAACTATTTTGATTTAATGTTTCTTAATTTTCAAGCATTGAAAATACTTCACCAACTCATGGAAAACCTAGTTCACCAATCATGAAAAACTTGATGAAGAACATGGAAAACCAAACCCTTTAAAAAAATATCCATCAATTCCTTGACACCCTTTTGAAATGTAGAAAAAACTAATAGGTTAAATTGAAAATGCTAAAAAGAAACTCTAGACATTAATTGATAGGTTAAAAAATCCAAGTGGAACTAGTTAGGGATATGGATTCTTCATAGGATAGAGAAGGGGAAATTCATGCTTAGAATTAGACATGGAGATACCTAAATGATCCCTTCCTTTTTGAAGTAGAGTGTTGAGATGGATACTCTAGAGTCCATCAACTATCTCACATTGACCTGATTATAATACATTGAGACATTAGCACAAGGTGACAAGGGTGAGGATCCTAGATCATGATTATCACCCCACCTTTTTTATAACTATGATTTTAATTGTGATTATAGAAATCCATATTAGATGATATTATTCTCATAGATGACCTATTATATAGGACATTTGGCATTAATGAACATGTAATTTTGAATAACATTAATATAATATTTTGTATCTCCTTTTGAAATTTAAGATTAACTATATTAAAATATGATAACTAAAAAATAGTGGAAAGTGATTATAATAAAATTTTAGGGTTTGAGTTTCCATCCTACATCTTTCGTCCCTTAAGATCTTGATTACATGGCCACATCAAGTCCATAGGTATGTAATTATAAGTAAATGCATCGAAATATTTTTTCCTTAAAAATGAATGGGAATCTAAAAAATCATATATTGGATGATTAAAAAGTGAATGTTGGAACTTTGATATTAGGATTTGTCAATGGGAGTGGTTATACAATTTTCACTAATATAAGTTCGACTATTTGAATCATTATGTTTGTAATTAATGTTAGACATATTTTGATAAATGATGTTTTATTTTAGTTGATGATACCAATCCAAACTCCTTTTGATATTTACAAAATAATCGATGTGGGTATTGCTATAGTAATTTTGTCTCCAATAACTTTGATAGAGACCTGTATGAGCTAAAATATGAATTATCATATTCTATTTACTTTTTATACCATGTATATTAGAGAAATGAAGAAAAATAGGTAGGTTCTTTGAAAAGGGGGTTCACCAAAATGATAGTAGATAGACCTATTTTCCTTTATTTCATTTGGAAATGAGATCCACACAATGAATTGATTATCAACCCTTAGGTGAATCAAGTCAAAGTGAGAATCTACATATTTCCTTATGACTGAAGGACGTGGGTCAAGGTCAAATGACACTTTGGAGAGAAAAACTAAAAAATAGAAAATCAACACCAAAATGCAATCTAAAACATGAAATAACAATATTAAACTAAATACTAGCATAACCAAAAAATAGATTGCAAATTTGAGGAGGGTAGAGACTTGTGTACCAGTCACCAAAAGTTCTTTTTAGAAGTTAATCTGAGACTCATTTTCCCATGGGTGAATGGGTCTAAGTGAAGGGTTTTTTTGTAGTTTTTAGGAGCTTTTGATGTATATCTGAATCTTCCAATTTTCCTAGGTTTCACAGTTAGAATGTCATAAATGACTTCAAGATCTTGGTTTATGTGAGATGACAATAATTTTGACAACTTGTAACCTTGTAAATCTTGCACTTCAAAAGGTCTTCAATTCTTCTTCAACTTAAATATGCAATCACACATACTGTAAGAGAGAAATTTTTTTGCTTTTGGTGAATAGGGGTTTGCTTGGTCAAACCCCATTTTGGTAATCAAACCTTGAATTGAAATGAAACATGAAAGAGGGAATGAAGAATGAACAAATCTATGATACCACTCAGCAAACCCTTGTATGAAACCTTGATAATGGATATCTTAGGAGGTATAAAACTTGTATGAAATGGTTGAATTGGATGTGGATCTTGACACTTGAATCTTGCTTGAAATGATGCTTGAATTGATCATGAAACCTACATCACAATGTTAGCTCCAAAAACATGCATGATGCAAGAAGAACTTGACATGATGAATGGATCTTGAGTTGTGTAATAAAACTCTAATATATATGCTCTTGAATGCCTTTGATTTCTCTTGAAATCTCATAAAATTGCTAGTTGAAACATAGTGAAATAACCTTGTATTTATAGGTATGTGTCCTTAATATCTTTCTTGAAATTCAAATATCACAAGAAGACATTGAATTATGGATTTAGGAATGTTAAAATACCACCAAAACATAATTTAAATTTAGGTTCTAAGGTTTAGGGAGGACCCATTCACCCATGGGCGAATGGGTCCTAGGTTCGTAAACTTGGGACACACATTGCTCAATGTAAAGTGTTATTTTTAGGCATTAATTAATGATGGGTTTCCCCTCCAGAAATGTAATTTAATAAGCTTGGGTATGTGCAGGATCATGATGGGCCAAAAAGTGGCAATATGATGGGTATGTGGCTGATGACTACTTTTTTACCCAAAATTGACGAAATGAAAAGGGTTTTTAAAGGAGATTCTCAGCTTTCCACCAATATAAATTATGCTTTACTTTGAACCTAATAAGTAATTATTATTCATTTTCTATTCAAATTATGACTAAAGTCCTGATTGATAGGCTTATTCAAAAACATATTTAGCTTTCAAACAATATCACATTTTTTGAATCCAAAACATGTGTCACATTCTATGCTTCACATACTATGGGATTAAAGAAAGAAAATTTTAATTTCATGAAATTTTGACCAAGTTAAGGTGGTCAGACATATGAGTTTTTATATTTTTTAAAAAATTGTAATACAAATTCATAATTAATTATTTACTTGGAAAAAAATTACAAAAAAATATGCATCACATCGGGGCATGATTCCTCTACTTATATGTAAAATCTTATAAAGAAATATTATCATCTTATTGTGGTTAGGGTGGTCAGACAGACACCTACTTCTTATTTTTCCCTAAAATTTAAGTACCACTGCATTGAAATTTCAAATTTTCACCTAATAGATTTTTTTTTTGTAAAACAAACCTAATAGTTTAGAAACTACATTCAATTTACTACATATTATATTCTTACATATTTTTGAAATAATATAGATAACTTATTCAAAATTTTACGTCAAGTTTTCGAACTCTGATTTTTTTTAATTTTTTGCCACTTAAGGGTTTGTTTTTTCCATGTGATGATCCTACACATACCCGCTTGTAAATGAATTAAAGGAAAAATTAAGGCATAATTAAGCTCAATTTAATTAAGAGGGCCTTGAATATGTGTGTAAATGTAAAAGGTTACATTTAACAACACTAAATTAAGGCATTATTAAGTCCAATTTAATTAAGAGGGCCCAAACAAGTGAGAAAATGTAAAGGGTTACGTTAAATTTCTATAGTACAATTAGTGTAAATTTGAATGATATTCATGTGAAGTATAATTTTTTTCTTGATATTTTTCATAAGATGTCACAACTCTAAATCCTACACCTTCTCCTTAGACAGATGAGGACATGAAACAATTTATTGAGATCAATTAGGTAAGTGATTATTCCCATATACTTTATTACGCCGTTCATTTTTCTTTAATAGTGTGTTAATATTTTAATTGTATTAGGTGAACCTCCAAAAAAATTTAGAGTGGAAGTCAAGTCAATGATTTCAGAAGAAATAATCATCACTTTCCTTTCCATCTACTTGAACTTGTATAAGGATCATTGAATCCTTCCATCCTAGTGTAGAGGATTAATTATATTATGAATTTATTTTATTCCCATATAGTTTTCTTGTACATTTATTTTTGTATTACCAACATGTGATATTATATGCTATAGGACTTTGTTGTAACCCTATATTGATTTATTGTAGATACATTATATTTTTATCAACATGTATTATTTATACCTAAATGGATATTCAATTAATACAAATTTTTATCGATGTTTTCTATATTTTATATAAATGATTATTAGATGATATATTTGATTTATTTTAATTTTGTTTATTTAAAGATAAAGATCTAATTGTATGGAGAATATACTAAATATGATTTTATATTTGTATCATTTATGAGTTTCTAAAATATTTCACATTCATGTCAACATCTTTCTTTACTTCAACTAGACTGAACCATAAAATTAGACCCCTATATTTTAATTTGGTGATCAAACTTATGGATAGAGCACATATTAAAGCACCATAAACCAAGTTAATCCTTGAATAACTTTAAAGATACTTATAATTTTCTATAGTTCAAAAATTATTTTCCTTGAAATCTCAAGCTATCCATGGATCCAACTAAAAATTGACTTAACATGTGAATCTCAACATCTCCTTGATTCTAGGGGTTTAGTTGAGTAACATAGTGTAGGTTCAATTGAGAAAAAAACTACCTCTAGAGTCTTATGTTTAAAAAGTGTCACTTAAGGATGAAATTAAAGTACTTAGTTATCAAGTGTCACTTTACTGATCTAGTAATAATACATGAGAAAACTACTACTCATCTAATGATAGCACTTGGTGTTGAGAACTTGTGTTAATTTACCATAATGATAAACCTCATTGAACCAATTATCACTTTGTAAATGTCACATACATAAGATTCTCTTGCTATGAATTCACCATTACTTTCATAAGGGTTGTTTTGTAACCCCCATCAAAGACTAGGACCTAGCAACATCATTTATCAAGTTAATAGTTCTTATTTAAACTAAGGTCAAATAGGGTTGTTTTGTTATAAAATATATTTTTTTAGGATTGTGATTTTTAGTTTTAAAGTTTAGGTTTATGTTTTGAGTATAAGGTTTAGGTTTTATGTTTAAGTTATTATTTTAAGGTTTTTAAAATGACTTTTCAACCAATATTATTATTCTATTCTATCTCTACCATTCTAGTTCACTTAAATTAAAATAATGTATATAAATTAAATTAAAATAATAAAGTGGATTTTATGATTAGTTTTCATGTTTATTCACTTTACTCATACATGGTCAAATTTATACAAGATTCTTTCATTATAATCCACAAAAAATCACTTCCACTAAATCCCTATGTTAGGTTGTTCCAAATGAACCTTTGAAAAGACCCTTGCTTACATTTACAAAAAATATATGAGTAAGAAATTCAAGATATTTCAATTCTTGTATAGCAATCCAAAATCTCTTATAGAGTATAAATTTTTTTATAAGATTTAAGATAAAACCAATCTTGATTCGCATCCATGTAAATAAATTACATGAGTTGTCTTTTAACATGTTACCAAGCTTGTGCATATTGCACAATACCAAGTTTTCATACCTAATTAGCAATGTTTCTTTAGATATTATCTCAAGATTTATTTTACAAAGAGAAATCATACGTATAATGACATTCCCTAAATAATTATTTTATTTATGTCATCATGAATGCCTCTATACTAATACATTCCCTATGAACCATGTAGTACATTTTACACCAAAGCCATAGAGTCACCATGCATGTGGGATTGATCACTAGTATAATTACAATTTTCAAGCAACCCTATGGGCTTTGTGTCCAAAGAAAAAGAGTCTTTTTTTTTTCTTTTATCGATGAGAATAGTGCAAGATCAGACAACCCTCGACTCTTATCAATGGTAATTGTAAGACTATAAGAATGCAGATGAACTAGGTTCTCAAGAAACTACCTCAAAGTTCAATTATCTTGGAAATATTGGGAGACACACAAAATGAAATAAGGTTTATAGTAGCATTCACCCACCCACCCCAATGTGTTAGCATAGTTTATTTATTCCCTCGATGTAAAATAAATTTAAAAAAAGTGTATTGAATTACTTTGTAAACCATAAAGGCATTGAAGTTTATTTATTATCTCTCAAGTCACTCCCACTCTATAATATTCCTTGCTCAAGTTAACTTCAATTAACTAATTTTTGTCTCAAGGAATATTGTCAAACACTTGATGTACAAAATGGCAGTTTGTTGTTATGATTTTTTTAGTTTGTTGTCCTGTGTGAAGTTTGAACATAAAATGATGCAACTTTCCTTGAAATTAATGGTAAATGATTAAACTACAAGTAAATCATGAAATGCAATTGTTTTTGCATTTTCAAATGCAACAGATGACTTATGCAAGTACAAATTAACACCTACAACCAAGTGACATTATGTCAAACAGTTGGCATGCAAACTAACATGTTGATCATGAGTGCACATTACATCAAATATATGGCTTCCAACTTATAACTCCTTTATTGAATGCATTCCCAAGTACAATGATGCTATGTATTTGCCAAGACTCTTGGCTTACAATGAGATATATAAACAATGCCAAATCTGATTATGAATAATCACCTACATTAGCAACACTAAATGACTAAGATCACAATGAAAACTACTAAAAATTATTAAAGGAACCTAGTTATAGCAGCGCTTGATGATGAGGAAGATATAGCATCAAATATCAATCCAAATGACCTCCTCTCTAGCTCAAATTGAAGCCTTCTCCTAGTCACCCCTGTTCTGGTATAAAATATCAATATAAAATCATTCGTAGCCTCCCAATTCCCTCTCAAGCATCAAACATCATCTAATCACCCTCACAAATGGTGTGCCTCAAGTATCAAGAAAAATTGATGCATGATGAGGCCGTCATGAGCAAATTCATGGTATCTACTAGCATCAAAAAATGACTTTAAATTTAATATTTTATCTTTATTTATTCTCCAATCTATAAATACCAATCTCTAATGAACTCCACAACTGAAATACAAAGCTATCTCTAACTCTTAGTCAAACTGATCACAAAATTGGCCCTTGGCCACAAATTTTGGCACCAATGAAAGGACTGAAATATCTTTTCCAATTTGCAACCCTTTGGAGGATATCTCACTACCTCAATTATGCTAATCTATGGGCTCAGTTTTCATTCCCAAAGACCAAGTAGAAAACCTAAAGAAACCCTTGGCTCCACAAAGACTTATCAAATGTAAATGACAATAATTGGATGGCCCAAGCCAAGCTGCCTTCCCCTCTTATTCCTTTTCCACCACTTGAGGTCAACCATCTAGAAGTTTCCAATATAATAATATTATTTCATAATTTCACTTTATTATAATTTACAAAAATATAATTCATTGAGTGCAAAATAATAGCAAACCATCGAAAAACACAATATGTTTTGGACAACAGTATTTTTTCCAACACATTATGTTCTCCAACATCCAACATAACATAGGAAACCTTTGAATAACCCCTGAATCCAAGAAAGGAGCCAACCACCATCTAGGTAACTGACATAAAGACCCTCTAACCATGCACTATTATTCTACAAGAGCCATTGATAGGCTAATCATGTTGATGTGTGAATGTCTAACTGGAAGGGGACATTACACACTCCCTCTCTCTCTCTCTCTCCCTCTCAAGTCCCTCTCTCTATCTCCCTCCCTCTCTCCCTCTCCCTCAAGACTCTCTCTCCTTCCCTCTCAAATCTATCTCTCAGGTCCCTCTCACTCCCTCTCTCGCTCTCAAGTCTCTCTCTCTTAGGACTCTCTCTCCCACTCTCTCCCTCTCTCCCTCTTGCTCTCCCTCTCACGTCTCTCTCTATCTCCCTCCCTCTAAGTTCTCTCTCTCTGGTCTCTCCCTCCACTCTCTCTCCCTCTCATCTCTCTCTCTCTCTCTCAAGTCTCTCTCTCTCCCTCTCAAGTCTCACTCTCTACCTCCCTCTCAGGTCTCTCTCTCTTCAATCTCTCTTTGTCTCTCTCTCTCTTTGTCTCCCTCTCTACCCCTCTTTGTCTCTCTCTCTCTCTCAAGTCTCACTCTCTGCCTCCCTCTCAGAGCTCTCTCTCTCCCTCTCTCCCTCTCTGCTGCCCTGTGATTACTAGAAAATCAAATCAACCAATTGAACTATTCCAAGCATTGTCATGACCTGACACCCGCGAGACCTTGGGGTGACTGTTTACAACTTATATTTTCACCTTTCAAGAGAGGCATTGCACTTGTACATTATTTGTGTTGAGAAGTGCAAAAACACCCATCAAAAGAATTGGCACTAGAGGGAGGGGATGGTTGAGCACAAGGCTGCAAAGCTAGCAGTTGAATACACTTTCAAGTAAAATATGCAATAGGGAGATCTCATCATATGCTAAAATTTTAAAAAATCATAAATTTGAAGACAAGAAGTATTTGAGCTGAAATGGAGCAGCAATTGCAAATCAACATCACTCAATTGCAAGAAGATCTAAATAGTATATTGAGGAAGCCATTTCAACACTTTGCATTGGCATACAAATGTAGAATCCGTGGTAATCACAAACACAACAAAATGGAATATCTAACCTTCTTGGGCAGAATTGAAATGGTTTTGCGAGAGATCCCCTTTTGGGAAATATTCCAACCCTTAGCTCTACCAAACCCAAAAGAAGAATTGGTTAACATGGCATCCAAGGCCTTTAAGGAGTTGATTCAAGAACACTTGGGCAGCAAGGATGGGCTAAGACTAGAAGAAGTTCTAATGATTGGGTGGTGTAGGGTCCATAAAACACCACATTTAGAATTCACTTGCCTTTCATGTGCAAACATCATTCCCCAAGCTAGGAGTTGTTTGGACAAGTTGGAGCAACCAACTCTCAATGAAGAGGAGTCATCCACTGAGGTAGGAGAGAAGTTAACATTTAGAGGACAACACACTGATGCTGAATCGTGAGATTCTATAGAAGTAAGTGTTGGGACAATCAGCATGGAGGTTGAAAGTCAAAATGAAGAAGCTGAGTCCCTCGGGACAATAGGGAGCCTTGATGAAATTTCAACTAGAAAGAGATTAGAGGATCTTTTCTCCATAGGTGAAAAGAAATCCACTACTCAAGAAGAAGAACCATTGACAAGTGAATATGAATCAACAAAATTTGCAACAGAATATGTTGATACAACCAACACAAATTTCAAAGATCATAAAGAAGAAGAGGCTAAAAGCATTGGGGCAGTAGAAAATACGGATGCAAGCTTAAGGGTATGTGCAAGATCATCATGGAAAAAATAGGCCCTTAAGTGGCAAAACATTTAGAAAAATAAAATTTAGGTAGCTTGACATAAAAATTCGAATAATTTATCTATATTATTTCAAAAAAATGTAAGAATAGAATCTATAGAAAATTGAATGTGGTTTCTAAACTACTAAGTTTATTTAAAAAAAAATCTATTTGGTGAAAATTTGAAATTTCAATGTAGTAATACTTAAATTTTAGGGAAAAATGAGAAGTATGTGTTTGTCTAACCACCCTAACCATAATAAAATGATAATATTTTTTTATAATATTTTAGATATAAGTAGAGGAGTCATGTTTGGATGTGATGCATATTTTTTTGTAATTTTTTTCCAAGTAAATCATTAATTATGATTTTTTTATTACAACTTTTAAAAAATATAAAAACCCGTATGTCTAACCACCTTAACTTGGTCAAAACTTCATGAAATTCATTTTTTTTCAATACTATAGTATGTAAAGCATAGAATGTGACACATGTTTTGGATTCAAAACATGTGATACCATTTGAAAGCTATAGATGTTTTTCAATCAACCTATCAATCAGGATTTTAGTCATAATTCAAATAGAAAATGAAGAATAATTATTTATTAAATTCAAAGTAAAGAATAATTTATATTGGTGCAAAGCTAAGAATCTCATTTAAAAACCCTTTTTGTTTCATCAATTTTGGGTTAAAAAAAGTTTCCAGCCACATACCCATCATATCGCCATGTTTTGGCCCATCATGATCATGCACATACCCTTAATTGAAATGGGATTCGAAGACCCATTCTCAATGGATGAAGGTGATCAGACCTTTAAAAAAGAAGATCTAGAAGAGTGGGAAAAATTGCAAGTGGAGGCAGTCCACCATCACACTCCCTTCCTAGTTGATGATGAAGGTCAAATGGTGGAAAGATATAATGAACTCATGTCAAAACTCATAAGGGATTGGTCAGAGCTTAGACGCCAAGAATATTTGGAGGTGTTATTGTTGTCAGGATGGTACAGGCTCCATGATTTGGCACATTCGAAGTTCACGTTTGAGCTATGTCAAGAGGCAATAAAGCATGTTAAAGAACAAGAAGAGCCACCGAGCACAATTGTTTCATAGATTGAGCCAGAAGTCCACAACCCAAAACCAAGTGACAACTTAGCCAAAATAAGCCCTCAAGAAAATGTTGGGACAACAACGGAAGAAGACTGATATAGTCCCAAACATCCAAATGATGAAGTAGAGAAAATGGAAAGGTTGTCTGTCAACCATTAGAAGTCTTTCCCTCTTGTAGAGAATTTATACATGATTGATGATCAACCCCATGAGGAATTCGTAGAAGGAAATCACATATGGGATTTCAGTCTCCTTGGGGAGGTGTTTTCAATTAATGACTTCTTTCCATTGGGAGCTATACTGCGGAGGTATGTCGACATTGAGGAAGAGTACATTTTAGAGGATGGTAGTGATGAGGGCATACTACCTAAACCTCTAGACGATGAAACATTAGAGCTCCCAGATTGGGAAAGGGACTCCAATTCCATCTACAAAAATGGTGAATAAGAGGAAACATGTAAACATCCTAATGAGCTACATGGATTGCAAGGAGAAGATGACCAAGGTGTGGATGTCTTAGTGGCTACCCACAAATGTGATATTCCCTGCCAACTACAGGTTGCACAATTGGGGGTCTTTTCTCCTTGTCTATTGTTGATTCTCCTACACACTCTAAGAGTTCCAATAGGAAAGATTTGTCCATGTCATGATTTTATGACATGAAATATAAACAAATTGGATCCAACATGATGGAACTAAAATGGAATAGCAGCTTCCCTTTGAAGACAACAACCTAGCAGACACCAGGATTGCAGAAAACTAACACAACAATGTGTATCTCCTCAAAGAACAACCAATAGAGGTTGAGGGTCCCACTAGTAGCTTGGAAGAGTTATTTTTTGTCTCATTCTCCCAGCCTTGTGCAAGCCTAAGATCAGGTACAAGGTTCCTTGCATTTGAAAATTTGTCTTCACAATGTATACTGTTTGATCAATTTGATTGTAATCTATAGATTTGTAATGCAAGAGGAATGTTTCACCTTCCATTGCATTCACCTGAGGCTTCCAATGCAACAACCAATGATGCAGTGCTCGCTCTTGACTGTCAAACATTGCCGCATATGCATGGCGACATCCAGGTTCTATCTTTCCTTGCTCCTATGAATACCCATAGTTTTGTTTATCATTTTGATTATGGGAATGAGGGAAGACAGACTTGTTAATGGATTGGCCGTGGGTTTAATGAATCACCTCAACTATTGATTCTTCCTGAATGTGTTATTGAATTCAAATGTTGCAACATAGAACTTCATTTTTTTGAATATAAAGATGAGTTTGCATGGCTTAGAACTATAACAATCACTTATCTGCTTGTACATGCATTACGGAATCCAATGGGTGTAAATGTTAGTTTTCCTTACCTAAACGTGGTCCTTTGTAAATATCTTTGTGCATAGTTTGGTCTTGGGTAATGTAGGTTTCGTGTATATAGTCTCACTTTCTTGCTTTTGTTAGGTTAGTTGGTTTTTCGTAGGTTAGTATGCTTTAGAGTAGTTCCTTCTTGTCTTCCTTTGCTTTGCTTTTTCTTTCATCCTTTGGTTAGTTTAGGTGTTTTTATTTTCATTTTCTTTTCAACTGCTATGCTTTGCTTCTGCTTTGCTTATTTGCGGGGTCCCTTCACTTGATGCTAGGCATGTTTGCATACGCAACAACCATTTTATTTCCTGGGGTTGTTCTACGTATTTCTTTGATAAACTTTAATCAAGTCTTCAAAGGGGATAGTGAAGGTCTTCTGTTAGTGTCAAACAACCTAGATATTTGATTCAAAGGAGATAAGTTGTTGGTATAATTTGACATTAATGTATTCTGAAATATTACATTTTTCACTCTTAAGAATCCTCGGGTGGTCATAGATCCTTTTGTGAAGTCATGTTAAGTGAAAAATCTAAAATTCTGCTTCGGTGCCACTGTGATTCTCAGCCCTAAATGCAAGCTTCACTACTTGCAGGTTGAAATCAAAAGAAAAAAAAGGAAAAGAAAAACAATGAAAATAAAAAGAAAAATTCAAATTTTAGGAGGATATGAACAACTCTATCGGGGCTATGGACCCCCGGTCGGTAGTAGAGAAATGTTTGGGAGAATCACACTGACAACTTTGTCGGGGCTATGGACACCTAACTGGCAATGAGGTAATGTCCCAGATGCTTTTGGAATCAAAATAATTATGTAGCTTAACTTGACAAGGCTTAGGTTCCTGTAGTGGCCTAAGGATGGGAATTAACACATATGCACACACTTGGATTTTCAGCATACGGAAGGTTAGACTGACTAGTGGTTTTGATCCTTTGGTTGAATGTTTGGTTTGTTTTTCCTATCGCGAAGGTTGAAACTAGATATTGTAGGTTCATGATTCCATTTTGTCATCAAATGCTCTGGAGCATTTCCCCAACGAGTCGCCATTTGTTGCACATGTTTTTCACACATGTTCCACCGAGGGCAGGGGGTATGTGTAGGATCATGATGGACCAAAAAGTGGCGATATGTAAGTGATATGATGGCCCATGTGGCTAACAACTCTTTTTTACCCAAAATTGATAAAACAAAAAAGGTTTTTAAAGGAGATTCTTAGCTTTCCACCAATATAAATTATGCTTTACTTTGAATTTAATAAATAATTATTATTCAGTTCCTATTTGAATAATGACTAAAGTCCTAATTGATAGGCTGATTGAAAAACATCTATAGCTTTCAAACAGTATCACATTTTTTGAATCTGAAACATGTGTCACTTTCTATGCTTCACATACTATAAGATTAAAAAAAAAATTGAATTTCATGAAGTTTTGACCAAGTTAAGGTGGTCAGACATACGAGTTTTTTATATTTTTTAAAATTTGTAATAAAAAAATTCATAATTAATTATTTACTTGGAAAAAATTACAAAAAAATATGCATCACATCAGGACATGAATCCTCTACTTATATCTAAAATCTTATTAAAAAATATTGTCATTTTATTGTGGTTAGGGTGGTCAAAAAAGACACCTACTTCTTAGTTTTTCCCTGAAATTTAAGTACTACTGCATTGAAATTTCAAAGTTTCACCAAATAATTTAAAAAAAAAATAAACCTAGTAGTTTAGAAACTACATTCAATTTGCTACAGATTCTATTCTTACATAGTTTAAAAATAATATAGATAACTTATTCAAATTTTTATGTCATGTTGCCTAACTTTGATTTTCTAAATTTTCAAGTTACCACTTAAGGGCATGTTTTTTCCATGATGATCCTGCACATACCTAGGGACCCCCTTTCTTCTGCTCCCATTGAGTTATTCTTTCTCCCAGTGGGCTATTTTTTCTCCCGCCTTACTTTGTGTGCCCCTGTCCTTCAGTACAAGTTGGTCACATTCCCTAAAATGTCCAAGCACCCATTTGACCAAATTTACTTATCAAAATTTTACTAAGTCTTGTGTGCCCCTGTCCTTCAGTACAAGTTGGTCACATTCCCTAAAACGTCCACATCCTCTAAACCCTATGGGCCCACAGTTGTGGGTCTCCCTTTGCACAATGCCACTGCCCCTTTGTCATTCAACTAAAGGAAAACTTTGGAAATCCACCTCTAGGGCGAGTCCCGCATCAACCTTTTCCCTCGTGCCCATCGAGAATCATGGACCCATAGCTAAGGGTCACCTCACACGGGTTTTCACTTGCATTCCGTCGATAAGTGGCGGCCGACCCTTGACTTCTGCCCATAGGGTGGGCTCCACAGTTGATTTCTCTTCCCTCACCATCGTCGTGAGTACACCCCTTGGAAATCAACTGAGTCCAAAATTTGTGCGCATGTAGCTCACCATATTCCTGTTGTTATCGCTCATTGATCAAACCCTTACAACTGGCCCAAGTTGCAAATTCAACATTCATTATCTATGACCCCGACCTTGAAACCTAAAATAGAGAAGCTACCAAGGAAAAATAATTATGTGGGTTTTCCCATGTAGGTAGCCTAAGTTCCCACATGGCTATTTGCCTAAACGGCTTTGCACTTACACCATTCTGTTGCGCAAATCCTGCATGCATCACTACCTCGACAATAAAACTTAGTTCACCAACAAGGCAGTGGATCAAACAGACCCTGCAGGTCTACCCTTGTGGACGTTTGTGGGCGGGAAGTCGTTGGCCCTCAATTGTTCTCTAAACGGAAAAACATGATCAGCTTTCTACAAGTGGCGTTGACCTAGTGGAGTTCCACATTGCACTCTTCGCAGCCACTTCTTGCGGAAGTTCGTCTCACAATAGCCCTCCTCACCCAACCAACATGTAGCCCCACGAGCAATATGGCTCTTCTGTTGTGATAAGATTCCACCACATAGAAGGATATAAAAACATTGAAACTTAATGATTGATTGATCTCCTCCATGACATCCTATAAGTAGCCTATGTGACTAACCTTCTCCATGTGCTAGCATTATGAGCCAATTGCAGTGATTCCTTTTAAATCTATAGGACGTTTGTCAGAATCTCTTGAAGTGATTGGTGATTGTAAACTCGTTCTCATTCAAGCATAAGTATCTTATTGCTAAGGATGATGTTTTGTGGGAATTTGTTAAGAAAATGCTACTACATTGTAAGATGTTTGTCGGAGATAACATCTCCCGCAGCATGAAAACCCATGTCTTGAGTGCAGAAGTGAGTGATAGCACGACCGTATTATGGGTCTGCCAACCACGGTGGAAGGGTGGCATAGATAGAGTGTTTGAATTAGTAACAATTACCTAATTCACAATGGTTGACATATGAGGAGTTCGGGCATACGAGGGTAGTTATTAATGAATTTTAGAAGTTTACTACACTATGATCGGAAGTATTGTTCCTCATGATTTGCTAAATCTGATGCACCTTTATTTTGATGAAGTGAAATTCGACGGACGTTTGGTGCAAGTGGTCCATTTGTGGGCTCCACATGTCCCATAGTTGTTGTCTCACAACGTCGCCACCTCGGCTTCCCTCGTCTTATCTCCCGCAAGCTTTCTCTCATGTGGGCTCCGCTAGTGCGGGATTCGTCAGCCCCGACGTTGCTATTTGCGGCACTCACACCATAACGTCCCATGGTCTCATTTGCACATCACTCCCTTCATCGCCCAAATTTGGTACGGGTCCCCATTTTTGAATTAGTGGTAGGAAAGCTTGACTGTGATTAATCCTTTAAATTTCTCTGCAACAAAACAATGATATACTTTTCTTACACACAGGCAAACTTTATCTAGCTTCTAACTCTGCCCTTAGACTTCCAACTCCCAAACAACAACGACTTAGATCTTGAGCCTCTAAAATCCAAATTCCAAATAGCTTACAATTTCAACAGTTCAAAAAATACAATGTCCTCCTTTTCAAAAACAAACAGTGATTCTTATTTAAAAAATAATTATATCGGCATTACACTCAGCCCTCTTTCAAAAACAAAGAAAATGGACAGCTTTGACTATGGCAGTCTTACAAGTTTTTTATGGATGGCTTTTGATTTAGGCAACGGAGCTTCACAACAGCATGTTAGTTATCTTGTACTGGAGGATTCCCCAAACAGGCATCTTCTTTCAATCTCACTTTGAATGGCAACTTACTTTATAGCTGCAACCTTCCCTATTCTCTTCTTTGGACAGCAGCGACTTCAACCTTCTGCACCTTACCAATACAGTGCCTTTTTTTTCTTGCTGACCCACGATCTCACACACTACTCTGATACCAAATGTAAAATCTGAAGAACAGTCTAACACAATGAAAATTGATAGAAATACAATAAAATTAACACAAGAACAGAGGAAACACATAAAATATTTTACACAAACACACAGAGCTTTATTATTTCTCTGATAATAAAATCCATTACATTTGACCTCTCTTTATAGAGGTTTTGCATACCAATTCTAAATATAGTTCATGCATGCACATGACTGTTATAGTCAACATGCAATAACATGCAAATACAAACATTTATTAATTGTTTACTAAAAACTGTTGCATGGAATCTTCAATTAAACGGTGAGGCTCATGCATCATTTTCCAACAGATCAGAGAATGTGTGATGCCACTGAGGACGTCCATCTTGTCATCTTCCCATAACATTTCTTAAGAGAATCCATTCCAATGCGTATTGCAACGTCGGTATTAACTTTGAAGTCAAGAGCAACAGGAGGATGCAAGAGATTGTTCACAAGTGATTACCATAGGGAAGTCCACCTTAGCTCTCCATGAGGGTGATATTCATCAGGGGTGGGTACTACGGAGGCCTTAGTCTGCGGCACCATACCATCTTATCCCCGCAGGATCTTTTTATAGTAATAGCGATACTCTTCTTGACTGGAAAGTCTAGTCTTAGGATGTGCATTTGCGGATGGCTTCAACAGCGTTAAATTTTACTCTATTACGAATCATACATGCCCGCGGTCTCCATTGTTCCCACATCTTTTGGGATGGGTAACCATCACGTTCTACCATTAGGGAGTAATGTTCGAGCGACCGGATTAATATTCTTACTCAACTGCAAATATGGTA
Organism: Sequoia sempervirens; assembly: GCA_007258455.2. Lineage (NCBI taxonomy): Eukaryota > Viridiplantae > Streptophyta > Pinopsida > Cupressales > Cupressaceae > Sequoia > Sequoia sempervirens. The sequence goes on along the minus strand of VDFB02105785.1, from coordinate 496,889,794 downwards.
AACTTAGCGTAAGAGAAGGGCGATTCAGGATCAGGGAACTCACTAGATGTGCACGAGCGCTGACTGAGGGGTCATTAATCCCAAGCTCAATGGCCGCTCCTCAAACAACCCTGCATTTTGACGTTGTGATGAAGTTTTGTGAGACTATACCGGATGGCTACCATCATTCAAATCTCACAAGGATCCTTTTACAAGCCTAGTCGTTGTGGACGCCGCCTGCCTCTCGGTCATTTTCTAGCAGTATCTTATCGTCAGCCCTCCACACTCTTTTTCCTACAAATGGCATTGGAACATGACTGCCTGCCCGATCCTCCTATGCCTATACTCATTGTATTTAGCTTCCAATAATCTTCTTCACATGAATCATTCACGTGGTAGGGTGGTGGAATTCTTGTCACATTGCTCAAACGTGGCGGCTATGGTGCGGGCTTCCTTTGGTCCATCGCCGTTATTTACGACATTTCTATCCCAGCCACTCGCACTCTTCCTCCCACATCGTGTTTCTATTGTGGCCACCCGCATTCATTATTCCACGCTCACTTTTAAGGACGGGGTTGTCACCTTCTCTGTCGGCGTCGAACCAAAGGGGAGACCATTCAGGCCGTAGAGGTATCATACAACATTTTAATGGTATTCTCGTGAGGATTTCTGCTTATATCTATTGTGAAGCGCTTGAAACACGACCGAAAGCATGAGGGAATGCTGATTCCAATAGAAATACATGAGTATCGGCCTCTCTCTCATTCCAAAAATGGAAACCATTCCTTTCTAAGGCTAAGTCATTGTTATCTATTAAAGAGAGCTTGACGGATTCAAATACCCTGAACTCAAATAAATTCACGAAGTAGTTCAAACGGTGAAACCAATGAAGGCGCGAATAATTGTGCAGGTCAAACACATGGGGAGGAGTTCAATCATATCAGTACGCCGGGGGTAATCTATACCCGCAAGCATGGAACATGTAGCATGATGCATTATTACCTCATGTTGTTATGGCATTTTATGGCGTTCGAAGGACACTGGAGGAGGGATGGATCTCTAAGTAATGATGATAAATCATGCATGGTTATTAGCTAATCGACCTTTTGTATGTCTTCAAGGGGTAGCCAACTCCTCTTTTGCGGGTTTCGCTTAAGTCTCCGCCATCCTCATCTTGTGCGGAAGCTCCCACCCTCTTCGCCGTTACTGACGGTGTTCTCTAGCGGCATCCCCACAAGATATTCCCGTAGAAGGTGGAAACCCACCTTCTCCTTTCTGCAGTCTTCAAGCTTGGAA
>VDFB02105785.1:496874374-496888419 GCA_007258455.2 Sequoia sempervirens | reverse complement strand
GGTCATACTGAGTCCTTCCTTCTACCCTTCTTTCACTAGTGCAACTATTTATTTCTCTTTTGGAGAGGAGTTTTTTCCCATGTGGTTTTCTCCTTTTCTCTAGTTATGAGAGATTTCATTTGTTTGTACATGGATATCTCATTAGGCCCTGTAATTGAGACTCATCCATGCATCTATTATTACATTCTTCTTCAAGGTTTTTAGCTTCTCCATAAGTTGATCTTAAGGGGGGTTTTGGGAGAAATTAAGATGATCACTTAATAATAATTATTAAGTCCTTTATTACTTTAATTATTTAATCTAAACTTGTGAGTTTTTTCTATTATTAAATTGAGCTATTTATAGGTTAAGTTGTCTCATGGCATAGGATTAGAACATTCGTCACAATCTAATCAAATCCTCATCTAAGATTTTTTTTTTTTGCTTTTATAAACATTTACCTTTCATTGTAATCATTCATTCAGAATAATTCATTACATAATTAGTTGCTTTTTTGGATCATCTCTTCTCAAGGTATCAATGACTTTTTCTCGTTTGTGATATGCATTTTGGTTACAGGTGATTTCTAGGAGTTGTGGGGTTTGCTATCGACTCCAATTGTTGTCTCATTGTACATAATTAAAACACATGTCAAGATCTTGTCTAATCCTATCTCACAACTTTATCTTTATAAGCAAGGCACCATATGTACATTATATTCAATCCAATTCCATTGCAATCTTGACTATTGCATATTGACCATATTATCTTGCTTCCATTATTGCAAATTCAAGCTCTTGCTTTTCTTTCTTGTAGAAGGTTGATTTTTGGTTTTGTAGGTGATCCTAGAGGCTCAAGTCCTTGAGTGACTAACAATTGGAAGAGTATTGGCAATGGCAATTAAGGAATAACCCCCCTAGGTCATTCAAGATGCAACATTCTAGCTGAACAAGTGTAATTTGAACTACTTCCCATAGTGTTCACATTGGTGGAACTCAAGAATAGGTTGTATTTGCAATGTTATCCCTTGCAAATAGAGCGCGCTAATTAAAGCAATAACCCAACAAAGAAATTGCATGGGATGCAAATCTTGTGAACAAATCCTCAATTTCACAAGTGGTGGGCCCAATAAGATTCCCTCATTGATTACTCTTTAAAAAAAATGTATTGAATTGGTTCCTAGTATACTAACTTGACAAAGCTAATTTTTGTCCCTTGTTTTTCTCATTCTACATATGCTTGTTTTTTAATTTTTCATTGCTTTCTAGTATAGCCATTTTACCTAATATTTTTTTAACTTTTGATACTCGTGTAAATCTCTCTATCCTCCACAAATTCTATTTTTCTCATTAAATGTGTGCTTATTTATAGTTTTCTCTAACTTCCTTGTATGACCTTTCAACCTAATAGTTTCTCTTTACCTTTTGACCTAATACAAATATTCATTTTGTTTCTCATTAAATATATGCCTTTTTTTAAGTTTTTCCTTGCTCCCTTTCTCAATCTTTTGTGGCTCTTGACAGAACACAAATACTCATTTTCTCTCTCATTAAATATATGCTTTTTTCTATTTTTCATTGCTCCCTTGCTCAACCTTTTTACCTAGTGGCTCCTGACAGAACACAAATAATTACGTAAAAATCTCTTTCTATATTTCTCATTAAATGTACATTGTTTTTAGTTTTTCCTTGCTTCCTTAAAAACTTTTTTACCTAGTGTTTTGACAGAAACACAAATAACCAAGTGAATCTCTTCTTCATATTCTGTTTTCTTTCAATAAATGTATATGTTTTTTTTTTTTTAAACCGTTGCTTCCTTGCTTGATTTTTTACCTATTCCTTTCTCCTTAGATTTTGACAGAACACAAACAATTGTGTAATTTCTGTAGCTTTGTTAATTACTGCAAATAATTGAACTTAAAAGGTCGTCAACTGACATAAATGATCAAAATTCATAAGACTCCTAAGCTCACGTACAGCTTCTAAAAACTCTACAATAAACCCCATATACAAAGCAAAACAATAGAGACGTACACCACTCAGTAGATAAAGCTAGAGGAATTACTACTGGCATTTCAAGAAACTAAAAACTGTAGAAGCAACATGCTAATAAGATTTGTAGGGCTAGTAAAAGTATATATACAAATTAACCATTAGAACAAGCAGGCTTGGAAATCCAAATGTGGTTTCAAAGTGGAGGAAATCCCTACCTACCAAGTAACATTAATTGAATCTTATGTGTTTTGTTCATTTTAATAAGCCTAAGCAGAGCATTATTGCAAAAGATGGAAAAGCATCTTGAAGTTGTATAAAAGAATCACTTAAAATATGATTTTCTAAAGAGCGGCCTATAACTTACAGAAAGAATGATCCATTGTGGGCATACTTAGCTTATTAGATTGGGCATGTCCAGAGCACAGAATGCAGCTTCAATGGAACTCTGGTAGGTGTGTGAAACACCATCAAATTACTAGTGAATCATGATAGATATTCCAAAAGACTAAAGGAAATATATGCATCATTTGAATTCAAGAATTTATAACCCAGTTCGCTGGAATCACTAGAAATGACAGCCAATTTTTGGGTCGATCAGTCACATTTTTACAATTAGACAAAATGACACGGTTTAACAACCTCACTAAAATCCATCGGAAACGCTGACAGCAAGAATCGCAAGCTAGAATAATAATGTCTATTAACAAGTCTTGATTGGTACATTCTTGCAGTTTTTGAAGTAATTTCCAGTTCAGCTTTAGTTTCACAACATATAATGTGGCAATTTTCCAGCTACTACTGAAAGAATGTTCCAAAGTTTTAAAAAAAAAATGGCTGTGTTAAAGGCTCTGTTCAATTAACATCGTAAAATACAAACAAGATAAAAGAAATTCTGTTTTCTGGATTTTGCGTTTATCAAGAAAAAGTCTAATTCAAATACAAAGCTCGTAACTATATAAACAAAATAGATTCAATCGTTCAGACAACTACTGCATCAATTGGGAGAGAACTTCAAAAATGTAACAAAATTGGCTATAAAGAGTCTAAAGACCATTATCCTTACAAAGATAAATTCGTCTCCAGCCGCAAGCATATATCTTCTTTCCCATATTTATAACTTCAGTGGTGAACCTTATCAATCTTCCTTCTTTTCTTTTCTCAATCGGCCTTGAACGTCTCCAGCATATGGGTAAACATGGTATGCATACTGTTGCATAACAGAGAAAACAACCATCTCTAAACATATAAGTACATTTTGCAAAGCTGTCTGAATATGTTGCACATCTAGCCAGAAATGGTGAGAGCGGATAATGCCAGTTGATGCTAATATGTCAAGAACAACACCCTGCAGTCATCAGAGAAAACAATTAATTCATATAATTGCTCAACCTGGATAGAAGATTATTAGCATAAGATAAATGCAACGAAGTAAAAGTAACTGTTACCTTCTTTAAGATTCCAAAGCAACCAAAAATGTTCTTAATTCTTTTTAGCAGAGCAGATCTAGTATAGAAAAAATAATAAAATCAGATTGGCATGACATGCATACCTGCCAGAAACAGAAAAAGACAATTCCTTTGACGCACATAAACTTCGCTAGGGGCTTGTGGGGTGCCAGCTCCTTGGCAAAGACATGATAGAACATCACCAAAGAGTAAAGGGCCAAAGATACAGAAATGTTCAATATAATTGAAAAAGTCCAACTGATCCATTGTGCGTATAGACCAAGCAATTGCAAGACTATCATCAAAATTGATAAAACTGGCCTTATGATAGCAAATTGCCATGTCCAAAACTTCAGAAGTTTTAGCGTGTTATGATCCAGATGCACAGTACGAGGCTGATAAGACACAACAATTTATGAGTAGATTGTTGAAATAACAAACCTCAAATATAAACATTCTACTATTGAAGAGTATTATTAATTATCAGCCCCAATCAACACAAGGAAACTTATTAAATCTTTGGTTATACAAGCCGCAAATCATACAGCTTCATTGATGAAGAATCATGCAAAAACTAGACAAGAATCCATATATTAAAAATCTAAATTTATTAATTACGTAGCTTTAAGTTGGCTGTACCTGGAATAGTGTCATGGGAAATGAATGATGGATCTCTCTACCCTTAATTTCATCAGGTACCCTGTTCTGACTGATTGATATATTCAAATAGCTATACATCAAGGCCAGGAATTTTGCAATAACCTGAACACCAGTAAAAACATATTCTTTGTTAATGACTACAAAGTGATTTGGTGTTTTTGACTAACAGAATAAAATGTCAAAGATGTAACCAAGATATTTTTGTCTCACTCAGTCATCACAAGATGTCCCTTACTGTCTCACAAATGAGATACAGATTATGTAATTATAAAATTAAGAGATTTATAGCAAATCAAAGATGGTGATTACTTCTTTAGAAATAAGTTAAAAAATTAGCACAAACGTTTTGATTGTGTGTACAACGCCAAAGTTCAGATGACATGACCACTTACCAGGCCTTCATAACACTCTTTAATTGAATCCAACACCATGAAGAAGGTTTCACTTCCTTGAATATCCACCAGGCCAACAAATGCATCAATAGCATACAGAGGGGCCATTAATATAATTATAACAATGGCCTTCTGTTCCTTGGGATTCTTCCAGTAGAACAAGTGCTGGGATAGCAACTGCACTGTGAAATGCATGCTCAACATTGTGCAGCCTGCAGCCCCAAGAAGTGTCAAGGTTCTCCGATCCATCTGCATTATATCCATCTTGCTCCACTCCTCTCCTTTGGTCTAACACCTACAGTAAAGAGGAAAATTAACTTCATGAACATAAGGTAAAAAGTGCACCAGATTTTTGGAGCCTGCTGGAAAGAAGCGTATTATTATATTCTAAATATTCAAATAACAGTTTGAATACTAGTGAAGCTTCTAATGGCCACACAGAATCCCACAGCAAGAAATCTACATAATACCCAAAGCGTCATCAATTTCCAAGACAACAGAAACTAAATCAGGTATTTTCTAATTGCATCTGCAAGCACCAATAATAATGTGAATACCTTCAAAATTTCAAATAACTAAATCCATTCATTAAAAATGGAGCAAGCATAAGAAAGTTAGAAACATACAGAAACTGTCTGACACACAAGAAGCAGACACACAAACACACATGCACACCCAAATACACCCACTGTATATGCGCGTGCACATACGCACTCACACACAAAACAGACAAACAAATAAACACACACAAAATATACATAAACAAACAATCACATACACACAAACACGCCCACCATGCAAGCGCACGCGTGCATGCCCTCATACATACACATATGCATAGTTGAAAAATTCGCCAAATTGAAAAACTTGCCAAGCCCAAAAAAATAGGTAAAAACTCGGCAAAAAAACTCAGCAACTTAAAAAATTGCTTAAATTTCATTAAAAACGTATTTCTTTTTGCAAAAATAAATGATAAGATGCATCCAATGAGTCAATAAATGAGTACATAAAAGAAACAAACTGAGTCTAGTTGTATATGATTGATTTGAAAGCAAATTGGGTACAAAATGGCATCCTCATGTGGAATGCGCTGATACTGATAGTCTGAAAAAAAATGAAAATAGCAAATTGTTTTTTAAAACTTAAAGTAAATATTACACTAATATATTTTACAAATTAACATCTTCCTCTTCCCACGACTAGTGAAAACTAGGGGAGAAGTAGAACTAGAACACGAAATATACACGTCTTGCCACCCCCACACATACACAGAATAACCAATCACAAACAGAATGTATACACACCCAAAGATAAAGATGAAGTTACACACACAAAGAGTAAGGAGACAAAAACACGAAATATATACACACCCAAAGAGAAGAATAAAGTTTCATACCAATTCTAACTTTCACACACACGAAGAGGGTGTAACTAATCATAAAGAAGAAATATAAACACACCCAAAGAATAACATTACATGCACACAGTAAGCAGTCAAAAACATCAAGTATACACAGATGCAAAGAGAAAGATAAATTCTCATGCCAATTCTGACTTTCATTTATTTACAGAAAACCTACATTGATATCTAAAATCTAAGTTACCGATTCACCTAGAAAAGGTCTCGGATACAATTCGATTCGATTCGGAATCGAGATTCGATAAGGATTCGATTCAAATTCGCCCAGGATACGGGTATAGGCTTGTGGATACGGGCAAGATACGAAACCCACCCTGTGGGTACGAAAATTTCGTACCTGGTACGTACCCGGACCGAATCCGACTGTTTGAATGCCCAGGCCGCGGAATATTCAACGTTTTTGACACTTTTTAATTTTTTTTTTTTACTTTTAGTTGACTTCTAAATAATAATAGAAGCTGGGCCCGGGCATTTCATTCAAGTAATTACTTACCTTACATGTCATCTGGTTGATTTTGCTTGGCTATAGTAGCCTTTTATTTTACATTTAGTTGAGGTAAAGTTTGTCAAGCTGATTCATTTTATTAATTTCATGTGTAAACTGTAAATAGTTTATTCTGTGGTTGTGATAATTAGACAGTTAAGAAGTGCTCTTGGTTCTTACTAGAAATTAATTATGTTTAGCTTCTGCTTCCACTTGCAGCAACTAGAAACATTCAACATCCTCTTCAAGGGTTTTTGTTTACAATTTCTTCTCCACTTTGACTTTTGCATGTGGTGTGATCTTGCACCATAGGTATTGCATATATGATGTAGCCAGTGCTATAATTTGACATTGTTTGTTTGATTTTTATCAGTCAAATGTTTTAACTTATTGAAGAAGGGTTTTCCTACAATGTAAGGCCCTACTTCCCATCCCCCTTGCATAGTAAAATGGCCCTCACATTCTTTTAGCCAACATAGTCAGCTAGTGTTTAAGATTCATTGCCAGACTTGAAGTGCTCGTGCTCTTATTGTTTGGGGTTTTTTTTGAAATTTTTCTTGATGATGTGTTGTGAAAACTAAAAACGAATTAAAAAAAACCTGAAAAGAGAAATGTAAGAAAGGTAGTTAGAATTCCTACCAACACACTCTTGGCAGGCAAAATTAGTTGTCCTTTCTCCATCTCAATTTGTGGTAAAAGTCAATGTTGTAGGATATGTCTGGTTTAAATTCCTTGTATGTATACCACCCTACCAGGCACATATGGGCAAATCGGTAACTTAGCTAATATTTTAATATTTGACTATGAAAGTGGTGGTGTATTTTCGCTATGTTATTTGGCTATTAAAATGGTGGTGTATTTTGAACTTAATTACTACTGCAAATATGTATATATTTCTGATTTTTATATGTTTTTGTATTAATGTACCCAACCCCAAAAAAAATTTTGACCGAATCCTGTACCGGATTCTCGTACCCATACCAGAACCCAAAAACGAATCGGTAATTTAGTCTAAAATTTATCAAATTGAATTGCAGAACAGTAATAACCTGTCCCTAATCTAAGTCCTCACAATGCAACTTCCATCCATATAAAATTTTGTTTCAAACACAAATCACCTTAATTGGATATCTAAATCTCAATTTGACAAAATAAAGATAAAGCACAATAAATATAAATAACTAACGAAGTTTAATGTGGGCTAGGATCCTTTCGTGGCATAAACCAACAATCTATGCACACTAATTAGGCAATGATTTCTCAATCAGACGTGGCAAACCCTCTTTTCCTGCATGCAGAGGCGAGAATATTGGGATTTTAGTGTTCACAAAGCTGGGGTGATTCCTCCCGTGATTGGGTTGTATCCCCAGGTCACCAGAATCGCCTGCCTGTAGGGATCAGTGTGTATCGCATGCTAGAAAGTTCCTCCACATTCTCTGTTTGAATTTGGTCATTGTAATATATAAGGGTTAGAGTTTGATAAACAAATAAACGAATCTCCATGGCATGGGACGGCATTAGCTATCGTGTATGCAAAGCCCTAAACACAGCATGGCTTCTGCTTAAATTATGAGCAAGAAATGCAGGGCTTCCAGACCGACATTAGGACCAGTAGCATATAATCGACCCGATCAAAGGGGAACTGAAAGTGTAAAACACTGTAAGCCAGACTCTCCCCTAAATTGTGGCCAGATTGATTGCTGGAGGCTGAGTCCACATTCACCATTGGCATTGGGACATACGCAGCTGTAAGAGTACATTGTTATGGCGATCAAAGGTCAAAACAACTAACTGGTTGACAACTGTCCACTACCGGTCTTTATTTGTGGATTTACATTTGCAGGTAAAATGATCCAAGTTTATTTCCTTACTACGGGATGTTTTACAAATTGAAAGCGTAAATCTCCATTCGAGGAAGGCTACAAAAACCTCAAATGAAACGAAATTCCTGGCAAAATATCCCAATTTAGAATTTTAGTGTGGATTTACAATTAAAACTTTCATAGTTCAATTGCCACACAGTAACTATCGCACCATAACTCCTTATGCTGAATAACAACCGCAACTCCTTATGCTGAATAACAGCCATAACAACATTTCATCCAAAAAAAGAAAGCGCAAAATAAAAATCAAGAAAGGAAAAATATGACTAACTTGAGATTACTAAACAGGGACAGCAGAATCTGACGTGTTCAAGCCGTCTGCAGATCCAGATGGCTTTCAAAGGTTAATGTAACCACTACAGGTGCTTAATGCAATAAAGTGTGCTTGTTGTAGACATGAATCTAGGCTACTATCTTTCAATACATGTCAAACCCAACTAGAATCGAATCGATTATGCCTAAGTGAATGTGTCCACTACCGGTCTTTAGTTGTGGATTTATATTTACAAGTAGAATGATCCAAGTTTACTTACAATTTGGATATTTAGTGTGGATTTACAATTAAATCATTCAGAGTTCAATTGCCACACAGTAACTATCGCACCATAACTCCTTATGCTGAATAACAACCGTAACTCCTTATGCTGAATAACAGCCATATCAAGATTTCATCCATAGAAGGAAAGCCCAAAACGAAGATCAAGAAAGGAAAAATATGACTAACTTGATATTAATAAACAGGGGCGGCAGAATCTGACGGATTCAAGCCGTCTGGGGATCCAGATGGCTTTCAAAGGTTAATGTAATCACTACAGGTGTTTAGTGCAGTAAAGTGTGCTTGTTATGCACGCCGCAGTTCCATGTGCACATGAATCTAGGCCAGTGTCTTTCAATACATGTCAAAACCCTAACTAGAATCGAATCGATTATGCCTAAGTGAATGTGTGTCACTATATCTTTGCAACCCAACTGGTAACTTCTAAATTAGGTGCTGCCCAAATGGAGATTTGTCGATATTTTTGAAACCCAATTGGCGATCAATAGAAAAGGAAGTTGCCCAAGTGATGATTGCTCAATATTTCTGAAGAAAAATGCAAAAATTATTAAAAGTGATAATACATACCTGAGGGTTCTTAAGTATATATATTGGAGATAAGCACCAGAAATGAAGGATCGGGTCTTTGCTTCAGAATTCCGTGTTTCGAGCTGATAATATTACCCAAAATCTCGATCCAAACAGTTTACCATAATACAACTATTGGATAATCTACATCCCTGCTTCGACGGGCTTTATGTTGGTGATCTTTGACCCAGAGGACATCGTGACATTAACGGAAATGAAAAGAAAATATAGTTAAATTTATTTACTTATGTACCTATTTCGGTCTATGGAGAGCAATTTTTTTGAAAATGTGATTGAATTATCATCGGATTCTTTTGTATGACGTGTATTGTTGTGTGACGTGTATTGTTATGAGGAACGGTACAGAGAAGATTAGCGTGGGCCGGCAAAAGGATGACTCGCACAAATTGAAAAATGTATTTTATTTTAATTTTCAATAAATTAATAAATACTGTCAAATGTGAATAGCTGTATAGATAATTTTTCAATTAGGTCGTTGAATGGTAATAAATATTTTAACATTTATGACAATAAATAGCAGCATAAATACGCTCTGACATAAATATCTATGTAAGGTATGATTTTTATTTAGTTTTAGCTTTATTTCGATGGAATGATTTAATATAATATATATTTATTAATAATTTTTTATGTTAAATTTAATTTATGATTTTTTATTTATTTTTACTATTTTAATTTATTTAGATTTATTTTTATTTTACATATATTTTTATATATTTATTATTATTAGTTATTTATTTTATTTATATGGATATGTTTGTTTACACTTTTTTTTTTCATTAAAATTAGTATTTTGTTGTCTTAGGTCAATCTTGAGCATCTTCAAATTCATCTTAAAATATCTAACTTCAAATTTAGATTTTAAAACTTCCACCCTTTTCTAATAGTCATTATAAGTTGATTTAGAACATGTTTGGACAACTTAGTGTAACTTGGTGTTATGTATCTGTATTTAATGACAATCATTTGTGCAATTAATTCATAGGTTATCGCAAGGAGAAATCAAAAGAATATGTAAAGCAAAAAGAGTAATTATTCTAGGAACATTTCAATTCAGTGCTTAAAACGAACTTAATAGATCATAATCATAAAAGACATTTGTAGGTTTAAGAATGATGTCTTTCATTATTCAATTAAAATCATAAAGTCAATCTTAATAAGAGGTTGACTTAGGAAAATTTGACCTTATTGATTCAACAAACTCACCTGAAGTGTTTGTAAACACTACCTTGATAAATTCAAACACAAAGAAAAAGACAAATAAATTTATGTGACAGCTATTTTTTAGATTCTTATCACATATTATAGCTTAGTCCCATTCATTATGGCATTCATGTTGTTGGTTCCCAAACCTACTTTCATTAATATCTCAGGAGATGCAAATTCTTATAAACAAGAATATTTAATGGTTAGCCAACAAACAAGAGAAATAAGATTTCTCTCATGCACTTCAAGCTTTGCAAAACCTAGGTGGGTAATCCTATTAGATACACTAAATTAAATTAAGATTCTATTTCAATAAATAACAAATATGAAAACTCACACAAAGTAAACAAGGATTTGTAAATTTATGGGGAGTGAATCACACGTTCCATGTACTTTTTAAATGTTGACATGGATTTGAATAAAGTTATAGAGATAAATTATCCTTTAATAGATTTATCATTTTAGAATCAATTAGGTGGGGAGGATTTCTCTAAATAATAATCAGTGCTTATCTAAGGAAATATAGAGTCAAATATGACTATCAATAATATCTCTTAGTAATAATGATTCTAATGGCTTTTAGACATTTACCATTGCTTAAATACAATAGTGAAACTTGCAAATGTGGTTCTAACAATTTATATCATTATCAATAATCATTTGTAGCATTTGTATTCCCCATTATTATTTGTCAAAGATTCATATTATTCATTGAATAATGAATAACACAAAATCATAATTCAACACATCAAATGTGTGTGAAGGAACTTGAAACCTTTAGTTATTTATTTCATAGGAACACAACACAATAGAAGGAGATGACAATAAAATGAAAACATTCATTCATATAACTCAAACAAAAATAAGCCTTAAAAAAAGAATGGAGATAAAACCATTTTCTTTGTTATTTCATCAAACAAAATTTACATGTATTACAAAGCATTTCCCCCGCTTTTCCAAACTCTTTTTACAATAAAATGATCCCTTCCTTAAATAGTGAAAGCTATGAAGAATAGCCTCGTGGGGGTGTGTGCACCAATCTATGACACAAAAATGGTACCAAATTGCAAAAAAAAACTGTAACAAGCCATATTACGCTCTCCAAATAGGCTTGGTAATACCAAGCCTATTTTGCGAGCGCCAAATGGCTTGAATTTTGCAATGAATGTTTGCGAACCCTTTCTTCTTCTCTTTCTCTACCAGGGAGACTATATACATGAAATGAACATTTAATAAGTTGACATTTACATATGGACATTTACTTTCTTATACTTTAAGTTATATTTCATGTATATAGTTTCAAGATGTTTGAGAGTGGTTTTGGATCTCTAGGAGTTATAATGCAAATTCTAGTTTTTAGAAGATCTTAAAAAATTTAGACTTAGTCAAATTTCAGTAATCAGCATGTCAAATTTTAGTAATTAGGAGGTCAAATTTTAGTAGTTAGCAAGTTGTATAATCTTTCACTCTCACTCTCTCCTCTCTACTATCTATCTCTCCACTCCCTCTCTCTCCCTTCCTCCCTCTCTCCTCTCTCTCTCTCTCTCTCTCACACCCCTCTATCTCCTCCCTACATCTGCTCTCTCTCTCTCTCTCTCTCTCCTCTCTCTCTCTCTCTCTCTCTCTCTCTCTCTCTCTCTCTCTCTCTCTCTCTCTCTCTCTCTCTCTCTCTCTCTCTCTGTCTTTGTGGTGCAGGGGCATCATATCACCAAAATAAGTCAATAAATTTCATTGTAATCCTAAAAATGAAATAGTATAAGATTATATGTAGTAGGGTCATGAAGGTAAAAGCATAAGGTTGCAAGTTTATAAGTTGCATTAAGTAACATAATTGTAATTACACCAGTTATATGCTTTCAAAAGGTGGTTGTTTGGTAGTTGTGGACATTGGGGGGATTGAACAGCTTGAAAAATGTTATAAACTCCTTGGGGAAGCCTGAGAACAAGTTTTTGTTGCCAAGTGAATACAATAGTCTATGAAGATTTCATGTTTTCTTGTTGTTTTCTCTGTGTTTTCAGTATTTTCTCACTATTAGTAGGATGTATAGGCTTCACATGTATTATTTACTCATATGAATATGTAGAAAGATGTTCTAAATTGATTTTGGTGCTTTGACAGGGATTATTTTTGAACATTAAGGCTTGAAAACCTCTAAATCCTCCATATCGGGGTTGAGTAGACATAAGGGTTTTGGATCCATTGTAATGGCCTAAACATCATCCCACCTACCGTATTTACTTGTAACTCAATAGGATGATGCATTTGGATGTAGGGAATGACTTACTATGAGTAGGCGGCGTGAAATAAAGTTTCCTTGGCTTGTAGCATGAAAAACAGGGCTGGAAGTGTGTGGTTTCCCTTGAAAGAAAGATGGTTCAGACCTAGGAATTAATGAAACAGCATTGACAAAGACCTAATGAGTGTTCTTTAAGCATGAGGGGACCTAATTAAGGATTTCTAAGTAGTTGGTGTGTTCTGGAATGGTTGGGAATGTGGAGAAACAATAAGGGTGCCCCAAAACCCTAGTTCCTTGTGTTTTTAGGAGGGTTTTTGGATTGGAAGCTTAGTTGTGCACTTGGAGGCCTAAAACCTGGAAAATATGTGGTTTTGGATCATTCCTCAAGACTTTTTTTTGGGTTTGGGAGTCTAGTGAGGAAAATAAAAGGCGGTTCCTTTGGAAAAGTGGCCTAAAATTGTGAAATTCTTGATTTTGAAGTCTTTGATCCAAAAGAGTGGTGTCTATTTCTTTTATATGTTAAATAAACCTAAAAAGGGTCCTTGAATCAATGTTTTTTTTCTTATTGTTTTGGAAGGATTTGGACAAAAGGCTGAAAAATTGGTTTCCCTGTACTACAAGGGAGACTATTGACAAAAGGTGAGTTTTGATGATTTAGTGGAATCTAATTTTAAGATTGAATGTAAATGGCTAAGTTGTCATTAGAGGCATGTTGAGGGACTTTTTCAGGGTCTTGGTGGATATTTGTAGTTGTTTTGTAGATGGGAGGAATAAGACTCCTTGAGGGAGAGTTGATGCTTGATGGATTGGAGGTATTAAGAAGAAGAGTCCATTGTTTTGAATTGATACTAGCAATTGTTGTGATTAACCTTCACCTTGACTCTGCATCACTCTCTACCTACCTCTCCCTCCATCACTTTGTATCTCACATATGTCTCCCTCCCTACCTCTTTCCCTCTCTACTCTTTATCTCTCCTCTCCCTCTACCTACATCTCTCTCACACTCTTTATCCCTCTCTTCCCCCTCTTTCTCTCTAACTCTCTCCTCTCTATCTCATAATTCTCTCCCTCTCACTCTCTCCTATCTATTTCACCACTCTCTCCATCTCTCTCTCTCACACACAAACTTCTATCTCCCTCCCTAAATCTCCCTCCCTCCCTCTGTCCCCTCTACTTCTCTCTATCTCTCCTCTCCCTCCCT
>VDFB02105785.1:496856638-496874274 GCA_007258455.2 Sequoia sempervirens | reverse complement strand
ATATATATATATATATGAAAAAAGTAGAATTAAACCAACAAATAGACGAACTAATGAATTTATATTTTATTTCACTATTTTCTCAAGAAGGACTGCAATACAACTAACTTTCCAATTTGGAGGAATTTGAGTTCCTTAAACACAATTGAGTTTCGAATAGATATTTTTCCTATTACAGTGAAGATACTTCTTAATCAAGTTCACAAAAGACAATGGGATCTCCGCCTTGAGAATGAAAGCTCGCTGTCCTTTTCAATTTTCCATTCCTTATCTTCAAAAGACAATCTTCAAAACCTTCATCAACAAAAGGGAACTTTTATTCACAGTGAAATTAAAATGCAATCAGTTGATCTACAATAATATTCACTTGAAAAATGATTGTTTGAGTCCTCTTTTGAAAGAAATTTCTCTTAAATGTATTTAGCAAGAAAAACTAAGCACATGTAATTAATTATGCAAACTATGAACATTTAGTGAACTGTGTTGCATGGCATTGTACAACAGTATCACTTATCATCAATATTTACCTAAAAATCTCACATTTTGGATTTCTTTCATGAAAGGAGAACAAAATTGTCACCAACGAGTGCTTCATGGAAATTATGAAGCCTTAGAATACCAAATTCGGTAATTGAAGCTATAATAGGACCTTAGAAATGTCGAAACTCTCAAATTCAACATGGGAAAGAATTCCATTAAGTTAATTATATGTATAGGAAATTGTTTGAATTCACGTTTTATGTCATAATCAATGAAATAAGTCTGTAGGATAAATTTTAACACTCAATAAATTAGTAAACTAACTGTCTATTGTGCTACTACTAGCATATAGGAGAGTAAAATTGAGTTCTACCAAATCTTCACTCTTCAAAGGAAACATCAAATGCTTATAAAGGAAATTCAGTTCATTGCACTTCCCTAAATAAAATGAGAATTACAACGCTTACTTTTTTTCCAGTGGATAATTGACCCTAATTGACTTAGGTCCACGACCACTAAATTTGTCATAGTGTTTAATGATCCTCAAAATGTAATACAAACACTAACCTATCAATGCTTTTCCACATTTCCAAAATGACACAAGAGGTCGCCATTGTCTTCATTCAGGTCATGCCTGTTCCTAACAAGAAAATTAAATGGTTACAATAGAATTTTTCATCACCTTCAGATGAAACCTTGTTTCGAGCACTCAACATAAATTGTAAATATATAAATATAAAAGAATGAATCTCTAGTGTATTACCAGTTCGGTCAAGAATTGATGGACTAATGCCAAGAGAGTTTACAAAGAAGTTTCTTGTTGAAAATGTTTGTGAATTCAATTATCCCCAAATCCTATTGTATAAAGACCTACAAAAGCGAACTTATCAGTGCCCCAATATATGCACAAGAATTAGATTGTTGCATAGTTAATCTTTTTGCTCTAAAATAGAGGTTATGTAAACCTTAATGCTCTATTTCACCTTTGATATTAACCATCCATGTCTGAGGGCCCCCTTTTTCTACATGCAACTCAAAACATCAGAATTTCGATAGTAGAGCTTAATAGTACATGTTTTTTAACAAATACTATAATAAAAGACAAATCTTTCTTACTACTCTCCACCCATCCACCCCCGTGCATATTTCTGGCTCACACAAAGTTGCAATTTTAACCATAAGCTCACATAGAGAAAATTTAATCACTGGCTCACACAAAGAAAATTCAATCATCGGCTCACACAGAGCAAGAGTTAGCATCCATATTATATCATACTTAATCCCCTATTAACTACAGAAAGAAAAAAATAACATAAACAACAAATATATCTTACCTTTTTCCTTCCTCCCTATTTGATCTCTCTTCTGCTACCTCTTCCTTCTAGCCCCCTTCATCTTACCCTAAATTTGTTTTCCAATCTGTTACAACACTCTCCCTCCCTTTTTTTTCTTCTTTGTATTTCTTGAAAAACAAAACTAAGAAAAAGAATATGGACTATAAAATTCTCCATGATAACCACTAAATACCATTATTTACGTTACTTAACTTGTTACTTTAATTACCAACTATTTCATGATTCCACCAAACTTAATTACATCCTCAATAGTTTATGTTTTATAACATTCTTAATCTAAAAGAAAAAATAACATTAAAAGTTTAATGTCCAACTTCTAATCATTTTGTATTACAAACAAAATTTGGTTATGACCCTACATTTCTTCCCCTCTAAAAACTCGACTTCCTCTTGGAAGTTAACCAAAAATATAAGGAAATGAGGATTTCATTTTGTAAGTATCCTCCCAAGTAGCAGATGATACATCATAAGGGTCCCATTGGACCTTGACCTAATCCAGCTGTCGTCCTCGTAGATTCAGTGTTCATTCTTCTAAGATGCAAACCGGTTCTAGTGTTAATTGCTCATCTTGCACCACCTATAAAGCATCCCACTCAAATACATGAGAAGAATATGGTACATATTTCTTAATAAAAGATACATAAAAAACACTATGAATACGCAACAGGCTGGGTGGTAATACTAAGCAATATGCAACTGATCCAATCCTTTCCATAATTTCATAAGGTCTAACATATCTAGGTGCCAACTTGGAGCCTTTCTAATAATGAATAGAGCTCTTAAAAGGTCTCACTCATAGGAAAAATTTCTCCCAACTTGGAATTCCCAATCCAATCTTTTCTTATCTATGTACTGCTTTTGTTGGTCTTGGGCTATCTATAAATGTTCACCAATACGAACAACCTGTTGTTCCAAATCTCTAACAAGTTCGGGTATGATAACAATGCAATCTTTCATTCGATTCCAACTTAAAGGAGTTTTATAGGGTCTACCATAGAGAGCTTCATATGATGCCATATTAAGAGAAATGTGATGGCTATTGTTATAAGCAAACTCTACCAAATGCAAATAATCCTCCCAATGAGACTGCTGATCCATCACATACATTCATAGCATATCTTCCAAAACTTGATTTACTCTTTCATTTTTTCAATTAGTCTCTGGATGATAAGAAGTACTAAAGTTGAGTTGAGTTCCTAAAGCTTGTTGAAGTGTAGACCAGAATGATGAAGTGAAAATTGGATCTCTATCTAAGATGTTTTTCCTTGGCACACCATGAAGTCAAACTATGTCATGAAGAAAAACTCTAGCAACTGAAACAACATTATAGGAAGAACTCATTGGAGATAAATTTGATACTTTTGTTAATTTATCTACAGTCACCATAATGGCATCATGCTAATGAGCAGTGAGTGGTAAGCCTACAATGAAGTCCATAGAAATCACATCCCATTTCCACTCTGGAATCACATGTAGGTACAATAGACTTGCAGGATGTTGATGTTATGCTTTTAATCTTTGACACTATAAACAATGAGCAACAAAATCTACAATATCCTTCCATACTCCTACCCATAAGTATAGTTTTTGAAGATCTGTATGCATTTTCTTAACACCAAGATGAGTGGCATAAGGTGCCTGATGGGCATCGATCATAATCAAACCTCTAAGGTCTCCAATTAAAGGAACATATATACGTCCATAATGTCAGAGTAACCCATCAACATCCACTGAATATCCTTCAAACTTACCTTTTAGAGGACTCTAAAACTAAAAAATCTCATGGTATAAAGCATCCTGAGGTAATAGTCCTAAAATATGCTCTCTGAGATCGATCTTAATAGTCAGGACTAACAACTCATGATGTTGCCTACTGAGAGCATCAGCTACAATATTCCCTTTCCCTCTAATATATTGGTTCTCAAAATCATAGTCACAAAAATTTCATCCAGCTACATTATCTAGCATTCGAATTAGGTTGAGAAAAGATACTGCAATCTCCATTGATCAGAATGCAACTCAAATCTATTCCCAAGTAGCAAATGCCGCCATTTGGTCAAAGCATAAACCACTGCCACTAGCTCCAAATCATGTGTTGGATAATTAACCTCATGATTCCTTAATTTGTGAGAATCAAAATCTCTAGCCCGTCCCTCCTACATTAGAACAGTTCCAATACTTCAATAGATGCATTTGTACAAACTAAAAAGTCTCTAGTAGGATCTGGAATGGCTAAGATGGGTGCACTAGTAAGCTTTTCCTTCAGAATTTGAAACACTCTTTCACACTACTCAGACCAAATGAATTTCTTCCCTTGAAATTGGAGAGAAGTGATTGGGTATACAATCTTGGAAAACCCTTCTAAAAATCTTCTATAATATCTAGCTAAACCCATAAAGCTTCTGACCTCAGCTACATTAGTGGGAGCAGGCCATTCCAAAATAGCCTGAATCTTGGAAGGGTCCACAAAGATACCATCACTAGAAATAACGTGCCCTAGATACTGGATCTTTGTTTGGAAAAAATCACACTTAGCAATGTTTACATACAATTGAGTTTCTTGCAGACACTACAAAACCTATCACAAATGCTCCTCATGCTCCTCCATAGTGCGTGAGTAGATCAGTATATCATCAAGAAAAATGACCACAAACCAATCTAGAAAAGTTCGGAAGACTTCATTCATTAGAATCATAAAAACTATTGGTGCATTAGTCAAACCAAAAGGGACAACAGTAAACTCATAATGACCATACCTTGTGCAAAATATTGTTTTATATATGTTAGCTTCAATAATTCTCAATTGATGATATCTATCTTAGAGAAAATCTTCGCTCCCTGAATATGATCAAATAGGTCATCTATCCTCGACAAAGGATAACGGTTCTTGATAGTGAGATTATTAAGCTATCTATAGTCTATGCAAAGCCAAAGAGTTCCATCCTTTTTTTTAACAAAAATCACATGTGCACCCCATGGGGACACATTAGGACGGATGTGAGCTTTTTCTAGCAATTCTTCTAGCTCCAATTTAAGTTCTTGTAATTCTTGTGTGGTCATTCTATAGGGTGCCTTAGAAATTGGCTGAGCTTCAGGAACTAAGTCTATGTGAAAATCAATTTCCCTTTTAGGTGGCATACCAAAAAGTTGAGGAGGAAACACATCAAAAAACTCACGAAGAAAGTGATGTTCATCTAAAGTAGTGTCAAGCATTTCCTCTGATTGATCACTGATGAAAACAGCGAAGAATTGACATCCTTTCCTCATACATCGCTTGAGTTGCATTGCTGAAATCATCCTAAGGGATATCGGTCTCCTAATTATAGAAACAACTACCTTATTACCTAGATCATCCAAACACTCAATAGACTTGTCTCAGCAATCTAGTTTTACTTCATGTCCATTCATCCAATCCATACCTAAAATTATGTCATAAGACCCCAAAGGTATCACGCTAAAATTTGTTTTGGTAGAAAGAGAACTAAGCTCTATCTGGCAATCTCTAACTAAAGAATTAACTAACATTCTAGCTCCAAAAGCTAACTACACATCCCAATTCACATTTTTCTTAGCAACCACAAGCCCACACTTCTCCACTATAGATGGGGAAATAAAATAATCTGTTGCTCCTGAAGAACAAAAACATTAACCTTACCAATTTTTTTGGGAACCTCTATGACAAATGCTTGATGATAAGCTTGCCAGTTTTCTATTGCTACAAAAACTCAATGAGATTTTCCAATATCACCCATGGTAGGTTCAGAGGCTGCTGACTGTTGGACTCCTAAAACTATCTTATTGTGTGGAAATTCTTGTGTAAAGTGTCCCTTACCACCACAATTGTAACAAGTGCGGCTTGAATTAGACTGGAAAACTGATCTACAAGTACTAGTCTGATTTCCTCGAGTATTTTGTTGAGTATGGGCTGCTTCATTATATTGTGTCTGATTCCTCTGATCCCCTCTCTGAGTGGGTATTTTCCATGACCCAACTAAACCTTCTGGTGAGGACCTAGCTTTCTAATTTCATTGTGACTGTGCTGGTCTAGAAAAATAAGAAGTCAATCTATTTGCATTCCTAAAAGAACAAGACTGACTGCGGTTAAGATGTTGTTCAATTAACTCCATTGGTGGTCCCGATGTCTCAGCTAGATTTCTTTTGCAATAAGTGCTTTCTCTACTGCATGTTTCACAGTGATGGGCTTAGACAACTAAACTAGTCTTGCTATATTATTATTTACTCCTCTAATGAAATAGTTTACCATTAGCTTCTCATCTTGAATGTAGTCCACATACTGTGACAACTCAAAGAATTTATCCTCATATTGTTCTATAATCATTCCTCTTTGTTGGAGATCATGAAATTGATCAATTTTTTATTGCTGAAAGTGCTCTGAAATGTATCTCTTTTTGAAGACCTCTAAGAAGGTTTCCCAAGTAATGTTTTAAGGGGTTAAATTTATTTTTCTCTCCTCTTGTCACCACCAAGTATCTGCACTACCCTTAAGTTGATGAATTTCCAATTTGGCATTAAGATTGCTTTCATAGGTCTTCAATGCAAAGTTATTTTCAAGACTTATTAACCATGCTTTAGACTCTAATCCATTAGTAGACCCGAAAAATTATTGTGGCTGCAATTGAAGAAAATTTTGTATAATCTTGTCAATATCCATCGTAGCCCCCACAACTATTTGGGTGTTATGAGGAGGTGGAGGGTAATGTCCTGACTCTCCTTCCTCAACATGTTTTGTTCCATTGTGGTGGAGACTTCTACTTATTTCCTAAGGCACAAATTGTTGTTCTATATTATGATGTTGATTAGGCATAGGTAATCTTTCTTGTACCATATTTACCAGATTTTGTAAAGCTTGGAGTATATGTGGCCCCTGACCCATTGGTTCTCTAGGGTGATTCACCAACATGTTTTTTTCTTTGCTATAGAGAAAAATGAGTTATTTTAGGAAAATTACTTTTCCCTAGAGCTCCCAGTGTTGAAACCTGATGCTCTAATACCAATGTGATGCCTACTAATAAAGTTTCTCAATAAACAAGATAAATATTCACATAATAACACACTCACAACAAATTTTAAGGAAACCAAGGGAAAATTCCAAGAGATAGGATCTTTTGTAGAACTCCACATGCCAAAATGTTGTATATTTTGAAAGAAACATTAACTATTAGTTTTGAATAACACTGTCAGTTTTAACAAACTTGCATTTACTTTCCAAACATATATATATATAACTGAATTAAGCCAATAGATAGATGAACTAATGAATTCATATTTTATTTCACTATTTCCTCAAGAAGGACCACAATACAACTAACTTTTCAGTTTGGAGGAATTTGAGTTCCTAAAAGACAACTGAGTTTTGAATAGATATTTTTCCTGTTACAGTGAAGATACTTCTGAATCAAGTTCACAAAAGACAATGGGATCTCTACCTTGAGAGCGACAACTTGCTGTCCTATTCAATTTACCAATCCTTATCTTCAAAAAACAATCTTCAAAACCTTCATCAACAAAAGGGAACTTTTATTGGTGGTGAAATTAAAATGCAATTAGTTGATCTACAATAATATTCACTTGAGAAACGATTATTTGAGTCCTCTTTTGAAAGAAATTTCTCTTAAATGTATCCAGTAAGCAAAACTAAGCTCATTTAATTAATTATGCAA
Organism: Sequoia sempervirens; assembly: GCA_007258455.2. Taxonomy (NCBI): domain Eukaryota; kingdom Viridiplantae; phylum Streptophyta; class Pinopsida; order Cupressales; family Cupressaceae; genus Sequoia; species Sequoia sempervirens. Next base: position 496,866,758 of record VDFB02105785.1, on the reverse strand, counting down.
ACTATGAAAATTTAGTGAACTGTGTTGCATGGCATTGTACACTGGTATCACTTATCAGCAATATTTACCTAGAAATCTCGTATTTGAGATTTCTTTCATGAAAGGAGAACAAAACAGTCAGCAATGAGTGCTTCATGGAAATTCTGAAGCCTTAGAATACCAAATTTGGTAATTGAAGCTCTAGCATGACCTTAGACATGTAAAAACTCTCAAATTCAAGATGGGAAAGAATTCCATTAAGTTAATTCTATGCATAGGAAATTTTTCATTCATATTTTATGTCATAATCAATGAAATAAGTCTATAGGCTAATGTTTAGCACTCAATAAACTAGTAAACTAACTATCTATTGTGCTACTACTCACATACAAGAGAGTAAAATCGAGTTCTACCAAATCTTCACTCTTCAAGGGAAACATTGAATGCTTATAAAATAAATTTGGTTCATTGCACTTCCCTAAATAAAATGAGAATTGTAATGCTTACTTTTTTTCTAGTGGGCAATTGACCCTAATCAACTTAGGTCCACAACTAGTAAATTCGTCATAGTGTTTAATGATCCTCAAAATGCAATACGAACACTAACCTATTGATGCTTTTGCACATTTCCATAGTGGTACAAGAGGTCGTCATTGTCTTCATTTAGGTCATGTCAGTTCCTAACAAGAAAATTAAATGCCTACAACAAAATAGTTCATCACCTTCAAACGAAACCATGTTTCAACGCTTAGTAGACATTGGAAATATATAAATATAAAAGAACAGAGCCCTAGTTTATTACTAGTTCATTCAAAAATTGATGGAATGATGTTGGGAGAGTTTACAAAGAAGTTTCTTGTTGAAAATGTCAGTGAATTCAATTATCCCCAAATGCTATTGTATAAAGACCTGCAAAAATGAACTTATCATTACCTCGATATATGCACAAGAATTAAATTGCTACTCAATTAATCTTTTTTGATCTGAAACAGAGGTTATGTCAACCTTAATGCTCTATTTCACCTCTGATTTTAAACATCCATGTCTGAGGCCTCCTCCCCCTTTTTCTGTATGCAACTCAAAACATCAAAAAATTGATAACAAATCTTAACATTATGTGTTTTTTAACAAATACTATAATAAATGACAAATATTTCTTATAGCTCTCCACCCATCCACCCCCAAGCATATTTCTAGCTCACACAGAGCTACAATTTTAACCATAAGCACACAGAGAAAATTTAATCATTGGCTCACACAGAGCAAATTCAATCATCGACTCACATAGAACAGGTTTATGGCTCACACAGAGCAAGAGTTAGCATCCATATTATATTATACTTAATCCCCTGTTAACTACATAAAAAAACATTAACATCAACAACAAATGTATCTTACATTTTTCCTTCCTCCCCATCCGATCTCTCTACTGCTATCTCTTCCTTCTGGCTCCCCTTCATCTTACCCTGAATCTATTTTCCAATCCATTACAACACTCTCCCCCCTTTTTTTCTTCTTTTTTTTTCTTGACAAAAATAAAATAAATAATATGGGCTATACAATTCTCCATGATAACCACTAAATACCATTAATTACGTTACTTAACTTGTTACTTTAATTACCAACTATTTTATAATTCTAACAAACTTAATTACATCCTCAATAGTTCATGTTTTATAACATTCTTAATCTGAAAGAAAAACTAACATTAAAAGTGTAATGTCCAACTTCTAATCATTTTGTATTACAAACAAAATTTAGTTATGACCCTACATTTCTTCCCCTATAAAAACTCAGCTTCCTCCTGGAAGCTAAGCAAAAAGATAAGGAAACGAGGATATAATTTTTTTAGTATCCTCCCAAGTAGCAGATTATACATCATAGGGGTCCTACTGGACCTTGACCTGATCCAGCTGTTGTCCCCACAGATTCAATGTTAATTGTTCTAAGATGCAAACTAGTTCTAGTGTTCACTACCCATCCTGCACCACCTGTAAAGCATACCACTCCAATACATGAGAAGAATCTGGTACATATTTCTTAAGAAAAGATACATGAAAAAAAATATGAATACATGATAGGATGGGTGGTAATGTTAAGCAATACGCAACTGGTCCTATCCTTTCGAGAATTTCAAAAGGTCCAACATACCTAGGTGCCAACTTGGAGCCTTTTCCATAACTAATAGAGCTCTTAAAAGGTCTCACTCATAGGAAAACTTTCTCGCCAACTTCAAATTCTCAATCCACTCTTTTCTTATCTATGTACTGCTTTTGTTGATCTTGGGCTATCTGCAAATGCTCACCAATACAGACAACCCGCTGTTCCAAATCTCTAACAAGTTTGGGTTCGATAACAATGCAATCTTCCAGTTGAATCCAACTTAAAGGAGTTTTACAAGGTCTACCATAGAGAGCTTCATATGGTGCCATATCAAGAGAATTGTGATAGCTATTATAATAAGAAAACTCTACCAAATGCAAATAATCCTCCCAATGAGACTGTTGATCCTTCACATACACTCAGAGCATATATTCCAAAACTTGATTTACTCTTTCCATTTGTCTATCAGTATTTTGATGGTAAGCAGTACTAAAGTTGAGTTGAGTTCCTAAAGCTTGTTGAAGTGCAAGCCAAAATGATGAAGTGAAAATTGGATCTCTATCTGAGATGATTTTCCTTGGCACACCATGAAGTTGAGCTATGTCATGAAGAAAAACTCTAGCAGCTGAAACAACATTATAGGAAGAACTCATTAGAGAGAAATGTGCTACTTTTTTTAATTTATCTACAGTCACCATAATGGCATCATGCCGATGAGCAGTGAGTGGTAAGCCTACAATGAAGTCCATAGAAATCACATCTCATTTCCACTCTAGAATCACATGTGGGTATAATAGACTTGCAGGGTGTTGATGTTCTACTTTCATTCTTTGACACTCTAAACAGTGAGCATCAAAATATACAATATCCTTCCACATTCCTATCCAAAAGTACAATTTTCAAAGATTTGTATGCATTTTCTTCACGCCAAGATGAGTGGCATAATGTTCCCGATGAGCCTCAGTCATAATCAAACCTCTAAGGTCTCCAATTAAAGGAACATATATACATCCATGATGTCGGACTAACCCATAAACATCCACTAAATATCCTTCAAACTTACCTTTTAGAGGACTCTGAAACTAAACAATCTCACGGTACAAAGAATCCTGAGGTAATAGCCCTAAAATATGCTCTTTGAGATTGGTCTTAAAAGTCAGGGCTAACAAATCATGGCATCACCTACTGAGAGTATTAGCTACAATATTCTCTTTCCCTTTAATATATTGGTTCTCAAAATCATATTCACACAAAAATTCCATCCACCTACGTTGTCTAGCACTCAAATTAGGCTGAGAAAAGATATACTACAAACTCCGTTGATCAAAATACACCTCAAATATATGCCCAAGTAGGAAATATCGCTATTTGGTCAAAGCATAAACCACTGCCACTAGCTCCAAATCATGTGTTGGATAATTAACCTCATGATTCCTTAATTTGTGAGAATCAAAAGCTATAGCTCATCCCTCTTGCATTAGAATAGTTCCAATACTTCAATAGATACATTTTTACAAACTACAAAGTCTCCAGTAGGATCTGGAATGGCTAAGATGGGTGCACTAGTAAGCTTTTCCTTTAGAATTTGAAACACTCTTTCACACTGCTTAGACCAAATAAATTTCTTTCCTTGACATTGGAGAGAAGTGATTGGGTCTACAATCTTGGAAAACCCTTCTACAAATCTTCTATAATATTTGGCTAAACCCATAAAGCTTCTAACCTCAGCTACATTAGTGGAAGCATGCCATTCCAAAATAGCTTGAATCATGGAAGGGTCCATGAAGATACCATCACTAGAAATAAAGTGCCCTAGATACTGGATCTCTGTTTGGAAAAAATCACACTTAGCAATGTTTACATACAATTGAGTTTCCTACAGACACTGCAAAACCTATTGCAAATGCTCCTCATGCTCCTCCATAGTGCATGAGTAGATCAATATATCATCAAGAAAAATGACCACAAACCAATCTAGAAAAGTTTAGAAGACTCCATTCATTAGAATCATAAAAAACTGTCGATGCAAATTAGTCAAACCAAAAGGGACAACAATAAACTCATAATGACCATACTTTGTGCAAAATGTTGTTTTATATATGTCAGCTTCAACAATTCCCAATTGATGATATCTGAACTTAAGGTCTATCTTAGAGAAAATAATTGCTCCCTGAATATGATCAAATAGGTCATCTATCCTCAACAAAGGATAATGGTTCTTGATAGTGAATTATTAAGTTGTCTATAGTCTATGAAAAGCCAAAGAGTTCCATCCTTTTTCTTAACAAAAATCACATGTGCACCCCACATGGACACACTAGGATGGATGTGACCTTTTTCTAGAAATTCTTCTAGCTCCAATTTAAGTTCTTGTAATTCTTGTGTGGTCATTCTATAGGGTGCCTTAGAAATTGGCTGAGCTCTAGGAACTAAGTCTATGTGAAAATCAATTTCCCTTTTAGGTGGCATACCTGAAAGTTGAGGAGGAAACACATCAACAAACTCACAAAGAAAGGGATGTTCATTTAAAGTAGTTTTAGGTTTTTCCTCTTATCAATCATTGATTAAAATAGCAAAGAATTGACATCCTTTCCTCATATGATAGATGCTTGATGATCAACTTGTTTTTCTATTGCTGCAAAAACTCAATGAGATTTCCCAATATCACCCATTGTAGGTTCAAAGGTTTCTGACTGTTGGACTCATAAAACTGTCTTATTGTGTGGACATTCCCATGAAAAGTGTCCCTTACCACCACAATTGTAACAAGTGTGGCTTGAATTATACTTGAAAACTTATCTACTAGTACTAGTCTAATTCCCTCAAGTATTCTATTGAGTATGGGCTGCTTCATTGTATTATGTCTGATTCCTTTGATCCCCTCTTTGAGTGGGGTTTTTCCATGACTTGACTGAACCTTCTGGTGAGGACCTAGCTTTCTGATTTCCTTGTGACTATGCTAGTCTAGAAAAATAAGAAGTTGATCTATTTCCATTCCTAAAAGAATGGGACTAACTACGGTTATGATGTTGAAATAAACTCTGTTGGTGGTCTTGATGTATCAATTGGATTTCTTCTACAATAATTGTTTTCTCTACTACCTGTTTCACAGTGGTGGGCTCAAACAATTGAACCGGTCTTGCTAGATTGTGATTTAGTCCTCTAATGAAATATTTTACCATCAACTTCTCATCTTGAACGTAGTCCACATACTGTGACAACTCAAAGAATTTATCCTCATATTGTGCTATAGTCATTCCTCTTTGTTGGAGATTGTGAAATTCATGAATTTTTCATTGTTATAAGTTCTCTAAAAAGTATCTCTTTTTGAAGACCTCTAAGAAGGTTTCCCAAGTAATTTTTTCTCTCCTCTTGTCACCACCAGGTATCTGTACTACCCTTAAGTTGATGAATTTCCATTCTGGCCTTAAGATTGCTTTCATAGGTCTTCAATGCAAAGTTCTTTTCAAGAATTATTAACCATGCTTCAGCCTCTAATCCATCAGTAGACCCATAAAATTGTTGTGGCTGCAATCGAAGAAAATTTCATATAATCTTGTCAATATCCACTGCAACCCCCCAACTGTTTGGGTGTTACAAGGAGGTGGAGGGTAATGTCCTAACTCTCCTTCCTCAATGTGTTTTGTTCCATTGTAGTGGGGAATTCTACTTATTTCCCAAGGCACAAACTACTATTCTACATTATGATGTTGATTAGGCACCGATAATCTTTCTTGTATCACATTTACCAAATTTTGTAAAGCTTGGAGTATTTGTGGCCCCTGACCCATTGGTTCTCCAAGTTGACCAGGGTGATTCGTCGACATGTTTTTTTATTTCTACGTAGCAAAATGAGTTATTTTAGGAAAATTACTTTTCCCTAAAGCTCCCAATGTTGAAACCTAGTGCTCTGATATCAATGTGATGCCTACTAATAAAGTTTCTCAATAAAAAAGATAAATATTTGCATAATAAAGAACTCACATCAAATTTTAAGGAAACCAAGGGAAAATTCCAAGAGATAGGACCTCTCTGTAGGACTCCACATGCCCAAATGTTGTATATTTTAAAAGAAACATTAACTATTAGTTTTGAATAGCACTGCTAGTTTTAATAGCCTTACATTTACTTTCCAAACAAATATATATATATATATATATATTTATAATAGAATTAAGCCAACAAATAGATGAACTAATGAATTCATATTTTTTTCACTATTTCCTCAATAAGGACTGCAATACAACTAACTTTCCAGTTTGGAGGAATTTGAGTTCCTAAAACACAACTGAGTTTTGAATAGATATTTTTCCTTTTACAATGAAGATACTTCTGAATCAATTTCACAAAAGATAATGGGATCTCCACCTTGAGAGGGACAACTTGTTGTCCTTTTCAATTTTACACTCCTTATCTTCAAAAAACAATCTTCAAAACCTACATCAACAAAAGGGAAATTTTATTCGCAGTGAAATTAAAATACAATTAGTTGATCTACAATAATATTCACTTGACAAATGATTGTTTGAATCCTCTTTTGAAAGAAATTTCTCTTAAATATATTTAGCAAGAAAAACTAAGCACATGTAATTAATTATGCAAACTATGAACATTCAGTGAATTGTGTTGCATGGCATTGTACACCAGTATCACTTATCAACAATATTTACCTAGAAATCTTGCATTTGGGATTTTTTCATGAAAGGAGAACAAAATTGTCAGTAACGAGTGCTTCATAGAAATTCTAAAGCCTTAGAATACCAACTTCAGTAATTGAAGCTATTGCAGGAACTTAGACATGTCAAAACTCTCAAATTCAAGATGGGAAAGAACTCCATTAAGTTAATTCTATGCATAGGAGATTTTTCATTCACGTTTTATGTGATAATCAATGAAATAAGTCTGTAGGCTAACATTCAACACTCAATAAACTAGTAAACTAACTGTCTATTGTGCTACTACTTGCATATAGGAGAGTAAAATCGAGTTTTACCAAATCTTCACTCTTTAGGGGAAACATCGAATGCTTATAAAAGAAATTCGGTTCATTTCACTTCCCTAAATAAAATGAGAATTACAACACTTACTTTTTTTTTTCCATTGGACAATCGACCCTAATCAACTTAGGTCCATGATTAGTAAATTCGTTATAGTGTTTAATGATCCTCAAAATGTAATACGAACACTAACCTATCATGATTTTACACATTTCCACAACAACACAAGAGGTCACCATTGTCTTCATTTAGGTCATTTTGGTTCCTAACAAGAAAATTAAATGCCTACAACAAAATAGTTCATCACCTTTAGACGAAACCCTGTTTCAGGCGCTTAGCAAACATTGGAAATATATAAATATAAAAGAATGAATCCTTAATGTATTACCAGTTTGGTAAAGAATTGATGGACTAATGCCAAGAGAGTTTACAGAGAAGTTTCTTGTTGAAAACATTTGTGAATTCAATTATCCCCAAATCCTATTGTATAATCACCTATAAAAAAAACTTATCAGTGCCCCAATGTATGCACAAGAAGGAGATTGTTCAGTTAATCTTTTTGATCTGAAACAGAGGTTATGTCAACCTTACTGCTCTATTTCAGCTCCAATATTAAGCATCCATGTCTAAGGGTACCCTTTTTCTACATGCAACTCAAAACATCAGAAATTCGATAGCAAAGCTTAATAGTACGTGTTTTTTTAACAAATACTATAATAAAAGACAAATCTTTCTTACTACTCTCCACCCATCCACCCTGAGCATATTTCTAGCTCACACAGAGCTTCAATTTTAAGCATAAGCTCACATAGAGAAAATTTAATTGTTGGCTCACACAAAGAAAATTCAATCATTGGCTCACACGGAGCAAATTTATGGCTCACAAAGAGCAAGAATTAACATCCATATTATATCATACTTAATCCCTTGTTAATTGTAGAAAAGAAACATTAACATCAACAACAAATGTATCTTACCTTTTTCTTTCCTCCCCATCTGATCTCTCTTATGCTACCTCTTCCTTCGAGCTCCCCTTCATCTTACCTTGAATCTGTTTTCTAATCCATTACAACACTCTCCCTCCCCTTCATCTTACCTTGAATCTGTTTTCTAATCCATTACAACACTCTCCCTCCCTTTTTTTTCTTTTTATTTCTTGAAAAACAAAACTAAGAAAAATAATATGGACTATACAATTCTCCATGATAATAGCTAAATACCATTATTTACATTACTTAACTTGTTACTTTAATTACCAATGATTTTATAATTCCAACAAACTTAATTACATCCTCAATAGTTCATGTTTTATAACATTCTTAATCTGAAAGAAAAACTAACATTAAAAGTTTAATGTCCAACTTCTAATCATTTTGTATTACAAACAAAATTTAGTTATGACCCTACATTCTCATCTCTTTGGAGGGTGGGAGAGGTAAAGAGGGATAGTTGAGATAGATTGTAGGGAGGGAGAGATAGATAGAGAGAGGGTTGAGATAGAGAGTAGAGAGGGAGAGGAGAGAGAGGGGGTATGTAGAGAGGGAGATGGGAGAGCTATGAGATAGAGAGGAGGGAGCTAGGGATAGGTAGGGAGATAGAGGTGATAGAGAGAGGTGTTAGAGAGATGTGATAGAGAGAATTAAAGAGGGAAGAAGGTAGAGAGACTAAGAGAGAGAAGGAAGGAGGGAGGGATAAAGAAAGATGTATAGAGGGATAGGTGGGTAGAGAGAAGTAGAGAGGGAAGGAGAGAGAGAAATTAGAGAGAAACATAGAGAGGTAGGTAGAGAGATGGAGGGGGAGATAAAGAGAAGTATAGAGGGAAGGAGAGAGGGAGGAAGAGGTAGGGAGGGAGGGAGAGGTGATAGAGATAGATGGTAGAGAGATAATTAGAGAGGGAAGAAGGTGGAGAGATTGAGAGAGGGAAGGAGGGAGGGAGGGAGAAATAATGATGTATAGAAGGATAGGTTGGTAGAGAGAAGTAGAGAGAAAAGATTGGTGGAAGAGAGAGAAGGTGGGAGAGAGAGAGGGAAGGAGGGAGGGAGGGAGAAATAGGTATATAGGGGTAGGTTAGATAGAGAGAAGTAGAGAGAGGAGGTTGGTGGAAGAGAGAGAGAGGAGGGAGAGGTAAAGAGGGATAGTTGAGATAAATAGGAGAGAGACAGGTAGGTAGAGAGAGGGTGATAAGAGATAGAAATAGAGAGGGAGATAGAGAGGAGAGATAGAAAGAGGGGAGAGGGAGGGAGAGATAGAGAGATATATAGATAGAGAGATCAAGGGAAAGGTAGGGATAGTTGAGATAGAGAGTAGGGAGGGAAGGAGAGAGAGATGGAGAGAGACAGAAAGGTAGGGAGAAAGAGAGTTGAGATAAAGAGAGTAGAGAGGGAAGGAGAGAGAGATAGAGAGAGGTGATAAGGAGAGGTGATAGAGATATGTGATAGAGAGATAAGTAGAGAGGGAAGGAGGGAGGGAGGGAGAAAGAAAGAATGATGTATAGAGGGATAACAACGTTGAGATAGAGAGAGAGTAGAGAGAGGGAGAGTAGAGACAAGGGGTAGGTAGAGAGGGAGAGGAGAGAGTGACAAGGAGATGAGAGATATAAAGAGGGAGGAGGGAGAGAGTTGAGATAGAGAGAGATTAGAGAGGGAAGGAGAGAGAGGGAGGGAGAAGTGAGAGTAGAGAGAGGAGGAAGGTGGAGAGATTGAGAGAGGAGGGAGGGAGGGAGAAAGAATGAGATATAGAGGGATAAGTAGGTAGAGAGGGAGTGGGAGATAGAGAGAAGTAGAGAGAGAAGGAAATGTAGAGAGAGGGAGAGGAGAGAGAAGGGGTCGGTAGAGAGGGAGAGGAGAGAGATAGGGAGACAAGAGATAGAAAGATGAGGGAGGGATAGATATGTAGGTAGAGAGAGTTGAGATAGAGACAAAGTAGAGAGGGAAGGAGAGAGGGGAAGGGAGGGAGAAGTTAGAGAGATATGGAGGAAGGTGGAGAGATTGAGAGAGGGAAGGAGGGAGAGAGGGAGAGGGAGAATGAGGTATAGAGGGAAG